>OZ010797.1:353343072-353849572 GCA_963932465.1 Maratus speciosus | reverse complement strand
TGCTTCTTCACTGGGATCAGGTTGATCCCTAGTCAAAATTCAGCGGCGAAGCATCGGTCCAACCGATCTTTGCTCTCCCAAGTCTCGAGTAATCACTAAGTTCTTAATTATCGTCTCCTCTATTTATTATCTATTATTTGTCCAGGCGCTCTGTGTACCTAGATTCTGGCCAATCTCCAACCTTTTCTCACCTGAGTGGTCAGCTAGGGCTTTCATATGAGCCGCCTTACTCTTACGCTGTACACCTGAAAGAAATGCCTTTTAAAGCGAAAGTACTGATCTAGTTTCACTATGAAGGGAGATCAGAGTCGCTCATGGTGGTCTTGCACTTAAGCGCTTGTCAAAAACTGTCGAGCCTTCAAGATTGATCATGATGTAACGTTGTCTCTAATGTCCCCGATGGATTAGTGAACTCCGACCATTTCTTGGTCAATTTAGTAAAACACATTGCAGTTCCTTATGCTGAGAAACTGTGTCATCTTAGAGTTGTTATATCGAGAATATTGTAATATTCTGGGTGTGTACACCGTTGATGTTTTTTAATTTTTATCTTTTGTCAACATTGCACTCTCATCTCTACTTCTTAAAACAACGTGCGTCAACACAATCATAAGTCTGACCTTGCTGTGATAGGTTGCCGAAAGTTTAGGTTTCTTTTTTTAAAAACAACGTCCATTTTGTCGAACTTCCTCGGCTTTTTATTAAAATACGGTAAGCACTTTTATTAAACAATCTTGTTATTTAAAGATTAGACACATAAATACATTAAAATTATTCGTTATCTATACATATTTACTTCATGTTTGAAATGCAAGGCGGGTGTTCCAGTTACCCCATAAATTTTTCATGAATGGGGTAACTGGGACATGTATCAGGGGTAACTGGACCATATGGGATCCAGTTACTCTAACAGTTATAAATTTCTTTTTGAGTTCCTCGTACTACGGGAAATTAATTTCTCCGTTTTTTTTTTTTTTTTTTTTTTTTTTTTTTTTGCTTGCGATAAAGAAAATTACATAATAATATTTTTAAAAAGAATGTTGGGGATATCAAACGAAATTTCTTAAGTGTGATAGTTATAGCCCGAAATTTTACGATACAGATGAAGAGGCGTACATAAGGCAAAGTGAGATTATTAAAAAATTATCGGAATGAATAAAAAATTGTTCTGTTCGATATAACAATATGGTTACATTCTCCACAAGTTTATTGGACATATCGAACTTCCATTGTGGTAAATAAAAAAGAGAATGATATACTTAAGTAGCCGTTTGTTCTTATCTTGATATTTTATTTTGTTATCTTGTTATCTTGAGATTTATCTTGTTATTTTTTTCTTAAGACACCCATGTAACTTTTATACATTTATTACCTATACTAAAGTACATAAGTGCTTATTAATTTTTATGTTTTTTGTATAAATAAATCTAATATTTTCACTTTTAGTGCTTTTTTCAGACACATTGATAGTAAAGGTTTCCCTTGCAACGCCCTTTAGTTGATATATAGTGTACATGATCTGCCTGGTTAAAATTTTTTTTTAGTTGTTTACACTTTTTCAAACAGGGTCTGATACCCAATATTAAAAAAAAAAAAAAAACGCGTGTGGAACATAGACCCCCCTGGTCCAATTGTCCCATTTTTATGGGGCAACTGGACTCATGAGGAAAGGAAGATGAAATATATATTTTTTTATTTTTAGATATTAAACTGCAATTTTGAACATTTCTGTCTGATAGAAGGAATCTAACTGAACACATTTACAAAAGTTCAGACTTTAATTCAAATGAATATTAGCATTTTGAAGCTGAATTGCCAGAATCTCCAGATTCATAATGTAAAATCATGGCCTAGTTGCCCCACGTAACCTTATAAACTTTAAAAATTCATAAAACAAATAATGATAATACGGGAAGGCGATTTGCGCTAAAAGTATTGTCAGGATGCAAGATTTTTTAACCCTTTCCGGCGCGGAGTAATTCTGTATTTAAACCGAAGAAATAATGGACTGACACCAGAATTTATAAAAGAATTTATTAGAAAAAGCGAACTTGCTTATTTTCACGTACATTATAAATGAAAAATTTTAATTAAATATTCTTGGTGCCGATTGTCAGTTTTAGAATTAAAATTAGGTGTCCTTTTTTTAAGGACACCGTCCTCGGAAGGGTTAAACAGCTGTAGATAAAAATACATCAATAGTGGGTGGTAACACGAATGCTTCTTACGCAAGTATGTAAATAAAGATGATTATGAAAGATCTGATTACTCGGTGGATCTTTTATTCAAATGAATCATAATTTTGAAACTATGGCAGATCTAGCTTTGTTAGTTAGGATATTTTCATAAACGTAGAAACAAAAGCGATGTGAACAGATGCTGAAAATGACGTTAACTTAATAAAATCCTAAACATGGAACTGATAATTGACAGAAAAAGGGAATCCGTTGCATAGTCAGTTTATTTTACCATCACCCTCATTTGCAAACTTATGGAAAATGCATTCCCTTTAGCGCCCTCTATCTGTGACTTTTGTAACTATATTTTGAACATAAAAGTTAAATAATATTGAATTTCGACAATACTTTTAATGCGAATCGCGTTTTCTACCGTAATTTGTTCTTTTTATGAATTTAAAAATTCATACTGACTTTCTGCCAATTCGAAAAAAACTCTAACTCAACAATTAAAATTTACGCAACGATAAAGGTACCTTGATTAACTATCTTTATTTATTTATTTCGCAGGCGATGAAGTCAACTATGAAGCGCAAATCCCCGTCCTTCAAACATGCTTTAAAGCTTACTGTCGTTGCTTTCTGTTTGGCAGGATTCATATTTAATGCAACTGAGTTCTTTTTACTTTATTTGACATATCCTGTAATTATGGATATCCAAGAATCTATAGTTTCGGAGCCTGACCTACCAGGAATATCTTTTTGCAACAGCAATGCGTAAGTATTTAAAGTAGACGTTACACATTTTATTAAAAAAGAAACCCTACGACTACTTGCCATTACACAAAGTGGCCATTGATAAACAAACAGCTCTCACAAATATCTCCTTCAGGCTGTTTTCAAATCTAAAGGGTCAACTTTATGACATAAGTTTTAATTCATTTTTGTTCGGAAACGCATGAAACTAGAAGGTGTTGTTATTCAGAAACTATGTCGTTGAACTGTTTTTTCTGTTTTCTTGTAAACGCAATAGATCTTTCAGAAAATACTGTCAAAAGTGGCATTTTGAACTTAACTTCCGAACGAATGAAGAAAATTCGGTCAGTAAGGGGAGAAAAATGCCGTGTCACGTGATCAAAACCGCTTCTAGCTCAATAGGTTATTGATTGATCCAAAAATGGAAAAAACAGTTCGACTCCAAATCGCTTCCATGGCCAGGCTTTCCCATTTTATATCTTTCCGTTCAAAAATGAATTTGTAAATGTGTCAAAACGTTTTGCGCTTGTTGAGCAGAGCAGTTGAGAACAGCCTTAAAGCGCTCACTCAAAATATTTTGAAAAAAATAAATGCCAATGAAACCACTTATGTACACTCAGGGATTGCAGCGTTCCTAAAATTTTCTACCACAATTTTAAAACGATAATCATGGAAGACGGTAGTATTCGAGTGACGCAGCCTTAAGCCTAAAATCGTATCGTTAAAATCGTATCGTATTGTATCATAGAATTCGTAGATGGTGGAACTCATATATACAGCTAACTCGACATCAAAGAAAACGCGAAAAGCCGCCTTTTAATAACTCAGCAGATATAGGTCTTATTGTTCTGAATTTTCTAGAACAGTCTTATATCTGCAGTCTAATCGTATACTGAAATTTTTACATTTCTACGTGCAGTATATTTTGAGATCTAAATAGCCATTTTTAAAGTGAAAACGTTGGTATGATATCGAGGAAGTTCCTAATTTGAAAATCTCGAAAACGGTTCTAGCGATTATTTTTAAATTGATACATAATATAAATGTGATTAAGGCGAGGTGAATAACACTTTTCTTTTTTCTGGGAAAACTCTCATTCGTTAAATAATTCGATTTTTTTTTTCTCTCGAAAATGACACGGGCGATTTTTTAAAAATCAAATAAATATGTTTCAGATGAACCAAATAACAATTTACTTGTTTCCAGCAAGACTCTTGTTCGTTTTATAATGCGCATGAAAAATCGGACTATATTTCTTCGCCATTCTATGGAAATTTCACCGAAAATGCATGACACTGTATTCATACACATGCTTTCTTTTTAACCACTTTTGGGGAGAAAAATTTTGTCTTCCCACTGGCTGAGTGGTTAAGGGCCATCGTCTACTGTTCTTAAGATAGGCAGTTCGATACTCTCTGGTACGTGTTTTCACATGTGAATGTGTTTTTTTTTTTTTTTTTTTTTTTTTAAGTCTGCTAGTTGACCATTATTCTCAGTTCCTTTGTAATTTTTTAATTGCTATCAAGTTAAATAAAATTACAATTATAATGACGCCAATTTGATGATGATTATTTCTTGGCAATTTTTCAACAATAAAAATATTACCATAAATTTTATAAATATATTTAATTTCAATCACTTTACAAAAAATATACATTAATAATTATTATCTATACTCATATTATAAAGAAGAAAAAATTGTTTATTTGTCGGAGATAAGTTCAGGAACTACCGAACCGATTCCAAAAGTAATGGTATCAAAATGATGGTGTTCGCCAAACTTAGAACATAGGCTATATCTTATGCCGGGGCCACTACCCCAAAGGGGGTGCAGGAGCAAAAAACTTTCTAAAAATGCGATTTTTGCATTACTGAAGGGCCTAGAAATATGAAATTTGGAATATTAGTTACTTATAAGATATAAATGGTGTCTAAGAACAGTTCTTAAACAATTCGAAATTTAAAAGGGGTGAAAATGCACAAAAAGCGTTCTAAAAAACGTTCTAAATGGTAGTTTCTACATAATCTCAGGAAATACCAAACCGATTAAAAAAGTAATGGTATCAAAATGATGGTGTTAGTCCAACTTAGAACATAGGCTGTATTTTATGTCGGTGTCACTACCCCAAAGGGGGTGCAGGAGCAAAAAACGTTCTAAAAATGCGATTTTTGCGTTACTGAAGGGCCTAGCGCCTAGAAATATGAAAGTTGGAATATTAGTTACTTATAAGATATAAATGGTGTCTAAGAACAGTTTTTAAACAATTCGAAATTTAAAAGGGGTGAAAATGCACAAAAAGCGTTCTAAAAAACGTTCTAAATGGTAGTTTCTACATAATCTCAGGAAATACCAAACCGATTTAAAAAATATTGGTGTCAAAATGATAGTGACAAAGTTTGCTCCAAGATAGGCTATGTTTTATGTCGGCGCCACTACCCCAAAGGGTGTGTAGGAGCAAAAAACGTTCTAAAAATACTATTTATGTGTTATTGATGGGCCTAGAAATATGAAATTTGAAGTATCACTACTTATTAGATATAAAGGATTTCTAAGAACAGTTCTTAAACAATTCGAAATTTGAAAGGGGTGAAAATGCGCGAAAAGCGTTCTAAAAAACGTTCTAAATGGTAGTTTCTACACAATCTCAGGAAATACCAAACCGATTTAAAAAATAATGGCGTCAAAATTATGGTGAAAATCCTTGCTCCAACATAGGCTATGTTTTATGTCGGGCCACTACCCCAAAGGGGCTGCAGGAGAAAAACGTTCTAAATTGCGGTTTTTGCGTGACGAAAGGGCCTTGAATCGTGAAATTTAGAATGGTTGTTAGTTATAAGATATCAATGATCTCTAAGGACATTTCCTAAAAAAATCGAAATTTAAAAGGGAGGTCAAAATGCGCAAAAAGCGTTGTAAAAAACGTTCTAAATTGCAATTTCTATGCAATCTCAGGAAATACTGAACCGATTTCAAATATAATGGTCTTAAAATGATGGTGACAGATCTTGCTCCAAGATAGGTTATATTTTATATATGTTTCCACTAACCCAAAGGAGATGCAGGAGCAAAATGAGCGAAAAGCGTTCTAAAAACGTTCTAAATGCCGATTTGTCACCAATATCTCAGGAAGAATCAAACTGATTTCAAAAGTAATGTTAAGAAATTGATGCTGACAGCCTCTGCTCTAACATAGACGCTATTTTAAGTCGGTATCACTATCACCTAGACGTTGCAGGAGTAAAAAAGCGTTCCAAATTTCGATTTTTGTGATCGGTAGGGGCTAGCAACTTAAAATTAGGCAAGGTACATATGTATTACATAAAAATGATCTTTAAGAAAAGTTTCGAAAAAATTGTAAATTTAAAAAGGGGTGAAAATGTGCGAAAAGCGTTCTAAAAACGTTCTAAATTGCGATTTCTACTCAATCTCAGGAAATTCCGAAGCTATTTCAAAAGCAATGGTTGCAAATCAATGGTGACAGTCCCTGCTATAACATAGGTTATATTTTATATTGCTGTCACTACCATCTGAGGGTTGAAAAAGCAAAACATGTTCTAATTTGCTTTTTTTTCATAACTGAAGGGTCTAACACTTTGAAGTATGGCATGTTATTTACTTACAAGATACAACTGCTTTCTATGAACTGTCGAAAGAAAGTTAAAAAAATTTTTCAAATTTAAAAAGTTCAAGTGAGCGAAAAGCGTTATAAATTACAATTTTTATGTAATCTTTTCAAATACCAAACCGATTAAAAAAATAATGATAACAAATTGTTGGTGATAGAACCTGCTCAAACATAAGCTATATTTTATGTCTGTGCCACTACCACCAGAGGGTTGCAATAGCTAAAAACTTTCTAAATTGCGAATTCTGTGATACTGAAAAGGCTAGAAACTTTAAATATGGCATGGTAGTTACTTATAAAATATAAATGCCCTCGAAGGACTGTCGAAAATAAATTCGAATTAAAAAGGGGTGAAGTGAAGGGCAGGTGCGAAAAGCATTCTAAAAAAGTCCTAAATTACGATTTCTACGCTATTTCAGGAAATATAAACCAAATATAAAAGTAATAGTTGCGAATCAATGGTAACAGTCTCTGATCCTACACAGGCTATATTTTATGCCGATGATTCTACCACCTGGGATTCACAGGAACAACAAACGCTCTAAAAAAGGCCTTTAAAAGCTTTCTAAATTACGTTTCTGTGGAATATTAGGAAATAACAAACCAATTTCAAAATTAATGTTGGCAAATTAGTGGTGACAGCTCCTATTTCAACATAGCCCTTTATGTTTATAGATGGTGGTAGGACTTGGAATTTGACATGATGGTTAATTTTAAGATGTAAGAAGATGGTTTCTAAAAAATTCAAAACTTCAAATGAATAGTGAAATGAGCGTATTAATTGAGCATAAAAGTTTCAAAATATTTTCTAAATTATTATTTATTTAGTTTTATTTAGTTTTATTTCGTTTTATTAATTTAGGTCTCATTTCTGCCTTATTCAGTGTAACAATGATATTTAATCAAACTGTGTTTTAAATAGTAATTTTTTAAATTATTCCTAAAAGTAATAAGTACCTTTTAATAAAATAAAATATTACCTTTTAATAAAAATTAGACATATAAATATCACTTGACATATTTCAAATAGTACGCGAGCAAAACCGCGGGGTTTGCTAGTTTGAATATAAATCGCACGATCAGAAACGTAAAAAAATAATTCATTTCAGCTCTTCTTTTTATAATATCATTTTTTATTATTATGACGGTCAATCAATATATAATCACTGACATCCATAATATTATTATTATTATAATTATTATTTTCCTTGCATAAAAACTATTGTGATGTAATAATTCTTTTATAATAAATAATTTAGTTGAAATGTTTTATTTATAAATATCAATGAAGTTTGATAACCCCGAGACAATTGTTTTTATTTAACTTTGCAATATTTACAGTTTACATAATAAGCATATCAGAATTCTGGTGTCGCCATCTTTTGACGCAATTGCGTACTACATTTTGTCTCTTATTCGGAAAAAAAAAACTAATGCTCTTCGCCGCTTTGAAAGAATCTCTTGTGACTAGAGGTCTATTTCGCAAATATTAAGAAAATTACTGCATACAAAAATATTAAAACGGGTAGTATTATAGAGAAATGTTTGATAAAAACGTTGAAGTAGACAGTTTTTAAATCGAAGAATTATTTTAAGAGATATTTAATGTTAAATCTGGATAAAATTGTCTCAATAAAAAAGTCTCATAGGAAAAAAATATATACATGGGAATTTAATCATTTTCATTCAATTTAATCATTCAATAGAAACTAGAAGTTTGCAGAGTGCATTTATTATTTTTAACTTGCCTAATTTTTGACGGTTTATTTCAATTTTAAATTAAAATTTTCAGAATTTCCAGAGATATTTTTTACATATTTTAGAAAAGGTTATTTTAAATTGCTGCCAATTTTTAAAACAGCGCAAAGAATAATATATCCTTTAAATTAAAAATTTATTCACACGTGACTATTATAAACAGAAAAAATCCTTTTAAATTAGAATTAAATGATAACGTGTTAAAAGCAGGAAAATATTAAACATTACGTCATAAAAATTGTTTTTACACATGCTTACTTAAAATGAAAGAAAATTATAAAATAATCAATTATTTTCAAATTAGAATTAAATGATTACGCATTAAAAGCAAGAAAATATTGAAAATTACGTCATAAAAATTATATTTACACGTGAATATTAAAAGAAAAAGAAAATTTTTAAATAAATTCATTGATATGTGTTAAAAATCGTAAATGGAGGAAATTACGTCATATTGGCCAAAGTGGCCAAATAATAATATTGCAAAACAATTTTAATTAAAAAATATATTTATATGAGAGATTTATTTCAAATTTCGAGATGATATTTTTAACTATAGTTGCCAATTTTAAGGTAGCGCAAATAATAATATTATCTTTCTAATAATAAAAATATTTTCAGTTGAATGTTACAAAGAGCAAGGAAAGATTGGTGAAAATTATGTCAGATTTAAAACGTTACATTTAAAATCTCTTATTTAAAATCATTTTCTTATAGCGTTGTTAAAAAATACCATAAAGCAAAGACTCTGTTGACTTAGTTCCTTTTATATTTGGTAATTTTCAAATGTTTAACTAATCTTATTTAATCAAGCACGGAAACAGCAACTAACATCAGCTGATTCGGTCTTGAAATCCCTCAGTAAAAGGGAAACCCGTTTACAGTAAGATCGCCATTGATGTTTTAATTATACAGTGCAGCCTCGATTATCCGAGCTAATTGGGACTGTTAGTACATCGGATATCGGAAATCTCTGTTAATAGAAACTGTGTGTAAAAACTCGCCGTGCTTGCGAATTTAACATCTCATTTTAAAAAAATATGTAGAACGTTTTTTAAATAATAAAAATAAATATATGTAAAGTTCTGTTTCACAGCTTAACAAATTTAAAAAGAAAATCAACTACCAGTAGTAAATTTTAAAATGCAAATTGAAAAAAATTACGAAAGTTCACACAGCCACTGGAAACAAAGCATTGTTCGCTATTGACTTCTCAGGGTCCAATGTTTCTTTGGAGTTGAGTGCTTTTGGGGGCAGAAGGGCCTGTATAGCACGGACAGTGAGCTAAAGAGTGTGGTTATTTTTAAGGCTCATTCAAAAGGGAAAAAAAAATCAGACTTTGTTATCGGCTCGGTTAACAGAAACCTCGATTAATCGAAGCTCGGTTAATCCAGGTTCTACTATAATTCAATCTTCCGTAATCTTTTTAAAGCAGATCAAATTAATGGACTTTAGCACAAAGTCACATAGCTGATAACTGCCATGCTTGTTGGCCACCTTTTTTTCAAAAAGTTTGCTTCACCTTATTCAATTAATGAGATATCTCCGATAAAATAAGTCACATTTTCCCGTTCTAAAATACTGGTATCCAAAAATCGTATTATGTAACTGACACTACAAGTACTCATGGAACTAGACTATTTTAAGTCTGATTTTTATTATAGACTATATAAAATTATTAAAAATATATATTATGATTGATAGGAACTAGCGGGCTCCGTCCGCTATTTACGTTACGGATATAAAAATCATGTTTTTTTTTTTAGGGAAAAAGAAATAAAAACCTATTTGACGATAGGTTTATAAAGACACATTTTGTATTTGTTATATTTCCGGGGATGAGGAGGGGGGGGGGGGACTATTTTGATTAAATATCGCAATTAGTCCACATGGCAGATATAATTATGATAGACACTAGCGGGCTTCGCCCCTCTATGGCGCCTTATGGGTCCAGCTTCCATAACTCAGAAACTACCTTTCGGACATCAATGCAACAGATTCCAAACGTTATAATTAACTTAATAATCACCCTATATAGCATTAAAGTAAATTTATGAGTACTGCATACTATTTTTTTTATCGTAATTTCTGAAGAGAAAAAATTATTTCGGTTCCATTCTTAGGTACTGGTCTGAAAATTTTTGAAAAAGGGGGAAAGGAGGGGACATGAGACTGCTGTTTGTCAAACAACACAACGGGGTCTGGCTTATTCAACTTGGTTTTTGATGACTTCAATTGGAAGGTGGTTTGTTTAAAAGAGTGCGTTCCCTGCCCCATGAAAATTGGAACTATTGGTGCACCATCTATGTAAGGATTTAATAATTATAAATTAACATTTTGGATTTATTAATTTAAGGATAAAGTGTTTTTAAAGGAATATCAAATGAAACCCTCTGTGCGATCTGCGATTATACTTACCCACTTGTTTTTATATACAAAGTGCTATAAGGAAAATTGCAATAAAATAGTAAAAATTAAATCTGCATTAAATTCCATAAGTATCTTTTTTTTAATCATTTTATCACTAACCTCAAAAAAGTAATGATATCAATGCAAAAACCCTTGACGAGTTAAAAGTTTCTGACGCAGCACTTTATCTTATGCTCTAAGAATTTTAAATATGGAACTTAAAAATACTGATATCAAATTTTGAGTGACGTTATGCTATTTCTTAAAAAATATATTTGTATTTATTTCATCATTTTATTTTTGTTTCATTTATAATCGCATGTGCAAAAGTTATGTTCAACATGAAAAGCTGCATAAAATTTTATTCGCTGTTGCTTTATCATTTACATCTCTCATAAATTCAAAATATGAGTTTTAAAAGATATGATATAAAATTTAAGTGACGCCTTGATGTGACTTTAAAAGGTTTGTTTTAAAATTCAATTTAAATTATTTTTGACTTGGTTAAAATATTTTTTTACATCTACACAATACTTTTAATTTTCCAATTCACTGTTAAATATATCACTTTCATTGAATCTATACTATGCATTGAAATGTATTTATTTCAATAAATTGATTTATTTTTTGTGTCACGCTATTCAAAATTGTGAGTAAGATTTATGTAAATGGTTTCTTTGCGTCATTGTGTCCAAACTACATGAAATGTATGAAAAAGGATAGTTTGACGCAAATAAACCATTTACATAAATCTTACTCACAATTTTGAATAGCGTGACACAAAAGATAAATCAATTTATTGAAATAAATACATTTCAATGCATAGTATAGATTCAATGAAAGTGATATATTTAACAGTGAATTGGAAAATTAAAAGTATTGTGTAGATGTAAAAAAATATTTTAACCAAGTCAAAAATAATTTAAATTGAATTTTAAAACAAACCTTTTAAAGTCACATCAAGGCGTTACTTAAATTTTATATCATATCTTTTAAAACTCATATTTTGAATTTATGAGAGATGTAAATGATAAAGCAACAGCGAATAAAATTTTATGCAGCTTTTCATGTTGAACATAACTTTTGCACATGCGATTATAAATAAAACAAAAATAAAATGATGAAATAAATACAAATATATTTTTTAAGAAATAGCATAACGTCACTCAAAATTTGATATCAGTATTTTTAAGTGCCATATTTAAAATTCTTAGAGCATAAGATAAAGTGCTGCGTCAGAAACTTTTAACCCGTCAAGGGTTTTTGCATTGATAGTTATTGTAGAATTCTATTGTATATGTTAAAGGAATCAATCTACCACGAAGATTTTTTACTTAAAATAGTAGCAAAGTGTGAAAATTTTAGGAACGCCCTGTACAGTGAACAACAGCAACAAAAAAGTTGGACAGCAATAAGATTCGATTTTCTACTTAACCCTTTGAGGGGCAAGCAATTGTGTTTCTGTAATGTTGAATTCCCACCGAAAATTTGGAAAAATTTTATTTCAAAATAAGGCAACGCAATTTTTCAGACCATTTTTTCACCAAATTTATTAAAGTAAAACTTTGCCCCTCGAGGGGTTAATATTGTTTTAACCAGTTGCGACATCGTAATCTAAGAATATATTTTTTAAAAAGATAATTTCTTCAAAGATTGAAATAGTTTTATTTAATCTTAATAAAATGTTATATTAAATTTTGAAATAATTTAAAAATAAATTGTGCGTTTTTCACTGCCAAAATAAAATTTGGACACTTATTTCACTTTTACTTTTGATTGCCATTATGCACATTTTTGAGAGGGTGTTGATTTCAGGCACGAGTCCACATCAAAGCTATGAGAACTGAAACGTGTTGAAATTTCCTTTTGCTTGATTAAAAATCCCAAAAATGGAAAAATTTTGTTGATATGAAAAACTTAATTGTTAAATTCGAGAAAGTGCAGAAAAGCAGGGCTCCCAAATGGTCCGTCAATTGAATACCAATATATTTTAACAGAAAACTTAATGGTAGGTTTGCGCTAGAATTAACTTTGAAAGGTGATTCCGGGGCGGTTTGTAAGAAAAATCTAAAAAGAAAATTTTTCTAAAATAATATTGGTATTCCGTTGGCGGACCATTTGGGAGGCCTGGAAAAGTATACGATATATTGCAGAAACTGAGAAAAAGCCATGTTTAACAGTGCATTGCATAACAAATACATACAAAAAGTACAGATTTTTGCAAAGGCCTAGTGGAAGTGGTAGGCCCACAGAGATTTCCTCGTCTCAAACTGTAAGACGGATTGTGAGATTTGTGATAGAAAATCCTAAAATTTCTGCAGTAAAGATAGCCAGAGAGTTGAAAGAGACGTCTATAGTGAATGTGCATGTGCATCCACAAACTATGAGAAATTTTTTACATTCCAAAAGCTATAGAGCATACACACCACAAAAAAGCCATATTCGTCTCACAGAAACCCAAAAAAGTCTTGAATATACTAAACAACATGTTGTAAGGCCACAACAATTCTGGAAGTCTTATTTTTACAGATGAGTCGAAATTTACTTTGTTTGGATCTGATGCTCGGCGTTTTGTATGGCGAAGGGAAGGAACAGCGGTAAAATGGGCAAATATAAAAGCGACTGTAAAACATGGTGGCGGATGCGTTATGGTATGGGGTTCAATGGGAGCTAGTTGTGTTGGAAATCTAGTGTTCATTGAAACTACAATGAACAAAATGATGTATTTGAACATTCTAAAAGAAAATTTACCAGAAACAGATTCAAAATTAAATTTAAATGGAAATTATTCTTTGGTTCAAGACAATGATCCTAAGAGTAACGATCGAATTGTAAAGGAATGGTTATAATACAAAGTGGAAAAAGTACTATCCCATCCTCCCCAAAGTCCGGATCTAAATCCTATGCATTTGTGGGCTTATATGGAGAAATAATTATTAGAAGAGGAGATTAAGAATAAAAATGAACTAAAAACTGCTTTCTGAATATATAGCAAAATGGACCCTCATATTTAACCGAAAAACTGGCCCTTTTGATGAATAAGAGGCTACAAGCTGTAATAGCAGCAAAAGAACATAAGAGGTTTTTTTGGCACATTGTGTAAGTGTGCAAGTTTTCATTTGGTGCTGAATGTTATATCATCAGCACGTTTCATAAATTTATAATTTAGATATACGTGTTATTAAAGTAAAATAAAACCGTGTAAATCATCTTAAAAATTGTTATTATTTTAAATAAACTTTTAATGTTAAAGAACAACATAGAGTAAAATAATTAAACAATGAAATCAATAGAAGCTGTAGTCCAACTTTTTTTTTTTTTTTTTTTTTTTTTTTTTTTTTTTAATTCACTGTACGTAATAAAGAATCAATGAAATTTAGCGGCGGAATTACAGTATAAAGTATGTAAAAAATAAAATACTTTCGAATATTTGGCGCGAAAAGACAAACCCTACAGGCAGTTTGTCGAACAATACATTTCTTCGTTAAATGAAGCGATTTTAACGTATTTGGAAATTGCTAATTAACTGAGTGTTTAATGCACGGTACTTAATTAATTTAAATTTAAACGATGAAATAGTTTATTATTTTTTCTACAAGCTTATGCAATATATACAATTTGCGTGTTGCTGAAGCTATTTAATTTTACACGGTTTCACTGACTGGGTCAGTTTTAAGTGTGTTTTAAAAGTAACTTCCCGATAAGAAAGCCCTCCTTTTACAATTCGATGATATTGAATAAGTCGTTGTTTCAATGGCACCAATACTATTCTTTTCATGTCTCCGACATCGTAAATTAACAAACAAGATGGGACACTTCCATAGAGCGTAATAGTAATTCGATTGCGATCGTAACACCTTTAGTGACAATGGTGGAAGAAACTCTCCATCCTTGTAATATTTTTATTATTGAGTATCTACCTTATTGTGATGTTTTTTTTTCCAATGTTGCATGTTTACGTTTTCAATAGAATCTTACACCGATACATGAATATAGAATAGATATTCTATTTACGACCAATACTACTGAAGGAGACCTTTTAAAAAAAGACCTTAAGAAACAACTTCTGGAAACAAATCTGATGATCACCATGGCCATGTGATTGGTCCACCTTGTTAGCGACCCAAAGTTCCTATGTGATTTTTGATTATTTTTGTATGTCTGCTTTGCCCTTTCATTTTGGCCACGCTATTTTGAATCACCCTGCATATATTTTAGCCTAGCCCCAACCTTCATGTATCAGAATAAACATTCAAAGTTTCAAAATATAGTCTTCAGAAAAAAATAATGAAAAATAAAAAATGTTACCTTCCTCTACACTCCAGTACTGGTCAATTTCTGATGCATGAATCTTTAAGCTTTCAGCTTATCCAACAAATTATTTACAATGTAATAGAGCAGGGACGACGAACCATTTCGCATCCGCGTACCAAATATTTTCAAAAATATGTTTTGCGTGATCATGACGTGCCAGCAATAAAAGATTTTAGTGCATCAAATCATAATGAGCTTAAAATTTTGTTTTTAGCATTAAAGAAAATTTAGCCCTTCACTGCACGATCTTTTCTATTTTTATGAAAAAAAATTATTTGAAATCTATATATTGGTCTAATAATGGGAAAAATAGTAAAAAAAATTAAATTTCAAATTTTCAGCTAAAATTTGATATGTTATGGCGTGTACCTTATGTACACAATTAAGGTTTTAAAATATTATATTGCTATATTTTACAATTAAATGAGCTTAAATTAATTAATTTTACCTGCTTAACACTCTACAACTTTTTTATATTAATATTTTTAAGAATTCACTAAAAATAATGAAAGTAAATTTTATCTTAATAGCTTGATCGAAATTTTTTTTTTGCTTCCGAAGAACAAATTCTAATTTTTTGTCAAATGCAGCCATCTGACATGGCCAAAATAAGTGTTATTCCATTCTTTGGACTGTTCTTGATCAGGGATAGAGATCATATTGGCCAAATTCATGGCACATAATAAGAATTACAGTGTATTTAGGCATGTGCCAGATGTGGCACGTCGTGCAGTGAAGGGTTAGGTAATATTTGATGTTATACTTTAAAAATTTATATTGAAAGTATTATTTTTGTTGTCTCATCTGAGATGCCAAATAATTTATATCAACTTCGTAAGTTATTTTTAAGAGAATGCAAGTTGAATTGGACTCAGTTGGAAGGATGTTTTTACTTGCATTTTCCATATTATGTATGTCCGAAAAGAACGTCTTGCAGAAAAAAATTGTCAAAATAGCAAGCGCCAGAATCTACAGCTTTTAGTGTCTGAAATTTAATTTCAAGTTGTAATTTTACCATCAGCATTTTTGTTTATAAAGTAGTTTAATCTTTCTTTTGTGATAGTTTCCCAATTCTCCCTTATTCTTAAAATTTTGTGAGCCAATATTGAGCTAGTTTAGGATACATTAAGATGTATTTCAATTTCTTCAATCTGTGTGACAATCACAACCAATTTAAATAATCGAATTCAGTTAAACCGAGAACAGTATCTAGACTAATAAATGCATTTTGTAAAATTCTACTATATTTTGATGTAGAAGCTGAATCTATGCCGTGCCAAAAATGATCTGCAGCATGCCACTTATGGCACGCGTGCCATAGGTTCGCCGTCCCTGTAATAGAGTATATCAACGGTAGTTTCATTTAAAATAAAACATTATATTAATGAAGCAATGTTTTAAATAAAAAACTTATCTCTTAATGAAATCGCCAAGAATTTCCTAAAAAAATCTTTTTTTGAAGACACTCTAGGAAATAAATAAATGCATCAGCAGAAAGAACAGTTATTCGAAACAACTTATGGGAAGTTAAGGTATCTGAACGCCTTTAAACGTAATTTTCGATCAAAATATCGATTTTTCATTTTTGCAATAATATTAAAACGGAATCTTTTATCTATCAAAAACTGATTAAATTTTGTCTGTCTCTAAAATAGAAAGTGAGTTACAGCTGTTTAAAATTACATCTATTACATTATTTACATTACGTTACATGTATCCTAAAAGTTATTTTTAGCTTTTTCTCAAAATGAAGTTTTTCAGATTTTTACTATACGCAAAACATCCTAAAACAAAAAATCATGTATGAAATGCTACGAAATTTTCTGTACTTCTTTTACAAATGTTTTTTGAGGGAATAGACTACACTCATGATAATATATTAAATAGTTTTATATTTTCACTGGTATAAATGACAAACTTGAGACAAATTTGATGAATTTTTCATTACATTAGTACTTTAACTGTCATATCATCTGAAATAGAGATGCGATTATAATGCGCGGAGTCTAAGTCCCAGAGAAAGTTATTCTGTTTATTATGCAATTTACAAAATGTCAATAAATTGTTTTACTTTTGAGTTATCACATTTTGCGGAAATGTCAATTTTTGACATAATTTTGACTATTTTTCTCTTTAAAAAAATTATTTTTGGTAATTGCTAAAATTTTTATATTTTTTTCAAAATTTTAAAGTAAATGTCATTATGAAAAGTGCATAACAAGAGAAAATTTCTAAAATTTCAAAAAATCACTTCCGAAAGAGTGTGGATACCTTAACGTATAAAGATGTTAGTCAATCAGATTTATTTCAGTCAATTTCAGAAATGCATTTTGGGTCTTGTTTTTAAACTTAAAAAATTAGTGTCCCATTAGTGGTGCGTGACCCACTATAGGTGCATTTACCTTACTAAACTATCATTTTAAGAAATGTATAATAAGAAAGAATAAGAATACGAATAATGAATTCTAATTATAAATATTTTTATAATAATGCATGTGAATTTTGACGTTATCTTAATGACAAAATTAAAAATATTATCATAATACATTTTTTCCCAGCATCTACGAATAAAATAGCATTGATAGATATCATATCATAAATATGATTAAAACAACGTTAATAATAGAAATATTAATTATTTTTAAAATCTGGATGTTTTCCAAATGAAGTGAATAAAACACTATGAAACGTTTTGAATCCTAAATTATGGGGTCCCCGATATACACTGACCTCCAAAAGTTAAGGTACAGGGACTGGATGCTTTCGATTGCTCACGTTTCGTGGAATATCTACCAACATTATTGGCGAATTGTTCTTGAACTTCTAGGATGTAAAGAACATGTTTGATTTTATATTTCTCGGTGAAGACTTATCGGGGGGGGGGGGGTGTACAACTAGAGGGCTAATAATAAATTTAATAATAAAATAATATTTGCGATCACCTATGTAACAGAAAAGGCTGGAAATGGTTTGTCACCGTGGTAAAGGACTATTTGGGTCCTGTTCAACGTATGTATGCATTTGTGTAAGCATAGCACTCATATTCGTAAAGATGTTGACGTTTTTGTGAAAAATCCAAAAGTTTTTTGCTTATAACATACAGAGTTTTCAACCAAATTTAACACAACTTTCCAAAAACCTAACAAAGAACAGCAGCAACAGTATACTGCAATTAAAACATGAATATATTGAATATTTGATGAGATATTGGCATTTGTATGAAATAATTTTTAACTGCGCATGCGTGGAAGATCCTAAAATTTTTATTGTATAATTTGGTAGTCAGCTATTTAGGGCAACTTATATAAAAAGTCCAGTCAAATATCACGAAAATTCATAAAGATAGGGTCGATATAGGGAGTTGCTTCCTAAAAATAGCTTTATTATAAGGGATTTTCCACAACTTTTCAATCAGCTCACTATATCTTTCTAAGTTTTCACAACATTTGACTGGACTTTTTATAGAAGTTGCCCCAAAATACTGACTACCAAATTATGAAATAAAAATTTTGAAATCTTCTGCGCATGCGCAGTTAAAAATTATCTCACAAAAATGCCCATATCTCATCAAATATTCAATATATTCATGTTTTAATTGCAGTATACTGTTGCTACTATTCTTTGGCAAGTTTTCGGAAAGTTGTGTTAAATTTGGTTGAAAACTCTGTATGCTATAAGCAGAAAACTTTTGAATTTTTCACAGACACAACAACATCTTCAAGAATATGTGTGCTATGCTTACACAAATGCACACAAACGTTGAACAAGACCCAAATAGTCATTTAACACAGTGACAAACCATTTCCAGCATTTTCTGTTACATAGGGGATCCCAAATATTATTTTATTATTAAATTTATTATTAGCACCCTAATTGTCCTCCCGACTAAATCTTCACCAAGAAATATGAAATCAAACATGTTCTTTTCATCCCAGAAGTTCAAGAACAATTCGCCAATAATTTTGGTAGATATTCGACAAAACGTGTGCAATCGAAATCATCCAGTCCCGGTACCTTAACTTTTGGAGGCCAGTGTAATACCCTACTAGTGCATGCAAAATCTGGGACCGAAAAGTTCTCACTCTGTTGATGTTTGCTACGACCAAACACAGACGCAAATTACTGAGGGGCACAGGAGCATATGCTTTCACTGGAAAAATTACAGAAGGGGCATTTCTCACTTGAAAATATAAAATAAGTAATGGGGGATCTGTTCCTTAAAGACCCTGACAAAATTTCGCCCGGACAAAATCTCGCAACAAAAATAACGCATCAAGGAAAGAGTATAAAGAAATTCGGACAGGATATTTAACTTGGAATTTCTAAATGAGATTTTAATGAGTTCTAAACTGCTGGTTAATTAAATAATAAAATTTAAAGGATTAGCAGAAAAAGTGTAAAAGAAAAAGATATTGATTTTTCTAATGTCTCATACAGTAGGACTTTTCAAAAACTACAATATATATATTAAAAAAAAAAATGTTTTGAATAGAAAAAACTGAGGACATGAGTTTCAAAACTCGCCTTATCCAAAATTTAGAAAAACCGAATTTTTTTAAATAACATATCTATTGATGAACCTCCACCAAAAAAAACACTACAATCTGCAAAAAAACTAGTTTCATCGTGTATTTCTGGCATTGTAAAATCTTCGTTTACAATGAAAACCAATGGACGCTCTCAGAGGTTTTTCGCGATTTCTCCAAATTTGATTTTCTGGATAAAGCAAGTTTTGAAACTCACGTCCTCAATTCGAGATCATAAGAGTTTGTTTCGTTTCAAAACACAAATATGTGTACTAATTATTATGAAACCACTAAATTTATCATATCAGAAAAAATTTTAAGCAAACTAATACTTCCAAGAAAGTAGGCTTTTTTATTAAACATTTCAATGAAATATAAGTCTGAAAAGTTTTGAAAAGAAGAAACATTAAAACTCCTGACAAGATAGTAAAATCTTCTGAACTATTTAAACAAATTTCGGAAATATTTAGAGGACGTTGCAAATAATATAATGACGCGGAAATATCTTGCCTTTGATTTAGAAGGAATCATATATCTTCTAAAGAGGGCGGTGAGGGAATCAGATTGCTAAAGTTTAAGTCACATCGCTTAAGCCATCGCTGGGCATAATTTGTGAGCATGTGTATTAAAACGAGTTATTTTGTTTTTATACGAAACCTTTATAATTATTTATATGTTTCTCTTTTCCATTCATTTGTCTAGGCGAAATTTTATACTTGCGATATTTTGCCCTAGGGATAATTTTCAGCGCGAGATTCCGTCCGCAAGCGGTAATTTGTCCGCATGAAAATTTATCAGCGAGAGCTTTTGGCCATGAGAGATTTTGTAGGGCAATGTTTTGGCCGGGAGATTTTGTCCCATTACCAACTTCCTTCTGCGAAAATATTAGCCGGAAACAAATGCTGAAATATTTATATTTTTTAGAAGGCAAACGGGTTAATCTTACGTAATCGGGCTGAGCGATAGAGACAGAATTAAAAAAATTCGTATTTAAAAACTATAATAGATTGTCGATTATCGGAACAAGTCGGGACCGACCTTAGTTCGGATAAATGGACAGACAGTTTAAGGGATATTCCTGACTATACTAAAACCTTCACACTTTATCCAGGCTTAGGACTGGCAGTACCAGTTAGTGCTAGCGTGTTTAAAAACTGTTTTTTTTTTTTTTTTTTTTTTTTTTTTTTTTTGCTTATTTTTCTAGTATTTGAAATGTTCTTTTTATCTTTTTATAATTTTCTGAACTTCAAAGATTATAATTTAAGCAAAAACGCTTTCGATTGTTTCTTGCTTCAAAGACGACGTTCTTTCCAATGCTGCCAAATCTCGAATTCTTCTTAAATACGATAGTTCAATAGGATCAGAGTTCTTCTGCCGTTCGAGCCATTTCATAGCTGTTTCCAAACATTCGAAGGCTTCGTTATGTGATGGGCCTATGTCATTTTCAGAGCATTCGTTTTCATTTCTTCAGTTTCTTTTTCATCTTAAATCTCATCCACAATCTCATCATCATTACAAAAAAATTTTGTGAGAAATAGGCTATTCGGATAAATGGAAGTTCGGTTTTAAAAATTTTTTTGAGAGAAATAGGCTGTTCGGATAAATGGAAGTTCGGTTTTAAAATTTTTTTGAGAGAAATAGGCTGTTCGGATAATTTGAAGTTCGGTTAATTGGAGTTCCGATAATCGGCGCTCTACTGTACTTTGATTTGAAAACCACAAAAATTCCGTAAATTGAGAACGTTTTCCAACAAATAACTCTTGAAAGTAGATTTTTTTTTCTATTCGACGGTATAAAATTTTAAATTGTGCGATGTTTAGAAATTTAAAAAAAATAATAACAAACGCGAAATGTTTTGTCAGGTATTGCCACCAACAATATGATGTCGGCGTTACTCACAGGCATGTTTTTTTCTTTATGATATAAATTTTTAATTACCTCTTTCTTGATAAATATTGGTTTACATTATTTTTTTTGACTCAGTCTGAATTTTTTTACTTACAACCTAATATATGCTGTAAATATAATATGTGTCATATGCTTTTTCCTTTAGAATCAAACCACGTGTATTTTGCAAATTGCAAGCGCTGTGTTTACCATCATACACTATGCGTTTTCTTAGAGTGTGCGAGAATTTTCCAGAAATTTGTGGAAGTAACCTAAAAGTGAATCCAGGCTTTACTGTAAGTAAAATCCTTCACAAATAAGTTATATGAAAATAAGTTTATGTATTTTTAAGGCTATCCAATAAAATTGGAAAGTGTTTATGACTTTGATTCGCTTGTTTATATGTTCACTATATTTGTTCAATGTATAGAAATCGTGTCATGGAACGGGTATGGGGCATTCTCACAATCTTTTGACTTTCGGGGGTAAAAAATCTGGGGAAATTAAACTTGCTAAAATAGCATTTTAATCTGATAGACGAATGCCTTAATGGTTCAAAATAAAGAAAAAATGGTCAGCAGCGAAAATTTTTTTATTTAACTGAGGTTTAAGTGAAACTTGCGAGTTTCATTTTCCTTACCGTTTTACCCCTATAACTTTTTATTTTCTTCTAAATTTTTACTTATAATGAATTTGCATAATACCCACAGGACATTCAAATAAGAAATAATAGCAATGTAGTACTTTTAATACAGAATTTTTGTATAACATTGTCTTAAAGGGGTGTTAAAGAAGGGAGGTAAGGTAAAAAAAGGGGATGGTATTGGAAAAAAGGGACGGTAAGGATGGAACGGTAAGGAAAATTACCAACTATTTTTAGGAAAATTATGTTAAGACTAAATGATAGCCACAATGTTCATTGATTTTTAGAAACAGTTGTTAACATTGGACTAAATTAAATCTTTTTTAAAATTTACCTCGAAAAGTGCAGGAATAAACCTTGGGGGCGGTGAGACTAACCAATAAAGCCACGATGCTTGAAATTGATATTTAAATGCTGATTTAAATTCTACAGTAAAATTCCTGCCAAAGAATTTTAGACATTATTTCTCTAGCATACTTCTGCCTGAGAAAAAAACTTGAAAAAATTCTGTGGCTTCATCTAAAATGATTTTCTGTATAATTTTAGAAGAGGGATAGTAAGGAATCTAAAACCCAGAGACAGAGTTTAAAAAATAATAACAACCCTAAAAATGTGTGCAGGTTATTTTTTAGCTGCATATTTATATAAAACAATAGTTCCAGTTTCAGAAAAAAATTACATCTAATTATTTTTATTGAAACAATTTTATACAGACAGCTCCAAACTTAAGAATCAGCATCAGGGACACGGGACGGTAGATGAGTTTTCCTGGTATTTGGACCCCCAACATCGTCCAAAACTTATTTATCTCGTTAATATTGTTATGCAATCATGCAATGGGATGTTCCCCAGTATATGAAATAAAAAAAACACAAAAAAGTATATTAAATAAAAAAAAATATTCAGGGACATGAAAGTCAAAAGATTGTGAGAATGTCCCGTATACGTATTTATGCAATTCTACATACAGATAATAACTAAAGTCAGACCCTGCGCATTGGAAACCTGGCGTACACTGTAAAAACAAGAAAGAAAAATCATCAAGCATAGATTATTAAACACTTTCCATTTTCCAACACATTCAGAATAATGTAACAAAACTTCACTGTTTAATAAGTTTAAATAACATGTCTAATTGAACTATTTGGAAACGCATAGCACATTAAAAAACGGGAACAAATCATGGCGATTTCATTAATTTATCAGTTTCTTAGAGAGTTCCCTAACAGAATAGGGCAGGAGAGTTTATTGACTGTCATTCTTAATTTGTCATTGAAGTTAAATTCATTGCCTAAAAAAGCTCAAAAGGGTCAAACACTCAAAGCTCAAACACTTAAAAGTTACCGGAATAAAATATTTAAAAAAATTCTAAACTTAGTTTAGAAGTTTGGTAAATAATGCACTCTACGGAATTATTTTTCTAATAAAACCCTCTTCAAGCGACCAGGAAGAAACGGAATTTATTTCATTTTCTTCAAAGAAATGGGTCGCTCATGGAGGGAGTTCAACTGGGATGATCTCTAAATGGAGGTAAAATTAGTATTGAGCCTATGGGGATAAACTTCGTTCCATGAAAATATGGTCGTTCAGGGAGGTGGTCACTTAATGAAGGTGGTGGCACAGGGAGGTTTCACTGTAATAATCTTGTTGTGAAATTGAGTGATTTATATCAATTTCAATACATAGGAAATAGCGTAATGTCATTAAAATACACTGCAAACGATTTTTCCCTATTGAACACAATGTAACCGAATTCTTTTGAGTGCCCCGCTAAATGAAATATTAATGCTTCATTCTTATAGTCAATACCGAACATGGCATGTAATCATCATTAGCATATATCATTTGCATAAAAATCCGAGTGTATTTACTTGGGTTAGAACGTGGACAAACAGACGGTCAAACGAACAGACAAACCGAATTCATAAATACTTTTCAACTTCAAAATGTTAAAAAAAAAGAAATGTCTTGTTACTCAAGAACTCCGATTGGAAAAATATTTACTCAAATGTTAGAATACATAATTTTAAACATGTAAAAAATTATTTAAAATATTTAGAATATAGATATAAAAAATTATTGTCTAAAAGGTCCTTTTATTACACCTGCATTAACCCCTTAATTCTCGCTTGAGCATCATCTGCCAACGGCTGTCGATAATTGAATGTACCGGGTGTCCTAAAAAGGACTGACTGATTTTAAATTTCAATAACTTGCAAACGGTGACAGATATTTAAAAATTTCTTGCAGGAGGTTTATGCATAAGGTCAAAAGTTTTATTACAGTGATTTTTGATTTTAGTTCGAATTACAAACAATAGATGGCGCTGTAAGCAATAGTCGTTAAATACAGGCTCGATTTTTGGTCCTTTCTCTTGTTTCATACGGAAAAAGGAGATGGAAATGTATTATCCGGGCCACGAAGTACCAAAAATCGAGCCTGAATTTAGCGTCTATTGATCGCAGCGCCATCTATTGTTTGTAATTCGAACTAAAATTGAAAATCACTGTAAAAAACTTTTGACCTTATGAATAACCCTCCTGCAAGAATTTTTTAAATATCTGTCACCGTTTACAAGTTATTGAATTTTAAAATCAGTCAGTCCTTTTTGGGACACCCGGTATGAAAAACTGAAGAGAGAAGAGGGAAAAAGAAGGGAAGCTATAGACCTCATGCGAACTGCAAATAAGCCGAAATATCATCATTTCAATTTGAGGAAGCCTCCAGAGAGGGCCGAAAGCGTTTTTTGGATTTGAACTGGGTAGTATAGACGCTGCATGGCATATAATATGCCAGGTACTATATAATACTCTTATATAGCATGATTTAAAACTGTTAGAATATATGCTTTTATGAAAAATACGAAATATGTCGTATAGAGTTTTTATGAAAAATAACAAACTATGTCTTAATCCTTTCGAGGGCGGTGTCCTTTTTTAAGGACACCTAATTTTAATTTCAAAACTGACAATCGGCACCAAGAATATTTAATTAAAATTTTCCTTGTATAATGTACGTGAAAATAAGCAAATTCCTATTTTCTAATATATTCGTTTATAAATTCTGGTGTCAGTCCACTATTTCGTCAGTTTATAAAGAGAATTACTCCGCGCCGGAAAGGATTAATAGAAATAGAAATTGATTTTAATGTAAATTTATATAAACAATAGAGGGAATTTTTTGAATGAAAAAATAATGTGTCATGTTTTTAATAACTTGAATAACATATAATGGAAAAATGTCTATACTGTGATAGCTTTCTACTATGATAATAATGCCTGAAGATATGGTATAGTAAAAGTGTATAAGTATAAACGGGCATTACAAAAGGCAGTTATTTATATCGATAAAAATATTTAAAAGATTATATGTATATCTTCTATTTTTATGATTTTCACAGTGGTACCAGTGTTCTCTGAGTTGTTTATTTAGATATTGCTTTAGAAATGAAAGTGGCAGGGAAGTATCATAGTCCCAGCGTATACTTATGATTTTGTTTCTGTAATGTCTATTTGCAGCTGGTCACCTTTCATAGTCACCTCAGAAAGAATAATCTCAGCGCAAAGACCCTAGCCATGCTGAAACAAGACATCGGCTATTTCCTGAAGTGCAAAATCATCCGAGGAAGCGAAGAATTCGACTGCGAGTAAGTATATAATTTTAATGCCTATAAAAAGTATATTTACATTTTTTTTTTCTTTTATAGCTTCACGAAAATAAATTTTGTTCTACATTTTGTTTCTTGTTTTAGTATGAATGACATTATGATTGGATCTTACTATAGCGATACTACGATTTTTAACGTGTGTTATACAATGAACTCTATTTGGGGAAATTCGACGAAGACTGTCAAGAAAATAGGAAAACACGATAGTAAGTTTACTTCCATTGATTTAAGGTATGTGCCTACCTTCGGGGCACTTTTTATTTGAAAAATATGAAATTTTTATCAAACACGTGTGTTTTAGTTAAAACATGGAATAAAACTATGAATTCATATAAGTTTTTAAAGGAATTTTTATTAACTTTTCAAATTTAGGCAATATTTAGTCAAATTTTAGTAAAAAAAATGCGTTTATTCCAAACCTTTTATAACGAAATCTATTCAATATACATTTCATTTTTTTTTTCTAACAATATATTAGCAAACCACTTACCTGTGTTATGAAGCAAAATATTTGCAAAACCTCTTAAATTTACTAACTTATGCCAAATTTTGTATGCTATACATGATTTTTTTCTAAAAAATGTGTATTTTTCAATAAAAATGGGTCTTAAATTAATATATACAAACTTACAAGCTATATTTTGCTTCATAACATACCTATAGATAAGCAGAACCTTGTCACAAAATTTTATCTCATTATCTTAAAAACTTTTTAAGAAATGATGTTTCCCGTAAACGTACACAATGAAAAACGCAGTTTTCCAGAAAACGCAAATTAAGATTTTGATAGAGTACAAAAAATTATGTATAGAGTTTAAAATTTTGAAATCCACCCTATTTTTAGGGGTTATATTAGGGGTTTAATATGTTTGTGTATATGTTATATATTTGTGTACTAGTGTAAATAACCGTTCTAGGACGGTGGGTAAAAATTGCGTTTTTCACTTAAAATTTGAAAAACTGATAAAAAAATAATTGACAATATGGAAGCGTTTAGATGAGCAAAGTTCGGCTAGTTTAAGTTCTAATAAACACACAATCAGCTTTTACAATATTTCTGGGTAAACCAGGTTTTCCGGCTAATATACTGTAACAAAATTAATATTTCTTAATAAAAAAAAAATTTAATAAATATGCAATAAAAGTGCGTAATTAAAACAGTCTGCTGCAACTATTGAAATAATACTATTTTTTTTAATAACACTTTGAAATTGTATTTTTATCGTTTACCCCCCCCCCTTCCTCCCCCTCCCTCCATTTTTTTTTTTATATGTATATTGATTAATAAATAAGTATCGCGGGTTGAATCCCATCCGTCTAATCCCCTAAGCTTCTGTCTTCCTGATGCAAAGCTATAAATCAAAAATTATTAATTTTACTTTTCGTATAAATATTAATTTTTTACTTTTAAAATATGGGATGTGTTTTTTTTTGTTGTTGTTGTTATTGTTGTTGTTTATTAGTTTAAATTTACATACACCTGTATATAGAAAAGGAAAATATAAGCAATGTGTAATTTAAAAATAAGTTACAAAATGCCAGGATATTATTTCGGGGAGGGGGGGGGGCGACTAATCCCCTAAGCTTCTGTCCTCCTGATGCAAAGCTAAAAATCAGAACTTATTAATTTTACTTTTCGTATAAATATTAATTTTTTACTTTTAAAATATGGAATATGTTTGATTTCTTTTTAAGTTTAAATTTACATACACCTGTATGTAGAAAAAGAAAATATAAGTAATGTGTAATTTAAAAATAAGTTACAAAATAATAAGTCTAAAATATTTAAATTGATTACTTTTTTAAAAGAACGTCAGTTTTATCAATTTTTTGCAGGGAAAAAAAGGATATTTTTAAAAATACCATATCATTGTTTTCCGTGATTAAAATTCCTTACATGTCGCAAAGAAAATTTAATATGATTGCAACTTAATACTTGAAATAATCTCAGTTAGGAAGAAGTGTCTACCACTGATCAATTAGCAGGATTTGTAACCTTGAGAAGTAATCGCGGGATTCTTGTTTCTTGTCAACCAATGGGAGAATGGAACCTTTCACCCTCGAGTCTCTTCCTCGGAGACTGGTAAGATTGATGGATTCGCCCCGCCCTGCGTTACACTGCCTTTTATTATATAGAGATTAACATGTATTCTTTACCTTTCTGTGGCTCTTTAAACGGTCACTTCCGGTTTCAGAAAGTTCATTTCCGGTTTAAGTATTGGGCTAAAACTTTGCTTCTTATTGTCGCTGAACCAAAAGTAAAGCATTTTTGGAATCCTAAATGTTTCAACTTTAATTTAAAGTCTCTCTATTCTAAAAAAAAGTAACTTCCGCTGTCACCGCCGCCGGTTTTGAATTTTTTGGGACCGGAGGTCTTTCTCCGTTAATATTAAGAAAAATATTGCATACAAAAATATGAAAATCGGCGGTATTATACAGAAATGTTTCATAAACACGTTGATGCAGACTGTTTACAAATCGAAGAATTACTTTAAGAGATATTTAATGCTAAAGTTGGACAAAATCGTTCCATTAAAAAAGTTTTATAGGAGCAAAAACTAAACATGGGAATTTATTCATTTTTAGATCATTTTATACTTTATAAGTTCCCGGTGTGCAGACTGCATTTTTTTTCTTTAATCTGACTCATTTTTGAGGTTTTATTTCTATTTTAAATTCAAAATTTCAGCAATTCGAGAGATATTTTTTACTGACTAGGAGGCTCGGCACCCTACGAGCTACGCTCGCCAACCCCTGTTCAGACACCGCAGTTTCTAAAAGCACGCTAATTTGACCGGCTTTAAAAAGATTTTGAAAGATTGAATTATAATTTAAAAAACAGTGGCGATCTCCCTATAAACGGGTTTCTACTCATTTCTCTTGATTGGGGAATTTTAAGGAAAAATCAGCTGCTGTTAAAAGATACTATGGCGGTTTTCCTCTTTGATTAAATAAAACCAGTTAAACATTAAAAAAAAGCTAATATAAAATTAATTAAGTAAACAGAGTCTTTGTCTCCTGGTATTTTTGACAAAGCGAAAAGAAAGTTCTTTTAAATAAGACATTTTAAGCAGGCTCTCATGTCAAGCACGCAAGTCGTATGTTTGTTGTTCAATAAATAAATAAATAAATGAAAGACATTTTAAATGTATCGTTTTTAATCTCACGCAATTTTCACCAAACTTTTATTTCGCTTTTTAATATTCACGTGAAAATACTTTTGTTAGAAATGAAATATTATTTGCGCTGTCCCAACAAAAATAGCTGAATAGTTCATCTCGAAATATCAAATAAATGTCTCGCGCAATTTTTAAATGTAAACTGTTTTGCAATATTATTTTTTGTTCATTTTACGTAATAAGTGTAATGTGTCGTAAATGTGACGTAATTTCTCCTATTTAAGACTTCTAACGCATGTTAATAAATTTATTATTTTACAATATCCTTTCTCTATTAAAATTCACGTGTAAATATCGCTTTTATGAAGTAATTTTCAATAAGTTCCTGCTTTTTATACGTAATTATTTAATTCTAATTTGAAAGTTTTTTTTCTGTTTATAATAGTCACGTGTAAATAAATTTTTAATTTGAAGCAAACATTGTTGTTTGCGCTGTTTATACAGTTGGCAACAGGTTAAATTAGTACAATATTAAAAAGCAGAAAAACCAACGTTTAAAATGCACAAATAATATATGAAAAGCAGCAAACAGCTGTTTCGAATCTACTAGCGAGATTCTTCTTCAGTGCAAAAGGAACAGCGTGCTAGAAAAAGCAAGGCTGAGCAAAGAGCTGAGCTTTTGCTCAGCCTTGCATTTTCTAGCACGCTGTTCCTTTTGCACTGAAGAAGAATCTCGCTAGTAGATTCGAAACAGCTGTTTGCTGCTTTTCATATATTATTTGTGCATTTTAAACGTTGGTTTTTCTGCTTTTTAATATTGTTGCACAAAGGCTTTATTTGCTATTTTTAAATTAGTACAATTTTCTAAAATAAGTAAAAAATATCTCTCGAAATGCTGAAAATTTGAATTTAAAATAGAAATAAAAGCTCAAATAATGAGTCAAATTAAAAAAATAAATGCATTCTGCACACCGGAAAATTATAACGTACAAAATCATCTAAATATGATTAAATTCCGATGTATAGTTTTTGCTCCTATAAAACTTTTTTAATGGAACGATTTTGTCCAAACTTAGCATTAAATCTCTCTTAAATTAATTCTTCGATTTGAAAACTGTCTGCATCAGCGTGTTTATAAAACATTTCTCTATAATACCGCCGATTTTCATATTTTTGTATGCAATATTTTTCTTAATATTAACGGAGAAAGACCTCCGGTCACAAAAAATTCAAAACTGGCGGTGGCGGCGGTGACATCGTAAGTTACTTTTTTTTAGAATAGAGAGATTTTAGAAAATGTTATTAATTTAAACTGTTGCCAACTGTATAAACAGCGCAAACAATAATGTTTGCTTCAAATTAAAAATTTATTTACGCGTGACTATTAAACAGAAAAAAAAAACTTTCAAATTAGAGTTAAATAATTACGTATAAAAAGCAGAAACTTGTTGAAAATAACTTCATAAAAACTATATTTACACGTGAATTTTAAAAGAGAAAGGATATTGTAAAATAATAAATTCATTAACATGCGTTAGAAATCTTAAATAAGAGAAATTACGCCACATTACACTTATTACGTAAAATGAACAAAGAATAATATTGCAAAACAGTTTACATTTTAAAATTGCGCGAGACATTTGATATTTTGAGGTAATCTTTTCAACTATTTTTATTAGGACAGCGCAAATAATATTTCATTTCTAACAAAAGTATTTTCATGTGAATATTAAAAAGAGAAAGAAAATTTTGGTGAAAATTACGTCAGATTAAAAACGATACATTTAAAATGTCTTATTTAAAAGAACTTTCTTTTCGCTTTGTTAAAAAATACCGGGAGACAAAGACTCTGTTTACTTAATTCATTTTATACTAGTTTATTTTGAAATGTTTAACTGATTTTATTTAATCAAAGACGAAAACAGCCATTGTATCTTTCAGCAGCAGCTGATTTTTCTTTAAAATTCCCCAATCAAAGAGAAATGAATAGAAACCCGTTTATAGAGAGATCGCCACTGTTTTTAGCTCACAGGCTATCAAAGCCTGAGAGCTAATGTGCCCGCCGATTCTGTATGTATGTATGTATGTACGTACGTACGTATGTATGTATGTACGTATGTATGTATGTACGTAACGCGATAACTCTTGATAGAATCATCCGATTTGCTTCAAATTTTTTTTCTAGGTTCATTCTGATAAGGCGCTTCCCTGATTAGTTTTGGGGGTTCATTGGTTAAATATAAAGGGGGGGGGGAAGGAAGGCTAGTTCCCCCCACTTAATTTAGATAAATGGGTTTTTCATGCAGAATTAATCGATTTGCTCCAAATTTGGTATACCAGTTTATTATGTTAATGAGCTTCCCTGATTAAATTTGGAGGTTCATTAGTTAAGTATATAGGGGGAAATGGGAGCTAGTCCCCCCCTTAATTTAGATAAATGGGTTTTTCATGCAGAATTAATCGATTTGCTCCAAATTTGGTATACCAGTTTATTATGTTAAGGAGCTTCCCTGATTAAATTTGGAGGTTCAATAGTAAAGTATATAGGGTGTAAGGGGGGCTAGACCCGGCCCCCCTTAATTTAAAAAAATGGGTTTTTCATGCAGAATTATTCGATTTGCTCTAGAATTGGTAGACCGGCTTATTATTTTAAGAAGCTGCCTTGATTAAATTTAGAGGTTCATTAGTTAAGTACAAAGAGGGGAAAGGGGTTAGACCCCCCCCCCCTCTCTTAATTTAGATAAATGGGTTTTTCATGTAGAGTTATTCGATTTGCTCCAAATTTAGTATACCGGTTTATTATGTTAAAAAGCTGCCTTGATTAGATTTGGAGGTCTATTGGTTAAGTATAAAGGGGGGGGGGGCACGGGCTAGTCCCCCCTTAATTTTGGTAAATGGATTTTTCATGCAGAATTATTCGATTTGCTTCAAATTTGATATACCGGTTTATTCCGTTATGGCGCTTCCTTCATTAGATTTGGAGGTTCATTTGTAAAGTATAAAAAGGGGAAAGGGGGTCAAGTGCCTCCCTTAATTTAGATAAATGGATTTTCATGCAGAATTATCCAATTTACTTTAATTTTTTTTCAATGTTCATTCTGATAAGGAGCTTTCCCTATTAGATTTGGAGGTTCATTAGTTAAGTATAAAGGGGGAAGGGGTTAGACCCCCCCTTTTAATTTAGCGATATGGTTTTTTTCGTACAGAATTATCTGATTTGCTTCAAATTTAATATACCGGTTTATTATGTTAAATAGCTTCCCTGATTAGATTTGGAGGTTCATTGGTTAAGTATAAAGGGGGAATACGGGGTCTAATCCCCCCTTCCTTTATTTTTTGAGGGGCATTATTCTATGAAATAAGAGTGTAATATAAAGTTAGTGTGAATAGCCTGTGAGCTCAATGCCACCAGTTTAACTGGGCACAATTCTTTTTATTTAAATTATAATTCAATCTTTCAAAATCTTTTTAAAGCCGATCAAATTAGCGTGCTTTTAGAGGCTGCGGTGTCTGAACGGGGGATTAGTGAGCGTAGCTCGTAGGGAGCCGAACTACAACGAACACTAATTTTTGTGATAATCATGGTCAAAACATCACTGCATCTGAGTTTTGTTGAGATGGCGTAAAGTAGCCAAATTCAGCAAGATAATAGCGAACATCATAAAAATAAATACAACTTTTGACGTAAAAGGAAAACCCATAAAAATTAAAGTAATAACTCATTAATAAATGATTCTTATCATTTAAGAAAAGCAATAAAAAGTATTGAATCAGTAAACAAAGTGTCCAGTTAAACTATTCTTTTTAAATAACGATCATTACTTTATGATTGAGATTATAGATTAAAGCTTTTCATTTACTTCATATTTTCATTAAGTGCATAAATATGTTGCGCAATTATCTGGAAAGTATCTATTATGATGTAAAGGAAATAAGAAATTTGTTTATGATTATATGCGTAACGTACACATTTAAATTTTATAAGAAAAGAAATCACTTTCATTTATGATTTAATATGTTAGAGTGTAAACAAAAGAAAGCATTAGTTTTGAAAGATGTAATTATTATTATTATTATAGCCTATAAATAATATTTCAAGGGGAAACTGAATATTTTTTTTCTATTAAAGATGAAATAAATTATAGCATGATGTAATAATGTACAATACCTTTTATATGAACATTATTAATACTTAAAACAAAATTATATTAAAAAGAAAGAATGTTTTACGACAGGAAATAGATTCTTTTTAGATAAAAATGAGAGCTTAATTGAAAATAATTATCTAAGTTAAGGATTAGGTAGTATTTCTTAAGATAAATAAGAGAATCATATGTGATTTGACTTTACAGCCTCTCTAACATGTCACAACTTATTACCTCTGCTAACATTTTCATTTATTTTGTGAATGTGATTAATGTACTCTCGAAAAGTAATCTTTTCTGTAGAATGACCCAACGATATTTCTGAAAAGTAATATTATAGTGATTGATCTAAATGTATTCTCTTTTTCCCTTTGATAGAAATCATTCTTGATTTTTTTGTGGATATGACGTTACTTGGTAAAGCGGATTCTCCTGATATAGAACGCCAACCAATATATAATGTCCCAACGTCCAGCGTATCAGTTCAGTTGACCGCCCACTCGCCTTACATTAGTGTGAACCCTTTCGTATCTGGCTTGGAATTCGTAGGAGGCAAGCATTACAAAGTCAAGCTTCAACTGGTGAATATCTTTTAAAGTAGATTAACAAAAAAAAAAATCAAAAATAGCTTCCCTGTAAAAGTATTGTTGCTGTAAAAAGTAGACTACCTATATAACAAACTGACGACATACGGGAAATAAAATTTGATTGGTGAAGACGATTTTGGCAAAAATCAATCGCCAAAAATCATGCTGAGCCTTCCATCTTTCATTATCGACAAGACTGCACGAAAACACTGTTTCGTTGAAACAACTAAATTTTTATTAGATTAACCAAATGATTTTGTTAATTCAACAAATAATTTGGTTAATCCAACCAAAATTTGGTAATTCCAAATAAAATATTTGGTTGAAGCTATATTAACCAAAATTCAGTTGTTTCAACAAAACAGTTTTTTCCGTGTGGTATCACTCGTGTAATCAAACTCATGGCGAGTATCGCCAATTTCTTCAATGTGCTTTCCATAGTTTGGACAAAATCTTCAGCCTGAACATGCTTTTTGTACGTATGTTGCTACTCTCTGATGTGAGCAGAAGTTTAGTTAGGTTTAGTTTATTGAACTCATAGATCCGACTTGTGTGCTTGACATCAAGTGCTCGCGTATAAGCCGTCGTCGATATAAAAGGATGGCATTGACACATGGAAATAATCTTTGATTAAAATGGAGAACTCTACAAAGAGTGTGCAACGGAGTCACCGGAAGCTGTATCCGGCACCTCTCCTACGCTCGCAGAAGTGAAAATTGCTTTGGCCGGGATCCAGATAAATTTTGCACTGTTAGCGAAACGAGATTGACCAATCAGAAGCCTACATTTTTGCGAACTTTTTGCTGTTTTACGGGGGCTCAGGGCTTGAAAACCTTCAAAAAATCGAGTTTTCTTATGATCTGTTTTGATTATTTAATTAATTATGAACACAGTGCAAAAAACCGCATAAAAATATTTGCATTTTTAACGGAGTTATAAGCATTTATGTAACAATCACTTTCAAAAGCCGCACCCATTTAATTGCAAATTTAAGTCGCGTATTCTCAAAACTTGATTTTTGACGACTATCCGTAAGATTAGAAAAAAAAAAAAAAAACCTATTTGATGGAATGACTTTTTTTTTTTTTTTTTTTTTTTTTTTTTTTTTTTTTTTGCATGCACATAACATCATTATCTATAGAATGGATTAATATATTTTAGATAATTTAATATTTTGAGTATTTTTAATGAAAAAAAAGTGTATTTTTTAGGATTTTTTAAATTTTCGAATTTGAGAGGGTTTTTTTAATAAGGTTTCCTTTGAGTGATAGTTATATCCTTAATTCGTTCTATAGAGTAAAGCTTCCTGATCATTTTAAAGCAAAAAATAGGTTCTTATGTCAATTCAACGTTAAGATATCTAACGGATGGTGATATTTTTTTTTTTTTTTTTCGAAAATTGTATTATATAAATTTTGCTATATATTTTTTTTTTTTATTATTAGATTGGGGTACTTCATTTCATAATTTTATAAGACTACAAACATACCTTAAAAATATCAGAAAGTTTAAATTAGTTACATTGAATAACTTCTGTTTTAATATGGATTCGAAGCGAGAGCTCTGTTTACATGTTTTTCTGTATCGATCAAGCCCTGAGCCTCCATAAGTAAGCAGATTTTCTGATTTGTCTATCTCGTTTCACTAACAGCGCAAAATCTATCTGGTTCCCGGCCATAGATCAATATTTGCGTATTCTTGTCAGCGACAACTAATGTGTAGACGCTACGGAAATGTGGCACTACTTTTTTTATTCGGTTTTATCTATAACATTCAATACGATGTATTTTTTCACTTTCCAACGTAGTCGAAAAGTGTTTATCACTTCGGTTTATCTGGCCATTATTTTGTATGTGTGTCTGGATGTTCAGGCTCTAACTCTCGTATGGGATTGCCTTGTTATTGATATATCTTATTGAAGTTTATCATGGCATGTTCAATATTAAAAATGAAATACGCTTACAGTTCGTTTACAGGGACACTCAAAAGAATTCCGTTACATTATATTCTATTGGAAAAAAATCGTTTGCCTTGTATTTTAATTATGTTTCTCTGTTTCAAACATATTGAAACATACAGTATCTGAGGTGCACGTGGTAATGTGCTTTTAAATTTAACTATTTTTTTTTCATATTACTTGGTGTGCAAAAATACTATAAATCATATACAGGGTTGCACAAAAGAATTCGAATAAGTTTCCGACTATAGCTGCTTAAATTGGGTTTTCAAATGCGATACGTTTTCTAAATTGTTTAATTGGATATTTTTCATCTTTCATCTTATTAAAAGGGGAAAATTTGTTACACTATTCTGAATCTGTTGGAAAGTGTTTCATAATCTGCTTGATGCATGAATTTTCATTTTCGTTTTCTTTAATTTATTTATATTTGCATATTATACGATCCTTAAGCTTAATGTCTTTAGCTGGTCAATATTCTTTGAAAAAATACGAAAATCCTTGTACACTGTAAAAAAAAATCTGTAAAGTTACTCAAGTTTTCCTGGGAAACTGGGATTCCTAGAACTTTTTATGTAACGACAACAACAAAAATTCATGTAACAGACACACTTTTGCGCCGAAAATCAAAAAATCTGTAAGGCTACTAAGAAATTTTTAGGAAACTGGAATGCCTAGAACTTTTCATGTAACTACAACCAGGATTATAGATAAAATTTTTGTAAGATAACTGTAATTTTGCCAGATTTATTCGTAAAGTTACAGATTTCTGTAGCTTTATAAAAACTAGTTTTGTAGATTTGCAGCTTTTTTTGTACAGTTACAGATGAAAGTTTAGTAAGCATGTAACTTTACATCTGTAGAACTACAGATTTTTTTTTACAGTGTACGAAACAATGTGCTGCATGTATCCAGCAACACAGGTTTTCTCAACAAGATGGCCATCCCTGATGTAAGCTGAACATAATTAACTCAGCAAAGTCTTGCTCTAAATAACTTTTCAACATATATCATTAAATTTACAAAACTTACATAAAAATCAAAAAGTGCAAATTATGTACTACACTGTAAAAAAAAATCTGTGAAGTTACTAAAGTTTTTCTAGGAAACTGGGATTCCTAGAACTTTTCATGTAACGGCAACAACAAAATTTCATGTAACAGACACACTTTCGCTCCGAAAATCAAAAAATCTGTAAGGTTACTAAGAATTTTTTTGGAAACTGGGATTCCGAGAACTTTTCATGTAACTGCAGCCAGGGTTACAAATAAAAGTTTAGTAAGATTACTGAAATTTTAGCAGATTCATTTGTAAAGTTACAGATTTTTGTAGCTTTACAAAAACTAGTTTTGTAGATTTGCAGCTTTTTTCGTACAGTTACAGGTGAAAGTTTAGTAAGCATGTAACTTTACATCTGTAGAACTACAGATTTTTTTTTACAGTGTACAAATGAAGAGTTGGGAAACAGTGTAGACTATACCAAATTTTTGTGAAAATTGAGTTTGAAGTGTCAAAGCATTGTATGTCATGCCTTATATTGAGTGTATGATGAATTTTATTAATTTAAAAACTATTCATAGTGAGATGGAGGCAGTTTAAGGTGCTTCTCAAATTCCCTGCTCAACAACACGAAACTTTCTGATACATTCTCTGATTCATTTTTAAACGTAAAAGCATAAAAGCAGGCCTGACTATTGAAGCGATATGGAATCGGATTGCGTTTTTCATTTTCGATAAATAAATTACTTGTCGAGTTATAAGCAATTCTTGTCACGTGACGACAACTTTTTTCCATCCTCGCGCTGCTGCGTCGGGAATTTAGTTCAAAACGCCCACTTTGATAGTTTTCTAAAAGATCTTCCGCCTTTATTAAAAAATGGAAAACGTCATTAGATTACAGGACTTCTAAATAAAAACACCTTCTAATTTCATGCGTTTTCGGATAAAAATAACTGTGTCAGAAAGTTGCTCCTTTGGATTTGAGAACAGCCTTAATTAGGTGGTCCAATATAACTTGGATATCAAGTTGGCAATGCAAAAGTGGAACAGATGGCTAGGTCTAAGGTTTATACTGTAGACTCCCTGACATACGCACAGTTTGGGACCAGAGGTTGTGCGGATTTTAGAATTTTGCGAATTCCTAGTCATTGCTTTGCTTACATTTTTAAACAGTAATTTCAGTGTAATACTGCAAACAAAATTATAATGAATGCTTACAATATAGTAAAACATTAAAGTGATCAGGTAAAGTAATCAGGTAAAGTAATAAACTAAAATGATAAAATTTAAGATAATTTTGAAAATGGTTAAAATATGAAAAGTAAAGGCAAGTAAATAATAATGTATAATTAAACATACAAAATAAAAATCAGATATATTTATTTTGAATTATTCAATGAAATTTGCCACATAAAGGTACCTTACTAATTCACTACAAAATCATTTTAAAAAAAGGAAATTTTATTTCAGACAGTGTTGATTTCAGGGGGTGACCAGGGGGGGACATTCCCCCCCGGAGCAATGAGATGTCCCCCCCGGAAGATTTGAGATTTTGTGTTTTTAATGGTCAAAAAGTGCAATTTCCCCCCCGGAACTCTATAATGTCCCCCCTGGAGTCACAGAAATCCCTCCCGGAGAAAAGTGTCTGAATTCAACACTGATTTCAGATTAAGCTAAACTTATTAACCAAAAAAAACTTTATTAATACATAAATATATTTGGTAAAAAGACTATGATTAACAGTGATAACAGCAATATCTTGATTTTTTTTTTTCAGATATTAATTTATACTTCCTGCATGAAAAACCACGAGTTCAGTCATATTAACAAGAATTATATATTAAAAAACCCACAGAAAGATATAAAAAATAAAAAAGGCTGTAATTTTGTCCCTATATTTGAGTTGAAAGTTTCATTATTTACATCCGAGATTATGTGCGGATTTTAGGATTTTGGATTTGAGGGAGCATACTGTATTTTAAAAATCTGTCTCTTCCTGAACTTAAAATGCAGAAATATAAGAAGCTACTTTCAAAACTGCTCTTAATAAATTTGACAAAAATTTGTGTAATTTTAGAAAGCATTTTTCTCGAAATCACAGTGGTCGAGGTTGATTCACTCTGGCTCTGAGCTCCTCAAATATAATACCCCTTTCCCACAGTATACTTAAGATATCTTAGACCGCCATTTTTTGATGTGGTACCCTCCCGTTAAATACCTGTTCGCATCGCAAAACTCATCTAATATAACTCAGTGAACGTCACTGTGTCTGAGATCTGAAAAAAATGTAAAGTGTGCGCATGCGCATAAAATAAAACGGCTGCAACAGCCAATCAGTTAAAGCGAACTTTATAGCCAAACAGATTGAGTAGTAGTGGCTGTACCTAGCCGAAGAAAATTGAAACTCACTGAGAGTGTTTATGGAACTCTGTCACTAATACTATGTTCACTACATGGAGGAATGAAGACTAAAGGAGACAACATAAATGATGTCACTTGAAGCTGTTCCTACCCCCCTTCTTCCGCCATATTTGGCAGCGGTGAGCTGCGCTGTGAACCAGTTCTTCTCGCTGCGCATATCAATTACGAAAAAGTCAAATATGGCGGACGCTGGAGAAGGCGGAAAGAACCCGTCTTTCAGCTTCAACACTCTCCACGGGGCTAGATTGATGTGTCGTCTCCTTTTAATATTTATAGCTCCATGGTTCACACTGGATACCTTAAGATATCTCAGGCCGCCGAACTCTCTCAGTGACTTTCGACTTACTTCGGCTAGATACAGGAACGACCACTCACTCTCGTTGGCAATCAAGCTTCGCTTTTACTGATTGGCTGTTGCGGCCGTTTTAATTATAAGCGCATGCGCATACTTTAATTTTCTTCAGACACAATGACGCTACTGAGATATCTTAGATAAGTTTTTCGATGTGAACAGGCATCCAATTCCGGGAGGGTACCACTTCAAAACTGGCAGTCTAAGATATCTTAAGTTTCTAGTGTGAACAGGGTATGAGTTTGGCGGTCTAAGATATCTTAAATGTCGGTGCGAACGGGGTATAATACTGAGTATACTGAATAAATTGAGCTACTGAATTTAGCATGAGTAAACTTTTATTTTGTCTTTGGGTTTTTGAGAATTACATTACACATTATTACAATTGTTTATATAATATAATAACAAATGTGGCATAATTTTTTAATTAATGATTTGTATAAATTAACATATTTTCAAATTTTTCAGAAGGAAAAGCACTTGTTGCCACCACCTTATGTAACAAATTGTACAGATTACATGCCAGCATGGTTTGAAAGAGGGGGAATTGGGCCTTTAAATCAAATAGTAAGTTCTTTACTAATTTGACTAATTTTTATATACGGATTTCTGGGGGGGGGGGGTAACCCTTTCCAACATAATTGAAAAGTGTTTATGACTTCGGTTTGTCTGGTCGTCTCTCTAGCTGTTTTTCTGCGCTCTAAATATCGTAAATACACTTAGATTTTCACGATATTGATATATGTTCTTATCATAGCATGTATTGAAGATAAAGTATGTAACTGTTATAGTTAGTTTACAAGAACATGCAAAAGAATTTCGTTACATTACAGTCTATCTGGAAAAATCGATTATGGTTCATTTTATTTTAAGATACACCAAACATAATAATATTCATATCAATCACTGAGATGTTCTACAACATGCTTTTTTTTTAGCATGGAGAAAGTAACATTTATGGTTTATTTCAGGGACGCACAAAAATTTCCATTACATTATAACACATAGAAAAAAAACCGTTTGCGGTGTATTTCTATCATCTTACTCTCCTTGAAACATAATTTAATTGATATTTATTACTGAGATGCATTACAAAATACATTATTACTTGATTATCCCATCGACCAATTTCGCCAAACTATTCGCCAAATTATACAAATGGAAGAATGTTGCCATTCTAAAATTTTAAGATAGGAAAATTAAATGAATTTAAATTTAAAAAATCACTAAAGTTACTTTAATGATGACGTTCACTTATGGCGTAGCGACATACCAAATATAAAAATTGATTTATTTAGACAATTTCAGACAAAAGAATACTAACAGTTTAAGTATTTAAATGCAGAATTATTAAATTAAACCATAAACAACAGATATTTTTAAGATATTGTATTTGTGTATAAAATGTAAGTATTTTAAATGTAATAATCTAATTTATTAAGGTACACAATAAATATCAATGATAACGAAAAATTTTAAGGACCCTAATGCTCTTTATATAGTCAAAAAACGTAGACGGATATAATTATAAAATATATGTAAACAATGTAAACATTAGATATAGACTTGAAGCAATATATATATATATATACAGGGTGATTATAATTAAAGTCCGACTTTCAAAATGCTGTAAAAAAAGAACCACTGGTCAGAATGACTTCAAATTTGAAATGAATATACTGGAAGAAGGGGGAAACGGTATGGCATAAGAAAAAAAAGTTCCAAAGTGTCTCAATAGATGGCGCTGTAAGCGGCATAACGAAAGTGGATTCGGCGTCAACTGACATTTTTAATCGAAATACGACGGTTTTGTCATGAGTTGCACAGTAAACCAACCGTACTGTTCAATGTGCATGAGTGTTTCGGTTGTTTCACGGAAAAAAATTGCTTCCAAATCAATCAACAGTTGTGGTACTGTTAGTGGAAAGTCCATTCATCACGGCAAGGTCGTACCACATTGGATGGGAAAAATCAGTTTTTAATTGTCCTTAGGCCAAAAACCGCATAAAAAGCGAATAATGATTCTGTTTTTAATCATTGCTAGATATGCGGCAGACAGGTTCCATATGCTGTTCACCATTGTCCGCCACAAGTTGAAACCGATAATCATTATCGGTTGTCTCATTGCATGTCTAGCAATAATTAAAAACAGAATCATTATTCGCTCTTTATGCGGTTTTTGTCCCAAGGACAATTAAAAACCGAATCATTAAGTGATTTTTATGCGTTTTTTGCACAAGGACAATTAAAAACCGAATCATTATGTGCTTTTTATGCGGTTTTTGGCCAAAGGACAATTAAAAAAGGATTCATTATCTTTTTATGCGGTTTTTGGCCCAAGGACAATTAAAAACGGATTTTTTCCATCCAATGTGGTAAGACCTTGGCCGTGGTGGATGGACTTTCCACTGACAGTACCACAACTGTTGACTGATTTGGAAGTCATTTTTTCCGTAAAACAACCAAAACACTCATGCACATTGAACAGTAAGGTTGGTTTACTCAGCAACTCATGACAAAACCGTCGTATTTCGATTAAAAATGTCAGTTGACGCCGAATCCACTTTCGTTATGCCGCTTACAGCGCCATCTATTGAGACACATTGGAGCTTTTTTTTCTTATGCCATACCGTTTCCCCTTTCTTCCAGTATATTCATTTCAAATTTGAAGTCATTCTGGCCAGTGGTTCTTTTTTTACAGCATTTTGAAAGTCGGACTTTAATTATAATCACCCTGTATATAAAATAAAAATTTGCAGTAATTTTAAATAACAAAAGAACAAATAAATCAGTAAAAAATTAATAAAAATACAAATAAAACGTCGAATTAAAAAAGACTTGATGACGTAACAAACACGTGTAACATGTTTAATGTCAAGTGAATGTGACATTTACAATCATCCATTATTGGCATTTAATCTTACAGTTTGGCCACAGTTTTTCGGTCGACGGGATAATCAAGTAGTACCTAAAAAAGTCCTTCCGGCCAGTGCCGGGAGGAAGAGGTAGCTTTCAAATTCCTTATTTTAAAAAAGCCAACTTATATTATTCAAACACACGAAGCTTAATTTAGTAGAAACCGAATATAGGAGATTCAATACTAATTTTTATCAATATTAAATCATTATGAATGAGAATTTCGCGAAATTAGTCACTTTTATCCAAGCTGCTTTTATTTAAAGTAACTTATATTTGGCTGAGATGTTGATGTATACTATCCACATGCCTTCTTACATGGAAATAGGCGAATACGTGTGTTATCGCGTGACAAATACAAGATCGTTTCAAAATGTTAGCCATACTAGAAATTCAAAGTACTATAATTCAACCATTTTTTTAAGATATAAACAAAAGAACAAATTTTCAGAAACAAAATCTGCTCCGGAATCTTTGTATCAAGGCCAAACACATAAAAAAATCTTTTTCATTTTCCAATTTTTTAATACCTCATTTTAAATTTTAAATTTAATTTTTTTAAATGGCAACCCTTTTGAAACAAGATGGCGAATGAAGCTGGCCAACGAACTCGGTCGAGACATTGGTATGTACTATGTACAGACCAAGTAACATCCAAATCGGTTCATAAATATGCTTGTTATCGCGTGACAAAACCAGGTCGTTTTAAAATGTCAGCCACAATAGAAATTCAAAATGCTATAACTCAGCCATTTTTTTAGATATAGACGAAACAAAAACTGTTCCGGAATCTTTGTATTAAGGTCAAACACATACAAAAAAAATCTTTTTCATTTTCTAATTTTTTGGTATCTCATTTTAAATTTTAAATTTTTTAAATTTTTTTAAATGGCCGCCATTTTGAAACAAGATGGCGGATGAAGCTGGCCAACGAACTCGGTTGAGATATTTGTATGTACTATGTACACACCAAGGTACATTCAAATCGGTTCATAAATACGCTTGTTATCACGTGACAAATATCAGGACGTTTCAAAATGTCAGCCACGCTAGAAATTCAAAATGCTATAACTCAGCCATTTTTTAAGATATAGACGTAACAAAAACTGCTCCCGAATCTTTGTATCAAGGTCAAATACATGAGAAAAAAATATTTTTCCATTTTCAATTCTTTGGTACCACATTTCAAATTTAAAATTTTTTAAAAAAATTTAAATGGCCGCCATTTTGAAACAAAATGGCGGATGAAGCTGGCCAACGAACTCGGTCGAGACATTGGTATGTACTATTTACATACAGAATTACATCCAAATCGGTTCATAAATTCGAGAGTTACAGTATGACAAAGGTCAGATATATATATATATATATGGATATATATATATATATATATATATATATATATATATATATATCAACTTTTGAACGGAGGGTGGTTTCGGGGTCTGGGGGTCATGATCGATGAAAATATACCAAAATTTTTTGAAATCGCTTTCCTCCGAACGGCTGCAATAGGTAGCTTTTTGTAATGAAAGCTACCTAATACATTCTTAAATTATGGTAAAAAAAACTGTAAAAATATTTCTGTTAAAATACGGAAATTGTACTGGCAATCGAGATGCCAGTACTATTTCCTTATTTTAACGGAAAATTTTTCCGTAAATTCCAGAAAAAAATCCGTTAAAATACGGAAATTGTACTGGCAATCGAGATGCCAGTACTATTTCCGTATTTTAACGGGAAATTTTTCCGTAAATTCCAGAAAAAATTCCGTTTTTTCAAAAAAAATTTTCTTTTTTTTTTTATATTTCTATATTTAAAATTTTCCGTCTCAAAGACAAAATAAAATAATTGTTAATAATAATAATTTTTCAATGAGAAACTTACATATTTAACACTTCGCTTTTCAAGGACACGTTTGCATCAAGGCCAAAAAATCACAATTTATTTCAAACAACACTTACCCTGACGGGATTTGAACCAGGGAACTGTTCTCTTCCAGATTAGTGCCCTTAACGATTACGCCACGGCTTCACAAACTTCGCATTCAAATATCGTTACTTATTTCAGATGTCTTTTATAAAGCAAAGGCTAACATGTTAAACAAGGAAGGTATTTTCGTAGAGATAATATTTGTCAATTAAGTATACAATTCTGAATATTTTACACATTTCCCCCCTATAATTTTGAATATTTAGCTTTTTAGTTTCATTCTTTATAAAAGGTAACTTTTACTCTTTAAAATATTTCAGGTATGAAAGAATGTATTAAGAATAATGACAGATTCTTTTTTTGCAAGATTTAAAAATTTTTATTTTAATATTATGTTTATTTATTTATTTATTCATTTAGTTTCGCAAGAATACCAACATATTTTTTTTTAACATATACTTTTTCAATTTTTCCAAATTACTTGTCTGATGATCTACTGTAAACTCATTACTTTTTTATTAGTTTAGCCAGCTAGTTTTGTCTTTTGAATTTTCATGCAATTTTTCTGAATGGTATTTGAATACCCTCGGTAATTTTCACATAAGATATTACAAAAAATTATAGAATGGGTCTGTGGAATTTATTGAAAACCTGGTAACAAATTTTCCTTTATAACTTCATGAAGATTTTAGAAAAAGTGCATATACTGGATAATTTTTCGGGTTTCTTAGATCCAAGGAACTCAAATAAAGTGGCAAAAGTGGATTCTGTCATTTGATAACAGTTACCTGTAAGTTGCTGCAGGTTTTAATCTGTAGACGTCCCCTTATGACAAAATAAAATGCATTCAATTATAAAGAACTTTATATTTATTAAAAACTGAACCTATCTTTTATTTTTGCATTAATTTGAACTGGAGTTTTATAGCTATTGTTCGGATGTTTTTTTTTTCTTTTATTTGCTCGCTGTGCATAAAATTATTCAACTGAACAATAAATTCAAATATACTTTTGATATTTTAGATGGTGCTGGAAGAATGTAAGTTTAACAAGACACTTGAATTATATGGATGTGTTCCATTTTCAATCGATTATCCTCACAATCTGACTATCTGCAGACTTTGTGAGAATTGTACAGGTAAATCATTCATTACAATACAGCAGAAAAATAAATAAGTGAATAAAGTATCAGTAATTGTAAGATGTTAAAGAGCTGCAGGGATCCAATACATGGTGTCCGTACAATGTTGAAACGCTCTTTAACTTTTTACCTGTCAGACGTAAACAGGAAATGTAAATTGTAAAAGTGTCCAAAATAAGGTAGAAAATAAGATTATGATTATGAAATAGTCCTCCCATTGATTTTCAAAAGTTACATCATTCTTTACAATGCAACAGCAAAAAAAAAAAAAAAAAAAAAAAAAAAAAAAAAAAAAAAAAAAAACTTTAACTTTTTACCTTTCAGACTTAAAAAGGAAATGTAAATTGTAAAACTCTCTAAAATAAAGTAGGAAATAAGATTATGATTATGAAATAGTCTTCCCATTGATTTTCAAAAGTTACATCATTCTTTACAGTGTGCAGCAAAAAAATACTCTACTTTTTACGTGTCAAACGTAAATAGGAAATGTAAATTGTAAAAGTGTCTAAAATAAGGTAGGAAATAAGATTATGATTATGAAATAGTCCTCCCATTGATTTTCAAAAGTTACATCATTCTTTACAATGCAGCAGCAAAGAAAAAAAAAAAAAAAAAAAAGCACTCTTTAACTTTTTACCTGCCAGACGTAAATAAGAAATGTAAATTGTAAAAGTGTCTAAAATAAGGTAGGAAATAAGATTATGATTATGAAATAGTTCTCCCATTGATCTTCAAAAGTTACATCATTCTTTACAATGCAGCAGCAAAAAAATACTCTTTAACCTTTTACCTGTGAGACGTAAATAGGAAATGTAAATTGTAAAAGTGTCTAAAATAAGGTAGGAAATAAGATTATGATTATGAAATAGTCCTCCCATTGATCTTCAAAAGTTACATCATTCTTTACAATGCAGCAGCAAAAAAATGCTCTTTAACATTTTATGTGTCAAACGTAAATAGGAAATGTAAATTGTAAAAGTGTCTAAAATAAGGTAGAAAATGAGATTATATAAAATAGTCCTCCCATTGATTTTCAAAAGTTACATCATTCTTTACAATGCAGCAGCAAAAAAATACTCTTTAACTTTTTACCTGTGAGACGTAAATTGGAAATGTAAATTGTAAAACTGTCCAAAATAAGGTAGAAAATGAGATTATATAAAATAGTCCTCCCATTGATTTTCATAAAGTTGCATTTTTACGTTCTTATACGACTCCCTTATACGCGAAATTGGTCAATTTTGATGCAACAGTTTCTTACCTATAATTTTAAAATGAAAGAACTAACGTAATTTAAAATTTACATAATGAAGGAGGCTGAAGCTACTGTATCTGCTTCTTTTCGTATATGTTTCTTAACAAAAAACATAAAACTAGTTTTTTATTATGTGTAGTAAATGGAATCACTAAAATATTTTACTTTTCGTTTGGTGACGTTTATTTCATTAAAACCATAAGGCTATTTAAATTTATATATTTGAGTTCAACTAAAATTTTTCGATACTGGAATTAATTCTTAGCTTTCTATGTGCATCATTTTTAAAGCTTATAAAATACATGCATTAAATTGCATAGAAAAAAATCCCTGCCGGCTAGGCCGACAAGCGCAGGTAGATTTCGAAGTTAAAAGTTAAATTTTTATTTTAAATAACGAAAGAACAAATAAATTAGTATAACTTTAATAAAAATACAAATAAAACGTCGAAATAAAAATCACTTGATGACGTAAACACGTGTAATTTGCTTAAAGTCAAGTGAATCTGATATTTATGATCAACCATTATTGGCATTTAATCTTATAGTATGGCGATAGATTTTTGGTCGACGAGATAACCAAGTAGTATGAATATTAGTTTTTGTTGCATTAAAATATCTCAATTTGTTGATTTTCTGTAAGTAAGTAAATCGTATTGGTTTTACAATAGAAGTCTATGGGAATTTGGCGAAATATCAGAGAAATCGACAAGTTGGCATCCCTTTTGGCGACTCATTTTGGTCGGCAAATTTGGCGATATATCGCCAAGTTGGCGATAAACTTGGTAGAGTTTGGCGATAGAATAGGTTCTCCCCTACGGTAACCCCCCTTATTTGTATGGAGATACGATAGCGTAATATATATATAGTTTTTTTATTTTTCACGTGGAAATCTTGCAATAGAAAAGTAATTGTTGTGGTAAAAATTTTATTGTTTTTTTTTTTGTTGTTGTTGTTGTTGGCAACTGCTATAACGAAAATTTTTTTTTAATTTTCCTGTCATTTTGCTATAAGAGCTGGTTTTATCAGAATCATGTTAAGGCGGTATTCAAAATTTTTAACCCTCCCCCATTTATACTGCCAGGCCGATTTTTCTCATTTGCAATCCCCGCCGAGATATTAGCCATCTCAATATGTTTGACGAGTTTGAAGACGATCCGTGCATAATTGTGGCTTTTATCGTGCGGACAAAATTTAGTACATACATACATACATATATATATATATATATGTATAACATTTTTAGGTGGGGTTGGTTTTGGGTTCCTAGGGTCATATAATGAAAAGTTATGAAGGAATTTTTCATAAGTCGCACCATGGTAACGACTGCAATAGGTAGTATTTCTTACGAAAGCTATCTAATTAGAAAATTATTCACAATTGTTGAATTTCGCCTGGTTGCTATTCACCTACATTTTTTATGCTTACCATAAGGAGCAGTGAAGACTCCCTTTAATATTGACAAGTGTATCATTTGAACTATCTGTAGCTTAAATCTAGTTTGATTTCGAGCAATAGAATACATTCCAGAGTCTAAATCTTTCATCAGATCGGGTAACCCCAATTTTGCCCGACACCGACGAACACCGACGCTATTAAGACCCGCGGTTTCGATCGGATCGGGTTCACTCTATTTTTCTGTTCCTTTTCTTACGTTGCAGATTGAATTCGGGTCGAGTTGGCCTTAAATGTTTCGGGTTAGGGTTGAATTTTGATTTTTTTCTTTCTGATCGGATTCGGGTTGACCCGATTTTTTGAAAGGATAATGTTCAATTAAAAAAAAAAAAACTATTACTTGGATATTATTTAGTGTTGGATTTCAGGTTGACATTTTTTTTCTTTTGTCTGGTTGACTTTAAGCAGAATTTTAGGATCCAGGTTGAGTTGCAACCGGCCGTGTGCAAGACTCTATTCCAGTCTCCAGAGCAATCTGAAGTGGATTACTTACTTTTCACTAACCCTGTATATCGCTTCTTTAGTAAAAGCACAACTTTCAATGCTTTTGCAGGCGCATTTTTATGCTCCGCTGAAAGTAGCTCTGCTTATGAATGAAATATTACACAGGGCAACAGGGCTATTACAAATGTTGGACACGATATTAAAAAATCATATTTTTCGAAACTACTGCACATATTACAATAAGTGATACATGATTTTAAAGAGAAATATACCAAGTTTTCTTCAGTTACAAATGTTCGATGTGTGACCCTCTTGTTACATGGCATACGTCCAATCTGTAATCCAGTTCGTCCCAAACATTTTGTAGCATCACTCTGTCAATGGTTCTGAATTCTGCACAAATGCGTTCTTTAAGTTCTGACAGTGTTAAAGACATTGTTTATGTTATGTACCACCAATGCCGAAAACAAAGGGTTCAGAACTTAAAGAACGCATTTGTGAAGCTTTCAAAACCATTGACAGAGTGATGCTATAAAATGTTTGGAACGAACTCGATTACAGATTGGAGGTATGCCGTGTAGCAAGAGGGTCACACATCAAACATTTGTAACTGAAAAAAACTTGGTATATTTCTCTTGGGGTTCTGCCTTTTTTCCTCGTGGAGGAAGGTTGAATCTGTGGTTGTCCCAAGGAAATAACGCCATTTTTGTGATCATTTGAAGTCATGCTGGCAAAAGCCGTAGCGAATACCTCATAGCTTAAATAACTAACTAAATAACTAACTATTTCTCTTAAAATTCATGTATCACTTATTGTAATATGTGCAATAGTTTCGAAAATATGATTTTTTTAAATCGGGACCATGATTTGTAATAGCCCTGTACTTAGGGCCCGATTAATCTCTGAAGCTATGGGAAGCACATTGTCATTTCGGGGATCCTCTTTCTTTCGAGAAGAGTTTTCTAAATTCGACATACCCGCAAACTCACTAATGCTACAGATATTATTCCAAACAGTGGCTCAGCTGAGTTCACATATATTTCATTAATTCTCTCGCTGCGCATCCCGCGATTTCCACGGGCGATGAAAGAGTAGCAAAATTTGCACAATCCGCAATTTCCGCGGGGATGCATTTAACCAAGATTAATTTTCAGAATTTCGCTTTTATATGATTATTCTTCAAATTCAGCTTTCTGATAATCTTTTTTTATGATCTAATTCTATATATATTTAAAAAAAAACTCTTTTACAAATTTTTTTTATCTATTTTAACTCTAAAATATATGTAGGTTTGAAATATGTAATAAAACAAATGCGCAATTTTTGAACCTAGTTTGATAAAAAAAAAAAAAAAAATATATGCAGCGAGAGAGTTAACCAACTTTTTTTTTCAGATTCCCCTATATATATATATATATATATACACAAATTGGACACAGTCAAGAAAAATATGCAGAAATGATTTTGCATAGTATTAGCATAAAAAATGTAAGTTGGATAAAAGGTTAAATTCAGCATGATGCATGCACAACATATAATATCATTATTTTGAAACACTTCTTTCAATTCTGGCAATAGTTTAAATTATTAATATTGTATGTTGTGCATACAAGCCAAAATCAATATGTAGAATAAACATACATCTAAAATAATAGACAAACTGAAAGAATTGTGATCATATGGTTAAAACTGATCTATTACATGAAAAAACAATTTGTTATGAAATGTATTTTTATGAAACACTGTTAAATATATACAGTCCACGTATAACCTGACCGACCTTTATTTTCGCAACCGTTGGTCCTAGATGCATATTTCCAGTTACAAAAATTGTTTAAATAAGGTAAAGAATTATTTTTAAAGCGATTTGGGTCAAGAAAACCATTTATTAAAAAATTACGAAATTTAAATTTTTATAGAGTCCCTCGGTCCTATAAGTAATATTTAGTAAATATTTACTATGACACTAACAAGTAAGACAGAAAAAGTCCTATTCATTTAACATTAAAATTGACCGAGTTATGAAACTTTGAAATGCATGACTTATACCACTTTTTTGCATATCAAAACAGATGATTTCGACCATGCTTTCAGGGGTCGTATATAAAGTACTCAAACTTATTTCACGGTATCTGCGGTTTGAAAGAAATCGCACAACTATTACGATTGTGTTAACTTTAGTAGTTAAGTTTCAGATTAGTTAAAATAATTGTATTTTAACATATGTTGTATTTTGTAAGGATTTGAGGCTATGATTTCTTTATATGAAATTATGTTCTTTTCATAAGGTTTTATTTGACTTGCAACGATCGTCTTTCCAGTTTAAAATTTGCACTCGATCTTTAACTGACTTTCAAATGTCCGATCGAAGTTAAAATTTTACATACTGACTTAAATCCGATTACAATGTAATATTATTATGATTTTCGTCGCTTACCATCTTATACATACTTATATTAGAAGATAACACAAAAAAATTAGATTACCGTCAACAAGTTTAAGAAATGGTTTTAGATCAGATAACATAAACCTGCCGTGGTTGTGTTTTTTAACTTTTATAATTACGTTTTATTTATTTTTTAACGCTAAATAAAAAAATTACCTTCACTTTTAGCTGTCACTTCAGGATTTTTCGCAAATCGTAAATTTCAAGATTAAAAAATAGCGAAAAATCTGATGCTATAAAATAGGTGCAAAACATTTTTTTTCAGTTTAATTTTATTTAATTCAATAATTTATTCAATGTTGTGGCTTATACTGGGTTTTTTACAGCTAAATAGCTCAGGGGTCCGATGAAGTTGGGAGGGGAGGCGGGATCAATTTTAACTTTGAGCTTTTTAACTTTGAAATTGAGAAAAATCCTGACGTGATGGTTTAAAATGAAGGTCATTTTTGGATTTAGCGCTAAAAAATACATGTGAATCAATTTTCAAAAGCTAAAAAACATGGCACAACCCAAAATTTGAAAGACGGTGTAATCTAACAGCATTTTAAAATATGTATCATTTTTGTAAAGAATTTAGGCTTTTGTTTTAAATCCTTTTTTTTTTTAACAAAAATTCTGTTATTTTTATCCTCTTATATGTTCAGAACAAATTACATATCTTGCAGTAATATGTCAGAATGATTAAAGATTTCAAATTTATATTGCAATGCTAATTTTACTCTCAACCATTTCTTTAATATATCTGACGAAATTATATTTCGACTAATTTTGTGAATGACCCCTAATTTGCAGCAAAAAATATGCTCCAACTTTCAACAGCTATTACTCGGCCAATTTTAATCGTAGAATAACGGGACTTTGTTTGCCTTACTTGTCAGTGTAACAGGAAAATTTTACTAAATATAACTTATAGGACCGGGAAACCGTATAAAAATTTAGATCCTGTAATTCTTCACTAAATTGTTTTTTCGCTTCAAACTTTTTTTATCCTAACTCTGCACCTAATTTTGACCACTTTTGTAATTGGAAGTATGCATCTAGGACCAAAGGTTGCGAAAATAAAGGTCGGCCAGGTTATACGTGGACACACTGTATATACTACATATATATAAATGAGTTACTAATTTGAAAAGAAATTAGATAGAATTTGGAATGGAGTTAACTCACTATACAATTTGGGGACCTCTGTTTTTCTCAATTTTGTCCCCCTTCAAAATTTTCTAAGGGAAGCACCTGCTTCTCGTGACTTTTCGGTAGTCAAGACCTTGCCCAGGGTTAAATTATTTCCGTAAATTTAAATGGATTTTCTTTCTTTCAACAGAGCTCTCCAAAATCGCTGACGAGTGTTCTGCCCTTCTGGATATTTATAACCAACCTTGCGAGTAAGCATACATTTATATCGATAGATTTATTTTTTTTTCTGTTAAATATGTGTGCAAAATACAGAGTCAGTGAAAAGTATGTCAATCTTTTAACAAACCATAAAAAAAACAAGGATATGCGCTTTAAAAAATACTTAGAAAAGTTCTTGCCATTAATTTTCAAATGTCTCACCTTTCTCACCTTTAGGGATAACAAAAGATAAACCACTAGAAAACAGGAATTCTGCTTTTTCAGAATTTAGTGTCGCCACTGATGAAAAAAAAATGTATATATAAATAGTGCAAAACATATTTCAATTTTAAGACTTACAGCACACGTTTTTATTTTATGTAAAATGACGTCATTCGCATCCGCTTAAGAATTCCACATTTACGATCCACTCTTAAACATCTACAGTAAAGTATGCATACACTGTTAAAAATTTTGCAGCATTCTGTCAGGTCATTCGACAGTTTTTTGAATAAACGGTTTCATAACCCTAATTTAACTATATTCTGACCATAAAATGGCCAATAATATGGTCAGAATAGTGTTAAATTTACGGTTGTGTAACCGTTTTCGGAAAAAACGGTCAAATGACCTGCCAGAATGCTGCAAATTTTTAACAGTGTAGCACGTCACTATCGCGAAATAATACACAAATGCAGCAAAAAAATGCGGTCATTAAAGAAAGTAGATACTTAAAATTAAATTTAGTTTATAATATCTCCATGTTTTAACAGAAATCATTCGTTTATATTTTTTTAAAATAGCACGTATTTTAATTATATTTTCTTTCGGTTGTTATGAAAAAATGGCAACAAAAAGATATAATTAATATTTTACAACTATTTTGCTTTACTTTCTGCAGAAATGGAGTACTTCCGTTGCCAATATTAAGCAAATGACTCCAAAAACTACAAAAAAATTAATATTTCAAAAATAAATGGAGATGCAGTTTTCAAACAAATTGCATTTAAAAGCACTTTTTTTTTCCAATACGACGGTATAAAAATTGAAAGTGTGCGATGCTTAGAAGTTTTAAAAATTGCTATAGAGTATTTAATCGTACTGCTTTGTTTTACGGCTGGCTTCTGTAAGGTAACGTTATTTTTTGGAGACGACACAAAATAAGCTGGGAGAAAGAAATAGCATACCGTACCGGGGGCTAAAAAGGGTGAGAAATATGGGGAAAAAATAGATTTATTTCTGAAATTGGACAAGTGAACAAGTTATGAGACTAAATGTGTAACTCGGTTAATACGAAAAGCAAAAGAATTGTAAAAAATCCTCGTAATAACCGTCACTCATAATACCCGAGAAGCCCGAAAAATATTCAAAACGCACACATAATGAAACTATTTACAACTATTAATTAACCTATCTGAATGCGCAAATTAACTTGACATCATAAAGTTAACACAAAACATTCAGTCTTACCTTTGTTTCCTTTTCTTTAGAGGGTCTTTTCTTTAGACAAAGTCACAGTACCAAAGTCAGCGTCCCTAAAAAACTAGTAATTGCAAAAGACACGAAACGACGTACTATAATGTGACTTGTCGCTTCCTCGACTAACACTGCAATCGTAGCTACAAATTTCGGGCTATTGATTTCACATATTTTTTTCTCTATAACAGTGCAATAAGATATATCAAAATTCTGGTTAATATGGCCCATAGTCCGTATTTAAAGAAAGAAACAAATAAAGGGTTTTTTTTTTCTGCTTCTTCCTTTCCATGGCTTAGTTGTGAATATTGCAAAGGCGAAGTAATTGAAACGTCAAAGCAGGGCCTTAGAAATTTAAGTCGTCGTAACTTTGTTTTGAAGAGCCAATAATTATTAGAGTTGAAAGTAGAAGTAGCAGTTTCTTGAATTGAACTTAACACTATTTCTACCAAGAAGTGTCAAAAGACACCTTTCAAATTTTAATTTAAAATTATTCTCAAAGTTTAATCATTTTCCACAATTATTTTTTTTTTACTTTTCGTACAATAGTTTCTTAAATTAATGCAGCGATATCATCTTCTTCCAACTCATCCTGTTTTTAAAAATGTGCATAGGCTATACCTATTTCTACCATGAGGTGTCTTTCGACATCTTAAGGATTTCATAATTTCTAATTCCGGAGGATTTCATAATTTATCATTTTAAACCATTTTACATATAAATATCAACATCATTTGTTCCTATTTACGTAAAACATGTTTGATTACATTTATGTATATTTATATTTTGTAGGTTGATGAATTAAGGATAGAATTTACAACTTGATTCAATAATTTCTAATAAATACGCCTCAATGTATTAATAAATACAGTCTAACCTCTATTTAACGAAGTCGCTAAATCCCGGGAAAAAGTTCGTTATATGGAAAATTCGTTAAATAGAGATTCACCTTTTAAAATCATTTAAACTACATAAAACAGATTTTAAATTCATAATCACTACATGTTTTTATTAAAAGTAATTAATCACATTTTTTAAAATAAATTATATCGATTTGTTTTATTTATTTTACCGACCAATATCTATCATCAATTCATTTTTTCTATGTGTTTAAAGCTTTCAAATCTGCAAGGAAACAAAACATTGTCCAGGAATACACTGTATTTTCTGTTTAAAGTAATTAGTTTTACATTAAAATTAACGAATTTTAATGACATTATCGTATTTATTATTATTATAAACAAATAATTTTAACCATACATTAACATATGCGTCCTTAAATTTAATTTCTGATAAACTCTGTTAATTTTGCCTTAGTTTTTTCTTTTAAAAAGTGCTTTCTCTCATAATACGTCTCGCATCTTTGCAATGCACCAAAAATCCTTTCATGCATATTTTCTTCTAAGTATAATCCGCGTCGGATTCTTTCAAATGTTTTTAACATTTCATCATACGAAGTTTTGTCAATTCCTGCATCATGATCATTTCCATATTCGTCTTCATCGCAATTCATTGCTGTATTGTTTTTATTTTTCACACTGTCGAAAATATCCAATTCGGTTAGAGTTTCCGAGGTCTCAATTTCAGAATTAAATGAAATACAATCATCAATTAGTACATCATAGTTAATTTCTTCTTTTTTTCTCAGCTGTATCGACATTTTTTTAAGTTACTCTAAGGGACTATTGTCTTCGTCCTCCGTTCTTACCAAATTCTCACTGCTGACAAAGAAGGAGCCTGGTTAAACCAGTTCAAGGTCATTGAACATCATAAAATGTGTTTAAACAAAGAATAAGTTTGAAATGTCCAGAAATATTGTGAGAAATGGGGAGAAAAAAAATTGATCACAAGAAAAAGTTCGTTAAATAGAGAATGCACTTCGCTATTTGGAGGTTATTTTAATTAAGGAAGAAATTCGCAAAATGTTCTTGGTTCCAAGGAAAAGTTCTCAAAATAGAGAAATTCGCAAAATAGAGGTTCGTTAAATAGAGGTCCGACTGTATATTGCTCAAGTTATCTATATTTAACTCATAATTTTAAATCCCAACAATTTTGACAATTATTTGCATTTAAACGTAAAGGTGTCAAAAGGCACCTTTTGTCAGAAATAGATATACAGTAAAACCTCCCTAAAGCGACCACGTTCCGTTTCAATAAAAATTGGTCGCTCTGAGAGGTGGTCTCTTAATTCAGGTCATGTTTAAATCCAGATTTTAATTGTTGAAAATAGGTAATAATTAATGTTACTAAAATTTATTTTTCATATTACGAAAAAATATGAAAATTTAAGTGTTAAAAAAAGTTAATTACACAAATTAATTACTGCAGAGTTTAAAAAATAAATACATTGATTTTTGCTTGATTTTACGGTTTTATCTTTTATAACTTTTATTTCCAAGTCCTTTCGAAGTTCAGTAAATAAATGCAATTTTTGGGGGGCGGGAACGAATAATGACGATTTCATTAATTTATCTATTTCTTTGAGAGTTTCCTGGCAGAATAGAGCAGGGGAGCTTATTGACCGTCATTCTTAATTCGTCATCAGAGTTAAATTCATTGCCTAAAAAGGCACAAAGGGGTTTAAACACTTAAAAGTTACCGGAATAAAAAGATATTCTAGACTGAGTTTAGAAATTTGATGAATAATGCGCTCTCCGGGATTATTTTTCTTAAAAAAAACCTTCTTCAAACGACCAGGAAAAAACGGAATTTGTTTCATTTTCTTCAAAGAAATGGGTCGCTCATGGAGGGGGTTCAACTGGTATGGTCTCTGAATGGAGGTAAAATTAGTATTGAGCTTATGGGAATAAATTTCGTTCCATGAAAAAATGGTCGTTAAAGGAGGTGGTCGCACAGGTAAGTTTCACTATATACAAAACCATGGTAGAAATAGTGTTAAATAGAAAAGAATATATATTATTATTAACTGCAGTTCCATTTATTTTATTACACCATTCTGTTCTCATACGTCATTTTCATTTTAAATGCGTAGCTGGACAGTCGAAGACAGTCGGCAGTTTTTTCAAACAAAAAAGTTTTTCAGTGGGAAGAATTATTTTTTTTTCAGCGATTGAAAAATAAGCAAGTAACAAAATAGAATAATGGAAATCGAGTGGGCTGTGAGCAAATTATTGCGTCTGCTTGGGCACCATGGGCCCATGTAAGTTGGCGCACTGCTCGTCTTAACCGTAGATTTAGTTATGCTTGTATTAGGCGAGTTCGAATGTTATATAAATTTTGATTAATAAAATTGTTTTAATTATTAATTACATAAATTTCGAATAAATAAAACAAAATCATGAATAAAATATTTTTTTAACGAAATAACAAAACTTTTTTAGAAAATATAGATATTTTTAAATTTTTACTTCTAAAACATTTTTTTTTTTTTGTTATAAAAAAAGTGCGCTCTAAAATAACAATAATAGTAATAATAATGTTTTAAGGAGGGGGGGGGGGTGCGCTCTAAATGACAGTGTTATATAATGCTAAAAATATTTTTTACTAACTTTTTTTTTTTTTTAAAGTCATATTTGATTGTTAAAAACTGATTTTTTTTTTTCGTAGAATAAAGTGTTTTTTATTAGCGTTCAGACTGACAATATTTCATATAAGGAAAATTTTAACAATATCTTGCAGAGCACGGTTGAAAATTTTCTGATATAGATAAATATATTCTTTGAACACAAAATGATCAGAAATAAATGCGAATTATAATAAGCTTTTAATTCTATAATTTTCTAAATGGAATAAAACGTACCCTTGATGAAAGCAAATCGGGAATTCTATATAGAGTGCGTTTCTCTTCATCGCACTTTTCATGGTGTGCATTATACTTTCACTTAATAGCACCATATTGGTTTAACCATAAGTCAATTTTTATATCATATTTTATGATAACTTTCAAAGTTTGAAAACCCTTTTTTTAACTTTTTTCTTTTTTCAGTTCTGTCGCTTACAAAATGCGTGTAGAAGAAGCAAGTGTGTTTGTGAAAAAAACTCTTGTAGGTACAGATTTATATTGTTTAAATTGAGTATATTACTGCATTTTTAGGTAGATTTCGTAAGAAATACACTACCTACTAGCAAACCCCGCGGCTTTGCTCGCGTAATATTTGAAATATGCCAAGTGATATTTATATGTCTAATTTTTATTAAAAGGTACTAGCTAAATTTTTATTTTATTGAAAGGTAATATTTTATTTTATTAAAAGGTACTTATTACTTTTAGGAATAACTTAAAAAAATTACTATTTAAAACACAGTTTGATTAAATATCATTGTTACACTGCATAAGGCAGAAATGAGACTTAAATTAATAAAATGAAATAAAACTAAATAAATAATAATTTAGAAAATATTTTGAAACTTTTATGCTATATTAATACGCTCATTTCAGTACTCATTTGAAGTTTTGAATTTTTTAGAAACCATCTTCTTACATCTTAAAATTAACCATCATGTCAAATTCCAAGTCCTACCACCTCTCTCAACAAAAAGGGCTATGTTGAAATAGGAACTGTCACCATTAATTTGCCAACATTAATTTTGAAATAGGTTTGTTATTTCCTAATATTCCACAGAAACGTAATTTAGAAAGCTTTTAAAGGCCTTTTTTAGAGCGTTTGTTGTTCCTGTGAATCCCATGTGGTAGAATCATCGGCATAAAATATAGCCTGTGTAGGATCAGAGACTGTTACCATTGATTCGCAACTATTACTTTTATATTTGGTTTATATTTCCTGAAATAGCGTAGAAATCGTAATTTAGGACTTTTTTAGAATGCTTTTCTCACCTCCCCTTCACTTCACCCCTTTTTAATTCGAATTTATTTTCGACAGTCCTTCGAGGGCATTTATATTTTATAAGCAACTACTATGCCATATTTAAAGTTTCTAGCATTTTCAGTATCACAGCAATCGCAATTTAGAAAGTTTTTAGCTACTGCAACCCTCTGGTGGTAGTGGCACAGACATAAAATATAGCTTATGTTTGAGCAGGTTCTATCACCAACAATTTGTTATCATTATTTTTTTAATCGGTTTGGTATTTGAAAAGATTACATAAAAATTGTAATTTATAACGCTTTTCGCTCACTTCATCTTTTTAAATTTGAAATTTTCTTTCGACAGTTCATAGAAAGCAGTTGCATCTTGTAAGTAAATAACATGCCATACTTCAAAATGTTAGACCCTTCAGTTATGCAAAAAACGCAAATTAGAACATGTTTTGCTTTTTCAACCCTCAGATGGTAGTGACAGGAACATAAAATATAACCTATGTTATAGCAGGAACTGTCACCATTAATTTGCGACCATTGCTTTTGAAATAGCTTTGGAATTTCCTGAGATTGAGGAGAAATCTCAATTTAGAACTGTTTTAGAACGCTTTTCGCGCATTTTCACCCCTTTTTAAGTTTCCAATTTTTTTGTAACTGTTCTTAAAGATCATTTATATGTAATACATATGTACCTTGCATGATTTTAAGTTGCTAGCCCCTACCGATCACAAGAATCGAAATTTGGAACGCTTTTTTAATCCTGCAACGTCTAAGTGATAGTGATACCGACTTAAAACAGCGTCTATATTAGAGCAGAGGCTGTCAGCATCAATTTCTTAACATTAGTTTTGAAATCAGTTTGATTCTTCCTGAGATATTGGTGACAAATCGGCATTTAGAACGTTTTTAGAACGCTTTTCTCACATTTTGCTCCTGCATCTCCTCTGGGTTAGTGGAAACATATATAAAATATAGCCTATCTTGGAGCAAGATCTGTCACCATCATTTTAACACCATTATATTTGAAATCGGTTCAGTATTTCCTGAGATTGCATAGAAATTGCAATTTAGAACGTTTTTTACAACGCTTTTTGCGCATTTTGACCCCCCTTTTAAATTTCGATTTTTTTAGGAAATGTCCTTAGTGATCATTGATATCTTATAACTAACTACCATTCTAAATTTCACGATTCAAGGCCCTTCCGTCACACAAAAACCGCAATTTAGAGCGTTTTTCTCCTGCAGCCCCTTTGGGGTAGTGGCACCGACATAAAACATAGCCTATGTTGGAGCAAGGATTTTCACCATCATTTTGACGCCATTATTTTTTAAATCGGTTTGGTGTTTCCTGAGATTGTGTAGAAACTACCATTTAGAACGTTTTTTAGAACGCTTTTCGCGCATTTTCACCCCTTTTAAATTTCGAATTGTTTAAGAACTGTTCTTAGAAATCCTTTATATCTAATAAGTTGCTGATACTTCAAATTTCATATTTCTAGGCCCATCAGTAACACATAAATCGCATTTTTAGAACGTTTTTTGCTCCTACACCCCTTTGGGGTAGTGGCACAGACATAAAACATAGCCTATCTTGGAGAAAACGCTGTCACTATCATTTTGACGCCAATATTTTTTAAATCGGTTGGTATTTCCTGAGATTATATAGAAACTACCATTTAGAACGTTTTTCAGAACGCTTTTTGTGCATTTTCACCCCTTTTAAATTTCGAATTGTTTAAGAACTGTTCTTAGACACCATTTATATCTTATAAATAACTAATATTCCAAATTTCATATTTCTAGGCCCTTCAGTAACGCAAAAATCGCATTTTTAGAACGTTTTTTGCTCCTGCACCCCCTTTGAGGTAGTGGCACCGACATAAGATATAGCCTATGTTCTAAGTTGGGCGAACACCATTATTTTCATACCATTACTTTTGAAATCGGTTTGGTATTTCCTGAGATTATGTAGAAACTACCATTTAGAACGTTTTTTAGAACGCTTTTTGTGCATTTTCACCCCTTTTAAATTTCGAATTGTTTAAGAACTGTTCTTAGACATCATTTATATCTTATAAGTAACTGATATTCCAAATTTTATATTTCTAGGCCCTTCAGTAACGCAAAAATCGCATTTTTAGAACATTTTTTGCTCCTGCACCCCCTTCGGGGTAGTGGCACCGACATAAGATATAGCCTATGTTCTAAGTTGGGCGAACACCATCATTTTGATACCATTACTTTTGAAATCGGATTGGTATTTCCTGAGATTATGCAGAAACTACCATTTAGAACGTTTTTTAGAACGCTTTTTGTGCATTTTCACCCCTTTTTAATTTCGAATTGTTTAAGAACTGTTCTTGGACATCATTTATATCTTATAAGTAACTAATATTCCAAATTTCATATTTCTAGGCCCTTCAGTAACGCAAAAATCGCATTTTTAGAACGTTTTTTGCTCCTGCACCCCCTTTGGGGTAGTGGCACCGACATAAGGTATAGCCTATGTTCTAAGTTGGGCGAACACCATCATTTTCATACCATTACTTTTGAAATCGGTTTGGTATTTCCTGAGATTATGTAGAAACTACCATTTAGAACGTTTTTTAGAACGCTTTTTGTTAATTTTCACCCCTTTTAAATTTCGAATTGTTTAAGAACTGTTCTTAGACATCATTTATATCTTATAAGTAACTGATATTCCAAATTTTATATTTCTAGGCCCTTCAGTAACGCAAAAATCGCATTTTTAGAACATTTTTTGCTCCTGCACCCCCTTTGGGGTAGTGGCACCGACATAAGATATAGCCTATGCTCTAAGTTGGGCGAACACCATCATTTTGATACCATCTACTTTTGAAATCGGTTTGGTATTTCCTGAGATTATGTAGAAACTACCATTTAGAACGTTTTTTAGAACGCTTTTTATGCATTTTCACCCCCTTTAAATTTCGAATTGTTTAAGAACATTTCTTAGACACCATTTATATCTTATAAGTAACTAATATTCCAAATTTCATATTTCTAGGCCCATCAGTAACACATAAATCGCATTTTTAGAACGTTTTTTGCTCCTACACCCCATTTGGGGTAGTGGCACCGACATAAAACATAGCCTATCATGGAGCAAACGCTGTCACTATCATTTTGACGCCAATATTTTTTAAATCGGTTGGTGTTTCCTGAGATTATGTAGAAACTACCATTTAGAACGTTTTTTAGAACGCTTTTTGTGCATTTTCACCCCTTTTAAATTTCGAATTGTTTAAGAACTGTTCTTAGACACCATTTATATCTTATAAATAACTAATATTCCAAATTTCATATTTCTAGGCCCTTCAGTAACGCAAAAATCGCATTTTTAGAACGTTTTTTGCTCCTGCACCCCCTTTGGGGTAGTGGCACCGACATAAGATATAGCCTATGTTCTAAGTTGGGCGAACACCATCATTTTGATACCATTACTTTTGAAATCAGTTTGGTATTTCCTGAGATTATGTAGAAACTACCATTTAGAACCTTTTTTAGAACGCTTTTTGTGCATTTTCACCCCTTTTAAATTTCGAATTGTTTAAGAACTGTTCTTAAACATCATTTATATCTTATAAGTAACTAATATTCCAAATTTCATATTTCTAGGCCCTTCAGTAACGCAAAACTCGCATTTTTAGAACGTTTTTTGCTCCTGCATCCCCTTTGGGATAGTGGCACCGACATAAGATATAGCCTATGTTCTAAGTTGGGCGAATACCATCATTTTGATACCATTACTTTTGGAATCGGTTCGGAAGTTCCTGAGCTTATCTCCGACAAATAAACAATTTTTTCCTCTTTATAATATGACTAGCAGGCTATGCCCGCTGCGCTGGTCCATTTTTTCAAACGAACCTTCAATCAAACGAAATTGTGAATTTAACCTTCTACTTTAAAGCAGTAAAGAACATCACCTGGAATGTCCTTCCGGATTGCTGAAAAGAATGCGAATGCCATTGGGATATTATACTATCTTATGCCTTGGACGAAATTTGAGCAATTAAGAAACAACTCTTTTAGTTGATCATTTAAGGTAAAGTTTGGTACGGAAATGAGATAGTTATGACAACAGGAATTAAACTTCTATTCACCACACTATTAAATTAGAGAGTATTACAATGATTGCAGAGATTGATTATTGAACTTTGAGAATATTCGGACCGTTCATTTTCATTTGTTTGTTGTTGAACTCCCGACCTTTCAACTTGCGCTATATGTGGTTCTGGTAGCTTAAATTCAAGCTCATTACATGTTACATTACATTTTTTTAATAAACGTCCTCTTCTGGCAGGTCTGCTACTGTTTTCCATCTGTCTATTCCAGCATATTAAATAGAATCAAAAACATAGGACAACAAACCAGCGTGTTTTTACAGTAAAGCATGTTGAAAAATATTTTAAATATCTGAAATTAAATGATTTAATTATATGTGTGAGGGGCGAGGGGGGGGGGGGGGAGCACACATTTACCCTAAAATTTAATTATTTTACTTAACAACCATAATGGTAACTGCTTTTTATATAATTTACATTTGAATATAAAACATTACTTCCAAATGTGCTCATACACTTAAAATACTCTGTAATTGTGAGCGTTGCTCGGGCCAAATCACTCTTTTGCCTTTTTGGCTTAAAATCGCAATGTTTGACAACCAAGGTAATAAGCGAATAGAATGCAACTCACAAGGATATCCATTTTTACAATTATTGCTGCCAGTTTCTCTTGTAACACACACACACACACACACACACACACACACACACACACACACACACACACATATATATATATATATAACATTTTATTTGTATGTTTATATTATTATTATTATTATTATAAACAAATTAGATACTACTTGATTATCTCGTCGACCCATTTCGCCAAATTATACAAATTGCCAAAGTATTAGCCAAATTATGCAAAGGACATAATTTTTATTTTAAATAACGAAAGAAAAAATAAATTCCTAAAACATTAATAAAAATAAAACGTCGAATTAAAAATCACTTGATGACGTAACAAACACGTGTAAAGTGTTTAACGTCAAGTAAATTTTACATTTACGATCTCCCATTATTGGCATTTAATTTTATAGTTTGGCGATATTTTTTTTTTGTACGACGGCATAATCAAGTAGTACCACAAATTATTTTTGTTTGTATTTAAATGTAGATAAATAGCTCTTCTTTATATTAAATAAATATCATAAACATTGAAAAAAAATGCTTATATGTATATGAAAAGTAAATAGGTCGTCAGTAAATATACAAAAAATTCAATTCACTCGTCAAGGCCTTTTTCTCTATCTCACCAAAGCCCAAATAATAAAAATATAACAAATACTCTTCAATCTGTTGTCTGATACTAAGTAATCACAATAATGTAAATAACTGTTAGGCACAGATATCATATACATACCTGGTTTGGCGCGATTTTTTTTTCACGCCAACTTGGCGAAAACATCGTTTTCGAATACCAGTTACATATATATATTTAAATTATTTTGTATTATTCTAAACGGAAATAATAATAATTAAAAAAGTTTAATTAATAATTATAGAAAAAAAACAATTTATATAATTTTAAAAAAGAAAATAAATGTAAATAACCAATTTATTAATAAATAAACAACAATAGCCGGGTTACCGTGTCAGGCTAAATAACGCCATTTTGGAGCCCGTTAGGTCCATGGAGCGTATATGACATCTGTGCCAACAAAGCTTCCAATAATTATATTAAACATGCCATTTGGCGGTGACTTGTTTATCGAAAATTATAAAATAAATAATATTAATTACAATTAATAATTAATTATAATGATATAAAATTGGAATTCAGACGTTAATTTATGTGCTTTAAATATCTAAGATTCATCCAATATCTTTTAAAATATTACGTAACACAGGGGGAAATATGAAGAAATAACAAATTAAAAGAGATTTGCAATCTTTTCTCAGTAAGCTATTTTTATTTCAAGATGTTGAATTTCTTTATAGTAATGATAACACATGATTGCATAAATTTCCTTAAGAATAATTTTCAGTTCCTAAATTTTGAAAATGTGAATTTTCGGTACTACTTAGTTATCCCGTCGACCAATTTCGCCAAGTTATATAAATCGCCAAATCACTCGTCAAATTATATAAATTGATGTAATTTTTATTTTAAATAATGAAAGAACAAATAAATTAGTATAACATTAATAAAAATACAAATAAAAATCAGTTGATGACGTAAACGCGTGTAACTTTGCTTAAAGTCAAGTGATTGTGACATTTACGATCAACCATTATTGGCATTTAATCTTATAGTTTAGCGATGGATTTTGGGTCGACGGGATAACCAAGTAGCATCGAATTTTCCTATACGTGAAATTGGCGTTATCGACAAAGAAATAAACAATAATATTTAAAAAAAAAAAGAAAAAAAAGAAAAAAAAAGGATAATAATCCTTGATCTGAGTTGGGGTGTATAAAAATCATATGCTTCCGTAATTACGACGAAAAGCTTTTTAAAAAGTATGAACTTATTTTATAATATGCATGTGTCGCAGAAATTCAAACTAAAATTTAGATATTTGATTCCATTTTTTTTTAAATATTAACTGATATCTATGTAACTTATAATTGAATATATAAATGTACTCCAAAAATGATCTCGGTCACTTAAAAAAATACTATTATTGTGAAAAAGCTTAAGCTAATGTCACGCTTATGCATTTTTGCCTTAAAAAAAATTGGCTAAACATTGTTTGGCGACAAACATAAATTAGAAATCGTAAAGAAAGAAATAAAATGTAATTCACAATTACAGTAACTTTTACAATTACATCTGTTTATTTCTCCTGTAAATCACATGATGTGGCAGTTAGATAAAAAAAAAAAAAAAAAAAAAAAAAAAAAAAAAAATTGTAATTCAAAATTAGTCTAATCAAATTTTCAGATTCATTTTTTTAACGTAGCGCAGGCGATAATTCGCCAAATATTGTATAAATTGTAAAATTTCACAATAAATTATATTTTTAATGATTAAAAATATTTATTTCATCTTTAAATTAAATATTTTCGTTTTATAGTATTGTGTCTCATTAAAACTATTTTTTGTTATCTTTTTTAATTAAATATCAGTATTTTATTTTCACTTATTTGCGAGGTATTTGTATTATTTTCTAACGGACGGATAACTATTTCAATTCTTTAACCAACAAACCTTTAGCCAAAAAATGACCGCTGGCAACCTTTTTGTTCAAAATACCAATAAAATACGAAATTTATTACCAAAAATCATAGTTATCCCTGTATATTTTACTCATAAACCACCACGTGAATATTCTCCATCGAATGACACTATTTGCAAAAAAATCCACCGGGTAGTTTTTGAAAACATTCGGGCGGAACTTTTAGATCTTACTGCTTTATAATATATATGATATGATGATATGATATGATAAGTAGCTAATATTTCAAATTTCATATTTCTAGGCCCTTCCGTAACGCAAAAATCGCATTTTTTTAACGTTTTTTGCTCCTGCACCCGCATAGTGGCACCGACATAAAACATACCCTATGTTGGAGCAAGGGTTGTCACCGTCATTTTGACACCCTTATTTTGACACCATTATTTTTAAAATCAGTTTGGTATTTCCTGAGATTGTGTAGGAACCACCATTTAGAACGTTTTTTAGAACGATTTTCGCGCATTTTCACCCTTTTCAAATTTCGATTTGTTTAAGTACTGTTCTTAGAAATCTTTTATATCTAATAAGTAGCTAATATTTCAAATTTCATATTTCTAGGCCCTTCAGTAACACATAAATCGCATTTTTAGAACGTTTTTTGCTCCTGCACCCCTTTGGGGTAGTGTCACCGACATAAAACATAGCCTATCTTGGAGCAAGCGTTGTCACCATCATTTAGACACCAATATTTTTTAAATTGGTTTGGTATTTCCTGAGATTGTGTAGAAACTACCATTTAGAACGTTTTTTAGAATGCTTTTTGTGCATTTTCAACCCTTTTAAATTTCGAATTGTTTAAGAACTGTTCTTAGACATCATTTATATCTTATAAGTAGCTAATATTCAAAATTTCATATTTCTAGGCCCTTCAGTAACGCAAAAATCGCATTTTTAGAACGTTTTTTGCTCCTGCACCCCCTTTGGGGTAGTGGCACCGACATAAGATATAGCCTATGTTCTAAGTTGGGCGAACACCATCATTTTGATACCATTACTTTTGGAATCGGTTCGGTAGTTCCTGAGCTTATCTCCGACAAATAAACAATTTTTACCTCTTTATAATAGGAGTATGATATGACTAGCAAACCCCGCGGCTTTGCTCGCGTAATATTTGAAATATGCCAAGTGATATTTATATGTCTAATTTTTATTAAAAGGTATTAACTAAATTTTTATTTTATTAAAAGGTAATATTTTATTTTATTAAAAGGTACTTATTACTTTTAAGAATAATTTAAAAAAAAATTACTATTTAAAACACAGTTTGATTAAATATCATTGTTACACTGCATAAGGCAGAAATGAGACTTAAATTAATAAAATGAAATAAAACTAAATAAATAATAATTTAGAAAATATTTTGAAACTTTTATGCTCAATTAATACGCTCATTTCAGTATTCATTTGAAGTTTTGAATTTTTTAGAAACCATCTTCTTACATCTTAAAATTAACCATCATGTCAAATTCCAAGTCCTACCACCTCTCTCAACATAAAGGGCTATGTTGAAATAGGAACTGTCACCATTAATTTGCCAACATTAATTTTGAAATTGGTTTGTTATTTCCTAATATTCCACAGAAACGTAATTTAGAAAGCTTTTAAAGGCTTTTTTAGAGCGTTTGTTGTTCCTGTGAATCCCAGGTGGTAGAATCATCGGCATAAAATATAGCCTGTGTAGGATCAGAGAGTGTTACCATTGATTCGCAACTATTACTTTTATATTTGATTTATATTTCCTGAAATAGCGTAGAAATCGTAATTTAGGACTTTTTTAGAATGCTTTTCGCACCTCCCATTCACTTCACCCCTTTTTAATTCGAATTTATTTTCGACAGTCCTTCGAGGGAATTTATATTTTATAAGTAACTACCATGCCATATTTAAAGTTTCTAGCCTTTTCAGTATCACAGAAATCGCAATTAAGAAATTTTTTAGCTACTGCAACCCTCTGGTGGTAGTGGCACAGACATAAAATATAGCTTATGTTTGAGCAGGTTCTATCACCAACAATTTGTTATCATTATTTTTTTAATCGGTTTGGTATTTGAAAAGATTACATAAAAATTGTAATTTATAATGCTTTTCGCTCACTTCATCTTTTTAAATTTGAAATTTTCTTTCGACAGTTCATAGAAAGCAGTTGCATCTTGTAAGTAAATAACATGCCATACTTCAAAGTGTTAGACCTTTCAGTTATGCAAAAAACGCAAATTAGAACATGTTTTGCTTTTTCAACCCTCAGATGGTAGTGACAGCAACATAAAATATAACCTATGTTATAGCAGGGACTGTCACCATTGATTTGCAACCATTGCTTTTGAAATAGCTTTGGAATTTCCTGAGATTGAGGAGAAATCGCAATTTAGAACGTTTTTAGAACGCTTTTCGTGCATTTTCACCCATTTTCAAATTTCCAATTTTTTCGAAACTGTTCTTAAAGATCATTTATATATAATACATATGTACCTTGCCTAATTTTAAGTTGCTAGCCCCTACCGATCACAAAAATCGAAATTTGGAACGCTTTTTTGCTACTGCAACGTCTAGGTGATAGTGATACCGACTTAAAATAGCGTCTATGTTAGAGCAGAGGCTGTTAGCATCAATTTCTTAACATTACTTTTGAAATCAGTTTGATTCTTCCTGAGATATTGGTGACAAATCGGCATTTAGAACGTTTTTAGAACGCTTTTCGCTCATTTTGCTCTTGCATCTCCTCTGGGTTAGTGGAAACATATATAAAATATAGTCTATCTTGTGCAAGATCTGTCACCATCATTTTAACACCATTATATTTGAAATCGGTTCAGTATTTCCCGAGATTGCATAGAATTTGCAATTTAGAACGTTTTTTACAACGCTTTTTGCGCTTTTTGACCCCCCCTTTTAAATTTCGATTTTTCTAGGAAATGTCCTTAGAGATCATTGATATCTTATAACTAACTACCATTCTAAATTTCACGATTCAATGCCCTTCCGTCACGCAAAAACCGCAATTTAGAACGTTTTTCTCCTGCAGCCCCTTTGGGGTAGTGGCACCGACATAAAACATAGCCTATGTTGGAGCAAGGATTTTCACCATCATTTTGACGCCATTATTTTTTAAATCGGTTTGGTCTTTCCTGAGATTGTGTAGAAACTACCATTTAGAACGTTTTTTAGAACGCTTTTCGCGCATTTTTACCCCTTTTAAATTTCGAATTGTTTAAGAACTGTTCTTAGAAATCCTTTATATCTAATAATTAGCTGATACTGCAAATTTCATATTTCTAGGCCCATCAGTAACACATAAATCGCATTTTTAGAAAGTTTTTTGCTCCTACACCCCCTTTGGGGTAGTGGCACCGACATAAAACATAGCCTATCTTGGAGCAAACGTTGTCACTATCATTTTGATACCATTACGTTTTAAATCGGTTTGGTATTTCCTGAGATTATGTAGAAACTACCATTTAGAACGCTTTTTGTGCATTTTCACCCCTTTTAAATTTCGAATTGTTTAAGAACTGTTCTTAGACACCATTTATATCTTATAATTAACTAATATTCCAAATTTCATATTTCTAGGTCCTTCAGTAACGCAAAATTCGCATTTTTAGAACGTTTTTTGCTCCTGCACCCTCTTTGGGTTAGTGGCACCGACATAAAATATAGCCTATGTTCTAAGTTGGACTAACACCATCATTTTGATACCATTACTTTTGAAATCGGTTTAGTATTTCCTGAGATTATTTAGAAACTACCATTTAGAACGTTTTTAGAACGCTTTTTGTACATTTTCACCCCTTTTAAATTTCGAATTGTTTAAGAACTGTTCTTAGACACCATTTATATCTTATAAGTAACTTATATTCCAAATTTCATATTTCTAGTCCCTTCAGTAACGCAAAAATCGCATTTTTAGAACGTTTTTTGCTCCTGCACCCCCTTTGGGGTAGTGGCACCGACATAAGATATAGCCTATGTTCTATATTGGGCGAACACTATCATTTTGATACCATTACGTTTGAAATCGGTTTGGTCTTTCCTGAGATTATGTAGAAACTACCATTTAGAACGTTTTTTAGAACGCTTTTTGTGCATTTTCACCCCTTTTAAATTTCGAATTGTTTAAGAACTGTTCTTAGACACCATTTATATCTTATAAGTAATTAATATTCCAAATTTCATATTTCTAGGCCCTTCAGTAACGCAAAAATCGCATTTTTAGAACGTTTTTTGCTCCTGCACCCCCTTTGGGTTAGTGGCACCGACATAAGATATAGCCTATGTTCTAAGTTGGGCGAACACCATCATTTTGATACCATAACTTTTGGAATCGGTTCGGTAGTTCCTGAGCTTATCTCCGACAAATAAACAATTTTTTCCGCTTTATAATATGAGTATAGATGAGTATAGATGACTAGCAAACCCCGCGGCTTTGCTCGCGTAATATTTAAAATATGCCAAGTTATATTCATCTATCTAATTTTTATTAAAAGGTACTTACTAAATTTTTATTTTATTAAAATGTAATATTTTATTTTATTAAAAGGTAATATTTTATTTTATTAAAAGGTTTTTTTTATTAAAAGGTACTTATTACTTTTAGGAATAATTCAAAAATTACTATTTAAAATACAGTTTGATTAAACATCATTATTACACTGCATTAGGCAGAAATGAGACTTAAATTAATAAAACGAAATAAATGATGATTTAGAAAATATTTTGAAACTTTTATGCTCAATTAATACGCTCATTTCAGTATTCGTTTGAATTTTTTAGAAACCATCTTCTTACATCTTAAAATTAATTATCATGTCACATTCCAAGTCCTACCACCTCTCTGAACATAAAGGGCTATGTTGAAACAGGAACTGCCACCATTAATTTGCCAACATTAATTTTGAAATCGGTTCAATACTTCCTGAGATTGCATAGAAATCGCAATTTAGAACGTTTTTTACAACGTTTTTTGCGCATTTTGACCCCCTTTTAAATTTCGATTTTTTTAGGAAATGTCCTTAGAGATCATTGATATCTTATAACTAACTACCATTCCAATTTTCACGATTCTAGGCAAAAGCCGCAATTTGGAACGTTTTTCTCCTGCACCCCCTTTGGAGTAGTGGCGCCGACATAAAACATCGCCTATGTTGGAGCAAGGGTTGTCACCATCATTTTGACGCCAATATTTTTTAGATCGGTTTTGTATAACCTGAGATTGTGTAGAAACCACCATTAGAATGTTTTTTAGAACGCTTTTCGCGCATTTTCACCCCTTTCAAATTTCGAATTGTTTAAGAACTGTTCTTAGAAATCCTTTATATCTAATAAGTAGCTAATATTTCGAATTTCATATTTCTAGGCCCTTCAGTAACACATAAATCGCATTTTTAGAACGTTTTTTGCTCCTGCACCCCCTTTGGGGTAGTGACACCGACATAAAACATAGTCTATCTTGGAGCAAGCGTTGTCACCATCATTTTGACACCAATATTTTTTAAATCGGTTTGGTATTTCCTGAGATTGTGTAGAAACCACCATTTAGAACGTTTTTTAGAACGATTTTCGCGCATTCCCTTTCAAATTTCGAATTTATTAAGAACTGTTCTTAGAAATCCTTTATATCTAATAAGTTACTAATAATCAATATTTCATATTTCTAGGGCCTTCAGTAACGCTAAAATCACATTTTTAGAACGTTTTTTGCTTCTACACCCCCTTTGGGGTAGTGGCACCGATATAAAACATAGCTTATCTTGGAGCAAGCGTTGTCACCATCATTTTGACACCAATATTTTTTAAATTCGTTTGGTTTTTCCTGAGATTGTGTAGAAATTACCATTTAGAACGTTTTTAGAACGCTTTTTGTGCTTTTTCACCCCTTTCAAATTTCGAATTGTTTAAGAACTGTTCTTAGACATCATTTATATCTTATAAGTAACTAATATTTCGAATTTCATATTTCTAGGCCCTTCAGTAACACATAAATCGCATTTTTAGAACGTTTTTTGCTCCTGCACCCCCTTTGGGGTAGTGATACCGATATAAAACATAGTCTATCTTGGAGCAAGCGTTGTCACCATCATTTTGACACCAATATTTTTTAAATCGGTTTGGTATTTCTTGAGATTGTGTAGAAACTACCATTTAGAACGTTTTTTAGAACGCTTTTTGTGCCTTTTCACCCCTTTCAAATTTCGAATTGTTTAAGAACTGTTCTTAGACATAATTTATATCTTATATGTAACTAATATTCAAAATTTCATATTTCTAGGCCCTTCAGTAACGCTAAAATCGCATTTTTAGAACGTTTTTTGCTCCTACACCCCCTTTGGGGTAGTGACACCGACATAAGATATAGCCTATGTTCTAAGTTGGACTAACACCATCATTTTGATACCATTACTTTTGGAATCGGTTCGGTAGTTCCAGAGCTTACCTCCGACAAATAAACAATTTTTTCCTCTTTATCATAGGAGTATAGATGACTAGCAAACCCCGCGGCTTTGCTCGCGTAATATTTGAAATATGCCAAGTGATATTTATATGTCTAATTTTTATTAAAAAGTACTAACTAAATTTTTATTTTAATAAAAGGTAATATTTTATTTTCTTAAAAGGTTTTTTTTTTAATTAAAAGGTACTTATTACTTTTAGGAATAATTCAAAAATTACTATTTAAAACACAGTTTGATTAAACATCATTATTACACTGCATTAGGCAGAAATGAAACTTAAATTAATAAAATGAAATAAAACTAAATAAATGATAATTTAGAAAATATTTTGAAACTTTTATGCTCATTTAATACGTTCATTTCAGTATTCATTTGAAGTTTTGAATTTTTTAGAAACCATCTTCTTAAATTTTAAAATTAACCATCATGTCAAATTCCAAGTCCTACCACCTGTCTCAACATAAAGGGCTATGTTGAAACAGGAACTGTCACCATTAATTTGCCAACATTAATTTTGAAATCGGTTTGTTATTTCCTAATATTCCACAGAAACGTAATTTAAAAAGTTTTTAAAACCCTTTTTTAGAACGTTTGTTGTTCCAGTGAACCCAGGTGGTAGAATCACCGGCATAAAATATAGCCTATGTAGGATCAGAGACTGTTACCATTGATTTGAAACTATTACTTTTATAATCGGTTTATATTCCCTGAAATTGCATAGAATCGCAATTTAGAACATTTTTAGAATGCTTTTCACACCTCCCCTTCGCTTCACCCCTTTTTAATTCGAATTTATTTTCGACCTTCCTTCGAGGGCATTTATATTTTATAAGTAACTACCATGTCATATTTAAAGTTTCTAGCCTTTTCAGTATCACAGAAATCGCAATTTAGAAAGTTTTTAGCTCCTGCAACCCTCTGGTGGTAGTGGAACAGACATGAAATATAGCTTATGTTTGAGCAGGTTCTATCAGCAAAATTTGACATCATTATTTATTTAATCGGTTTGGTAATTTACAAGTTTGCTTAAAAATTGTAATTTATAACGCTTTTCACTCCATTTTTTTAAAATTTGGAATTTTTTTTCGACTGTCCTTAGAAAGCAGTTGCATCTTGTAAGTAAATACCATGCCATACTTCAAAGTGTTAGACCCCTCAGTTGTGCAATAAACGCAAATTAGAACATGTTTTTCTTTTGCAACCCTCAGATGGTAGTGACAGCAACATAAAATATAACCTATGTTATAGCAGCGACTGTCACCATTGATTTGCAACCATTACTTTTGAAATAGCTTTGGTATTTCCTTAGATTGAGTAGAAATCGCAATTTAGAACGTTTTTAGGACGCTTTTCGCGCATTTTCACCCCTTTTTAAATTTCCAATTTTTTCGAAACTGTTCTTAAAGATCATTTATATCTAATAAATATGTACCTTGCCTAATTTTAAATTGCTAGCCCCTACTGATCACAAAAATAGAAATTTAGGACGCTTTTTGCTCCTGCAACGTCTTGGTGATAGTGATACCGACATAAAATAGCGTCTATGTTAGAGCAGAGGCTGTCAGCATCAATTTCCTACCATTACGTTTGAAATCAGATTCATTCTTCTTGAGATATTGCCGACAAATCGGCATTTAGAACGTTTTTAGAACGCTTTTCGCGCATTTTGCTCCTGCATCTCCTCTGGGGTAGTGGAAACAGATATAAAATATAGCCTATCTTGGAGCAAGATCTATCACCATCATTTTTACACCATTATATTTGAAATCGGTTCCGTACTTCCTGAGATTGCATAGAAATCCACAATTTAGAAAGCTTTTTACAACGCTTTTTGCGCATTTTGACCCTCTTTTAAATTTCAATTTTTTTTAGAAAATGTCCTTAGAGGTCATTGATATCTTATAACTAACTACCATTCCAAATTTCACGATTCTAGGCCCTTCCGTAACGCAAAAGCCGCAATTTAGAACGTTTTTCTCCTGCACTCCCTTTGGGGTAGTGGCACTGCCATAAAACATCGCCTATCTAATGTTGGAGCAAGGATTGTCACCATCCTTTCGACGCTATTATTTTTTAGATCGGTTTGGTATTTCCTGAGATTGTGTAAAAACCACCATTAGAACGTTTTTTCGAACGCTTTTCGCACATTTTCACCCTTTTTAAATTTCGAATTGTTTAATAACTGTTCTTAGAAATCCTTTATATCTAATAAGTAGCTAATATTTCAAATTTCATATTTCTAGGCCCTTCGGTAACGCAAAAATCGCATTTTTAGAACGTTTTTTGCTCCTGCACCCCCTTTCGGGTAGTGGCACTGACATAAAACACAGCCTATGTTGGAGCAATGGTTGACACCCTTATTTTGACACCATTCTTTTTTAAATCGGTTTGGTATTTCCTGATATTGTGTAGAAACCCCCATTTAGAACGTTTTTTAGAACGATTTTCGCGCATTTTCACCCCTTTCAAATTTCGAATTGCTTAAGAACGGTTCTAATAAATCATTTATATGTAATAAGTAGCTAATATTTCAAATTTCATATTTCTGGGCCCTTCAGTAACACATAAATCACATTTTTAGAACGTTTTTTGCTCCTGCACCCCCTTTGGGGTAGTGACACCGACATAAAACATAGCCTATCTTGGAGCAACCGTTGCCACCACCATTTTGACACCAATATTTATTAAATCGGTTTGGTATTTCCTGAGATTGTGTAGAAACTACCCTATAGAACGTTTTTTAGAACGCTTTTTGTGCATTTTTACCCCTTTTAAATTTTGATTTGTTTAAGAACTGTTCTTAGTCATCATTTATATCTTATAAGTAACTAATATTCAAAATTTCATATTTCTAGGTCCTTCAGTAACGCTAAAATCGCATTTTTAGAACGTTTTTTGCTCCTACACCCCCTTTGGGATAGTGGCACCGCAATAAAACATAGCCTCTCTTGGAGCAAGCGTTGTCACCATCATTTTGACACAAATATTTTTTAAATCTGTTTGGTATTTCCTGAGATTGTGTAGAAACTACCCTTTAGAACGTTTTTTAGAACGCTTTTTGTGCATTTTCACCCCTTTTAAATTTCGAATTGTTTAAGAACTGTTCTTAGACATCATTGATATCTTATAAGTAACTAATATTCAAAATTTCATATTTCTAGGCCCTTCAGTAACGCTAAAATTGCATTTTTAGAACGCTTTTTGCTCCTACACCCCCTTTGGGGTAGTGGCACCGCAATAAAACATAGCCTATCTTGGAGCAAGCGTTGTCACCATCATTTATACACAAATATTTTTTAAATCGGTTTGGTATTTCCTGAGATTGTGTAGAAACTATCCTTTAGAACGTTTTTTAGAACGCTTTTTGTGCATTTTCACCCCTTTTAAATTTCGAATTGTTTAAGAACTGTTCTTAGACATCATTTATATCTTATAAGTAACTAATATTCAAAATTTCATATTTCTAAGCCCTTCAGTAACGCTAAAATCGCATTTTTAGAACGTTTTTTGCTCCTACACCCCCTTTGGGGTAGTGGCACCGACCTAAGATATAGCCTATGTTCTAAGTTGGACTAACACCATCATTTTGATACCATTACTTTTGGAATCGATTCGGTAGTTCCAGAGCTTACCTCCTACAAATAAACAATTTTTTCCTCTTTATAATAGGAGTATAGATGATGAGTATAGATTACATTCTCCCTTATGTTGGACTTTTTGAAAAAAATTTTGCAGATCTACACCGATCATGACCCCTAGAACCCAAAACTACCCTCAGTTAAAACTTTATCTATATATACATCTATCTATATCACTTTTTTATGGACACGATAACTTCCGTACTTCTGCACATATCTCTTCCAAACTCATACATAAAATAAAGGTCAGGTTCGTTCAAATCTTGGTCAAGTTCGTTAATGGACAAAATTAGACCAAAGGGGGGGGGGGATAGGGAGAGGTTTTGTGCAGACCGAGAGAACCTTATAACTTCTTAATTATAATACATATCGAATCAGTTTAAAGCTATTATTACATCTAGGAAAAGGGCCAAAAATTAATGTATGATAGAATTTTGATAAAATTAAAAGTGGGCTCAAGGGGTGAAAAAAATACGGTATTAGGTAGAGAAAAAATCATAACTTTGTCAATTCTCAAGATATCAAATCCAATTAAATTTATTATGAATCTTCTCAACATTATCTACAACTTTTTATACTGGCAAGTTTTTGATAGGATTAACTCTTATCGCAAAAAATAAAATAAAAACGAAAACAAAAAGAGGGGGGGGGGGTGAAGAAGAAAACAATCCATAACTTCGTCAGTTCTCAAGATATCAAATCCGCATGAATTTATTATAAATCTTCTTAATATTATCTACAACTTTTACATTGACAAGTTTTTGATAGGACCAATTCTTACAGCAAAGCAAATTAAAAATACATAGCGGTTGAAGAAAAAATTATCGTATGATAATGCAATCACCATATATTGTCTTTTTATTCTTTTTTTAAATTAATGTTTTCTTTTTCCTTCCATGTATTCTGTCAGTCATAAATGGATTTGTTAAAAAGTAATTTCAGGCTTATTTCTCGTTTCTTTTATGCGGAAGTAAAACATTAAATAATAAACATGTCTTTTTAACGAAATGATTCATATCCATTTTGATTTCGCTATTTGATATCTGCAAGTCAACAAACTATATGGGAGATTTACGATAATTAGACTCTTGACAGTTCGATATTAATTTAATACTAATCTATTTGTGTTACAATATTTATGTGGGTAATTTTCGTTTGCTTTGTTTATAAAAGAAAGCGATCATTTTTATTAACAATGTGTTTTTATCCATTTCTTGCATTTTAACTCAGGCAATAAATTTAATCATAAAATTATATTTGACATCTATAATATAAATAAATTTTACATATTGTTAATGTTTCGGTAGGGTTGCTTGAAGTTTTTTTCACAATTTTGTCTTTATCATTTTATTCGCCAATAATTTAAATTTTCTCCCATTGTTTTTATATGCAACGGATAATTTGGCGTTTGCGTAACTCTCATATTGGCTTGGTATTTCAGTGAATGTGGCGTGCATTCGATATGTAAAGGTATTCATTCGGCCTGATACGGTGACTGTGTAAGCCACGTTTTTTCTAAGCGGCCCACCCCATCAGTATATTATGTCAACATTTCTTCAATAAAATTTTCATCTTTACTTTGTTGGATCTGTTTGCAGTCAATGGGATTAGAGCTCACAAATAGGGTTTTTGTGAGACATCCCAGTGTACTCCACTTGTTCGTCTGGTCATATCTCTAATTTAAAGTGTGTGTGTGTGGGGGGGGGGGTTCCCTTCACATATCGTATTAAGGGTGTACTCAAAACCAAACTGCATTTTTTCTGACTCATTTTTAAATTCATTTTTGCTCTCAAACTCATCCAGTTGGCGGGTTCTCTTATTCAGAAACTATATAATGTGCCGTACTGATTGATTTTTTGATAGAGAAAGAATATATTTCAAAAAACGATGTCAAAGTGGGCATTTTGAACCAAATTTCCTGAAGCGATAGTGTTGGAAACGAACAATATGGCCGTACTAAGAAAATAGTTGTTTATAAATCAAGTTCTAACTAATTGAACCAAAAATAAAAACACAGATCGCTTATAAATCTCTTCAAAAACCACATCAGCAAGTTTCATGTTTTTTCTTTTAAAAATGAATCTGAAAATGTCAAAAAATTTCGAGTTGATGAGCGTGGAAAAATATTTTTTTTTTTTTATACCGCCTTAAAATGATTCTGATAAGACCAGGTCTTATATAAAAATGAAATTAAAAACTCGTCAAAAGCGGCCAGATAAAATTGTTAAACTGGGTTTATCTTTATTGATGAATTGGTTTTTGTTAGTGAAATTAGTATTTAACTTCGAAATCTACCTGCGCCTGTAGACCGAGCCGGCAGGGATTTTTTAACTACACGGAGGTGATAAAAGTCATGGGATACCCTGCTAATAGCGTGTCGGTCCCCCGTTTGCCCGGCGAAATGCAACAACACGACGTGGCATGGCGTCCAGAAGTCGTTGGAAGGCCTCTGGAGAAATATTGAGCCATGCAGTCTCTATAGACGTCCATAATTCCGAAAGTGTTGCCGGTGGAGGATTTTGTGTGTGAACTGATCTCTCGATTAAGCCCCATAAATGTTCTATGGGATTCATGTCGGGCGATCCCGGTGGCCAAATCATCCGCTGGAATTGTCCAGAATGTTCTTCAAACCAATCGCGAACAGTTATGGCCCGGTGACATGACGCATTGTCATCCTGTAAAATTCCATCGTTGTTTGGGTACATGAAGTCCATGAATGGATGCAAGTGGTCTCCCAGTAGCTGAACGTAATCATTTCCAGTTAACGATCGGTTCAGTTGGACCAGCGGACCCAGTCCATTCCATGTAAATACAGCCCACACCATTATGGAGCCACCACCAGCTTGCACAGTGCCTTGAGGCCAACTTGGGTCCATGGCTTCATGGTTTTCTGCGCCACGCTCGTACCCTTCCATCAGCTCTTATCAATTGAAATCTGGACTCATCTGACGGAGCCACTTTTTAACACTTTCCAACAAAGTTGAAAAGTGTTCATGACTTCGGTTTGTCTGTCCGTCTGTCCACGCTCTAACTCTCGTAAATATGCTCGGATCGTTCTGAAATTTTTGGATGTTAGTGACCTCTACCATAGCACGTTCGCTATTTCAAATGAAGTTTGTAGCATGTTTAGTTCATCTACAGGGACAGTCAAAATTTTCTCCGTTACATTACGGCCAAAGGAAAAAATCGTTTCAAATGATTTTTAATGGTGTTACACTCTTTCAAACATAGTAAAATTGATATTCATTAATGAAGCCCACTAAACTATGCATTCTGTTTAATATGCAGTGCAAAGATTAGTTATTGTTCATTTACAGGGCCACACAAAAGAATTCCGTTCATAATGGTATAGGGGAAATTGTTTGCGGTGTATTTGAAAAGATTTCAGATACTATATTGTATCCGAATTACTGTATATTAGTAATGATTGCTCGCAATGCATTTTTAATTATGATATGCTCTTTTTTTACGGTTTCGTTCATCTGACGAAACCCTATTCGTCTCGCTCCTCTGTCTGTCTGTCTGTCTGTCTGTCCGTCTGTCTGTCTGTCACAGATCCCGTTCTCAGAAACTATACATGTTGGAGACTTGAAATTTTGCATACTTATAGCTGAACACCACACATCACACGACAAATCATAAAATTTTGAAAAAGCCGCGCATTTAACCCTTTGGACTCCCACATGTGTATTTTAAACAATTCTTTCTAAGTGAGCCCCTATTTAGGTTGGAGGCGTGAAATTTTGCATACTTATAGCTGAACACCTCACATCATACGACAAATCCTAAAATTTTGAAAAAGCCGTACATTTAACCCTTTGGGGTCCCACTTGCGTATTTTAAGCAATTCTTTCTAACTGAGCCCCTTATTAAATTGGAGATTTGAAATTTTGCATACTTATAGCTGAACACCTGAGGTCAGGCGACAAATCATAAAATCTTGAAAAAGTCTTACGTTTAACCCTCTGAGCTACCACATATGTATTTTAAGCAATTCTTTCTAAGAGAGCCCCTAATTAAGTTGGAGACATGAATTTTTGCATACATGTAGCTGAATATCTCATACCACACGGCAAATCATAAAATTTTCGAAAAGTCTTATGTTATTTACTCCTCCGGGCTCTAACTTGTGTATTTTAAGCAATTTTTCTAACCTCCGTCCTTTTCACCCGGGGAGCACTTTTCCAACTTTTGCCGACACCCCTTTGACCATTCTTTCATATAATGCACCATAGCCTTACACATTTTAGTTCCACTTTTTACCGCCAGGGGCGCCTACTTATCTCGGGTGCTATCGGCCTTATCCCCAAGACTAATATATCTACGGATAGTATATAAAACGGAGTTCGGATAGAGGTTTGTTTAGAATAGAGTACGCCCTTGGTTGCGAAATGTGGAACTAACAGATTTTTCAAAAGGATAAAGTGTTTTGAAAGGAATATTAAACGAAACCCTCTATGCAATATGTGATCACACTTACCTATTTGTTCACTATATTTACGCATACTATAAAGTGCGTATAAATGCTATAGTTCATATACAGAACTACAGAAATGAATTCGTAAAGGTTACTGAGTATGAGCATAAATTGCTTAAAGGTGGGTTTTAAGGGAGTTATGCATTTTTACGCTGAACTAAATTTAGTGTACTAAGAAATATTTGTAGAATATAGATAAAATGATATACAGGGCCACGCAAAGAGTTGGATACATGGCCGTCTATGGGTGATAATGTCTGAAAATGTAATTTTAGTAGTTTTAAGAGTGTTTTGAATTAAATTTTAGCTAAATACTAGTTGCATGTGATATAGGTACTAGGTAAACTACAGGGCTGTACAAAAGTATTCAAGTATGTTTCCATCTATTAGTATAAATTGCTGAAAGATGAATTTCAACCTGTTATGCATTTTCTTGCTAAACTAAATTTTCCCATTATATAGTATATATATCAACCTACAGATCAAATACAGGGCTGTTCAAAAAAATTGGAATACATATTTGACTATGGACGGTAACTACTGAAATCAGCTTTTCAAATGTTTTATGCGTTTTATAAAATGTTTACTTAGATATCTTATTACCTTATTTCCCTAAATAACGAAGTTTTGTTAAAGCATTCAGGAAGTGTTGGAAAGTGTTTCATAATCTACACTGTTCTCGGCACACTCTTGACACTGTGGATCTCGGAATGTTGAATTCTGTAACGATTTCCAAAATGGAATGGCCTATGCGTCTAGCTCCAACTAGCATACCGCGTTCGAAATCCGTTAATTCTCGTCGTGTGGCCATAATCACATAATCAACCTTCTCACACGAAGCATTTGAACACAAATGAAAGTCCTGCCCAGACACTGACCATTTATACAATTTGTAAGAGACACTACTGCCATCTATGTATTTGTATATTGCTATCCCATGACTTTTGTCACCTCAGTGTATAAGGAAATCATGAATGCTTATTTTATCATAACAAACATCTATAAAATTTATTTAATTATAAAAAAAACTTATTAAATTTTCTTTAAATATTGCAAATTTACTTAAAGCTTGATTAAGATCACACTTTTTAAGTGTGATATAGGTTCTATCTTGTATGAAATATATTCGCGAATTTTTGGTTCCAGTGACGTTACTTCAAAACGGAGAAACAACCGTTTTTACTTCAAGCTAAAGCCGATACCGAGTTTTAAACTAAGATAAAATTTTAATTTTGCGCAAACCTCTTGAAAACTGAATACAAATTTTCATTGTTTAATCAATGAATAACAATTGTGCATAAAAGCATTTCTTTTTATATTAGTTTTATTTTATTATAAATAAAACATATATTAGGCCAATAATATCTACAATTTTCTGCGGCTCACCAAAATTTTCTCCAGGACAACTACCACTCGTTTATGAACGCTAGTCTATATCTTCTCATTCTTTTTTGTCTTGATTTAAAAAATATATATTTTAGAAATTATTTTAATAATATCTATCCCCAAAAAAGAAAAGATTAGCAATAAGTTAAAGTATTAAAACTTATTATTAGAATTACTATTAATTCTATACTATACATATATTCTAATTACTATAAATTACTATTAATTCATTCTTCAGTTAAATGCTAGTTGTATAACGACCTACCTCAAGAAAAGAAGAAATCTCCACTTTCTCTTTTGTCGTGATTGAAACCATTTTCTTAGCATATGTCTTTTGTTTTCTCGAAATTGAAACTCTTTCTTCCTTACGTTTCTACTATCTTTCTTACTATATACGTCTCAGGGAGATAAAAATTTTAAAAATCTGTTTTATAATACCTCTTCCCAGAAGACTACAAAGATTAACAATCAGTTAAATTGTTACAAATAGGAGACATTTATATGAATTTATTATTTTATTAAATATATTTATAAAGATCTACCTCCGGTAATCGAAATCTCCCTTTTCATATTTGTTTTGGTTTACATAGTCTTCCTTCTATATCTCTTGTTTTCTTGAATTTGACTTACTTTCTTGATTACAATCAACGTTTGGGAGACATATACATTTAAAGGAATTCGTTCAATAATATATGTCCCTAGAAAGGTAAAATTAGCAATGAGAAAAATATCCCAAACTAATATGGATTTATTATATTATTAAATATTTCCATAAAGACCTACCTCGGTTAATAGAAATCTTCTCTTTCTCTTTTGTCTTGATTTCCATCATCTTCTTTAAATACGTTTCTTCTTTTCTTGAACTTGAAGTGCTTCATTCCTTGTCATCCACGTTTCGGAGACATTTTAAAAAATTTGTTTTATAATATACGTCCCTAGAAAAGGAAAAGTTACTAGTAAATTAAAGGATTGAAAAATATCATAAATTAACATGGATTCAATCCTTTATTAAATATTTGTATAAAAACTTACCTCCGATAGTTGAAACCTCCTCTTTCTCTTTTGTCTTGATTTGCATCAGCTTCTTTGAATATGTGTGTTGTTTTCTTAAATTTGAAGTACTTTCTTCCTTGCCATCTACAATTTGGAGGTACATACATATTTAAAAATTTATTTTATAATATATGTCCCTAGAAAGGAAAAATGAGTACTGAGTTAAAGTATTGAAAAATAGCATAAATTAATATGAATTCATCACACTATTAAATATTTGTATAAAAACTTACCTCCGACAGTTGAAATCTCCTCTTTCTCTTTTGTCTTGATTTACATAATCCCTTTTGAATATGTGTGCTGTTTTCTTGAATTTGAAGTACTTTTTTCCTTGCCATCTACAGTTCGGAGGCACATACATTTTTAAAATTTTATTTTATAATGTATGTTTCTAGAAAGGAAAAGTGAGCAGTGAGTTAAAGTATTGAAAAATATCATAAATTAATATGAATTCATCACATTATTAAATATTTGTATAAAAACTTACCTCCGATAGTTGAAACCTCCTCTTTCTCTTTTGTCTTGATTTGCATCAGCTTCTTTGAATATGTGTGTTGTTTTCTTGAATTTGAAGTACTTTCATCCTTGCTATCTACAGTTCGGAGGCACATACATTTTTAAAAATTTATTTTATAATGTATGTTCCTAGAACGGAAAAGTGAGCAGTGAGTTAAAGTATTGAAAAATATCATAAATTAATATGAATTCATCACACTATTAAATATTTGTATAAAAACTTACCTCCGACAGTTGAAATCTCCTCTTTCTCTTTTGTCTTGATTTACATAATCCCTTTTGAATATGTGTGCTGTTTTCTTGAATTTGAAGTACTTTCTTCCTTGCCATCTACAGTTCGGAGGCACATACATTTTTAAAAATTTATTTTATAATGTATGTTCCTAGAACGGAAAAGTGAGCAGTGAGTTAAAGTATTGAAAAATATCATAAATTAATATGAATTCATCACACTATTAAATATTTGTATAAAAACTTACCTCCGACAGTTGAAATCTCCTCTTTCTCTTTTGTCTTGATTTACATAATCCCTTTTGAATATGTGTGCTGTTTTCTTGAATTTGAAGTACTTTCTTCCTTGCCATCTACAGTTCGGAGGCACATACATTTTTAAAAATTTATTTTATAATGTATGTTTCTAGAAAGGAAAAGTGAGCAGTGAGTTAAAGTATTGAAAAATATCATAAATTAATATGAATTCATCACACTATTAAATATTTGTATAAAAACTTACCTCCGACAGTTAAAATCTCCTCTTTCTCTTTTGTCTTGATTTACATAATCCCTTTTGAATATGTGTGCTGTTTTCTTGAATTTGAAGTACTTTCTTCCTTGCCATCTACAGTTCGGAGGCACATACATTTTTAAAAATTTATTTTATAATGTATGTTTCTAGAAAGGAAAAGTGAGCAGTGAGTTAAAGTATTGAAAAATATCATAAATTAATATGAATTCATCACACTATTAAATATTTGTATAAAAACTTACCTCCGACAGTTAAAATCTCCTCTTTCTCTTTTGTCTTGATTTACATAATCCCTTTTGAATATGTGTGCTGTTTTCTTGAATTTGAAGTACTTTCTTCCTTGCCATCTACAGTTCGGAGGCACATACATTTTTAAAAATTTATTTTATAATGTATGTTTCTAGAAAGGAAAAGTGAGCAGTGAGTTAAAGTATTGAAAAATATCATAAATTAATATGAATTCATCACACTATTAAATATTTGTATAAAAACTTACCTCCGACAGTTAAAATCTCCTCTTTCTCTTTTGTCTTGATTTACATAATCCCTTTTGAATATGTGTGCTGTTTTCTTGAATTTGAAGTACTTTCTTCCTTGCCATCTACAGTTCGGAGGCACATACATTTTTAAAAATTTATTTTATAATGTATGTTTCTAGAAAGGAAAAGTGAGCAGTGAGTTAAAGTATTGAAAAATATCATAAATTAATATGAATTCATCACACTATTAAATATTTGTATAAAAACTTACCTCTGACAGTTAAAATCTCCTCTTTCTCTTTTGTCTTGATTTACATAATCCCTTTTGAATATGTGTGCTGTTTTCTTGAATTTGAAGTACTTTCTTCCTTGCCATCTACAGTTCGGAGGCACATACATTTTTAAAAATTTATTTTATAATGTATGTTCCTAGAACGGAAAAGTGAGCAGTGAGTTAAAGTATTGAAAAATATCATAAATTAATATGAATTCATCACACTATTAAATATTTGTATAAAAACTTACCTCCGACAGTTAAAATCTCCTCTTTCTCTTTTGTCTTGATTTACATAATCCCTTTTGAATATCTGTGCTGTTTTCTTGAATTTGAAGTACTTTCTTCCTTGCTATCTACAGTTCGGAGGCACATACATTTTTAAAAATTTATTTTATAATATATGTTCCTAGAAAGGAAAAGTGAGCAGTGAGTTAAAGTATTGAAAAATATCATAAATTAATATGAATTCATCACACTATTAAATATTTGTATAAAAACTTACCTCCGACAGTTGAAATCTCCTCTTTCTCTTTTGTCTTGATTTACACAATCCCTTTTGAATATGTGTGCTGTTTTCTTGAATTTGAAGTACTTTCTTCCTTGCCATCTACAGTTCGGAGGCACATACATTTTTAAAAATTTATTTTATAATGTATGTTCCTAGAACGGAAAAGTGAGCAGTGAGTTAAAGTATTGAAAAATATCATAAATTAATATGAATTCATCACATTATTAAATATTTGTATAAAAACTTACCTCCGACAGTTAAAATCTCCTCTTTCTCTTTTGTCTTGATTTACATAATCCCTTTTGAATACGTGTGCTGTTTTCTTGAATTTGAAGTACTTTCATCCTTGCTATCTACAGTTCGGAGGCACATACATTTTTAAAAATTTATTTTATAATGTATGTTCCTAGAACGGAAAAGTGAGCAGTGAGTTAAAGTATTGAAAAATATCATAAATTAATATGAATTCATCACACTATTAAATATTTGTATAAAAACTTACCTCCGACAGTTAAAATCTCCTCTTTCTCTTTTGTCTTGATTTACATAATCCCTTTTGAATATGTGTGCTGTTTTCTTGAATTTGAAGTACTTTCTTCCTTGCCATCTACAGTTCGGAGGCACATACATTTTTAAAAATTTATTTTATAATGTATGTTCTTAGAACGGAAAAGTGAGCAGTGAGTTAAAGTATTGAAAAATATCATAAATTAATATGAATTCATCACACTATTAAATATTTGTATAAAAACTTACCTCCGACAGTTGAAATCTCCTCTTTCTCTTTTGTCTTGATTTACATAATCCCTTTTGAATATGTGTGCTGTTTTCTTGAATTTGAAGTACTTTCTTCCTTGCTATCTACAGTTCGGAGGCACATACATTTTTAAAAATTTATTTTATAATATATGTTCCTAGAAAGGAAAAGTGAGCAGTGAGTTAAAGTATTGAAAAATATCATAAATTAATATGAATTCATCACACTATTAAATATTTGTATAAAAACTTACCTCCGACAGTTAAAATCTCCTCTTTCTCTTTTGTCTTGATTAACATAATCCCTTTTGAATATGTGTGCTGTTTTCTTGAATTTGAAGTACTTTCTTCCTTGCTATCTACAGTTCGGAGGCACATACATTTTTAAAAATTTATTTTATAATATATGTTCCTAGAAAGGAAAAGTGAGCAGTGAGTTAAAGTATTGAAAAATATCATAAATTAATATGAATTCATCACACTATTAAATATTTGTATAAAAACTTACCTCCGACAGTTGAAATCTCCTCTTTCTCTTTTGTCTTGATTTACATAATCCTTTTTGAATATGTGTGCTGTTTTCTTGAATTTGAAGTACTTTCTTCCTTGCCATCTACAGTTCGGAGGCACATACATTTTTAAAAATTTATTTTATAATGTATGTTTCTAGAAAGGAAAAGTGAGCAGTGAGTTAAAGTATTGAAAAATATCATAAATTAATATGAATTCATCACACTATTAAATATTTGTATAAAAACTTACCTCCGACAGTTAAAATCTCCTCTTTCTCTTTTGTCTTGATTTACATAATCCCTTTTGAATATGTGTGCTGTTTTCTTGAATTTGAAGTACTTTCTTCCTTGCCATCTACAGTTCGGAGGCACATACATTTTTAAAAATTTATTTTATAATGTATGTTCTTAGAACGGAAAAGTGAGCAGTGAGTTAAAGTATTGAAAAATATCATAAATTAATATGAATTCATCACACTATTAAATATTTGTATAAAAACTTACCTCCGACAGTTGAAATCTCCTCTTTCTCTTTTGTCTTGATTTACATAATCCCTTTTGAATATGTGTGCTGTTTTCTTGAATTTGAAGTACTTTCTTCCTTGCTATCTACAGTTCGGAGGCACATACATTTTTAAAAATTTATTTTATAATATATGTTCCTAGAAAGGAAAAGTGAGCAGTGAGTTAAAGTATTGAAAAATATCATAAATTAATATGAATTCATCACACTATTAAATATTTGTATAAAAACTTACCTCCGACAGTTGAAATCTCCTCTTTCTCTTTTGTCTTGATTAACATAATCCCTTTTGAATATGTGTGCTGTTTTCTTGAATTTGAAGTACTTTCTTCCTTGCTATCTACAGTTCGGAGGCACATACATTTTTAAAAATTTATTTTATAATATATGTTCCTAGAAAGGAAAAGTGAGCAGTGAGTTAAAGTATTGAAAAATATCATAAATTAATATGAATTCATCACACTATTAAATATTTGTATAAAAACTTACCTCCGACAGTTGAAATCTCCTCTTTCTCTTTTGTCTTGATTTACATAATCCTTTTTGAATATGTGTGCTGTTTTCTTGAATTTGAAGTACTTTCTTCCTTGCCATCCACAGTTCGGAGGCACATACATTTTTAAAAATTTATTTTATAATGTATGTTTCTAGAAAGGAAAAGTGAGCAGTGAGTTAAAGTATTGAAAAATATCATAAATTAATATGAATTCATCACACTATTAAATATTTGTATAAAAACTTACCTCCGACAGTTAAAATCTCCTCTTTCTCTTTTGTCTTGATTTACATAATCCCTTTTGAATATGTGTGCTGTTTTCTTGAATTTGAAGTACTTTCTTCCTTGCCATCTACAGTTCGGAGGCACATACATTTTTAAAAATTTATTTTATAATGTATGTTCCTAGAACGGAAAAGTGAGCAGTGAGTTAAAGTTTTGAAAAATATCATAAATTAATATGAATTCATCACACTATTAAATATTTGTATAAAAACTTACCTCCGACAGTTAAAATCTCCTCTTTCTCTTTTGTCTTGATTTACATAATCCCTTTTGAATATGTGTGCTGTTTTCTTGAATTTGAAGTACTTTCTTCCTTGCTATCTACAGTTCGGAGGCACATACATTTTTAAAAATTTTTTTTATAATATATGTTCCTAGAAAGGAAAAGTGAGCAGTGAGTTAAAGTATTGAAAAATATCATAAATTAATATGAATTCATCACACTATTAAATATTTGTATAAAAACTTACCTCCGACAGTTGAAATCTCCTCTTTCTCTTTTGTCTTGATTTACATAATCCTTTTTGAATATGTGTGCTGTTTTCTTGAATTTGAAGTACTTTCTTCCTTGCCATCTACAGTTCGGAGGCACATACATTTTTAAAAATTTATTTTATAATGTATGTTTCTAGAAAGGAAAAGTGAGCAGTGAGTTAAAGTATTGAAAAATATCATAAATTAATATGAATTCATCACACTATTAAATATTTGTATAAAAACTTACCTCCGACAGTTAAAATCTCCTCTTTCTCTTTTGTCTTGATTTACATAATCCCTTTTGAATATGTGTGCTGTTTTCTTGAATTTGAAGTACTTTCTTCCTTGCTATCTACAGTTCGGAGGCACATACATTTGTAAAAATTTTTTTTATAATATATGTTCCTAGAAAGGAAAAGTGAGCAGTGAGTTAAAGTATTGAAAAATATCATAAATTAATATGAATTCATCACACTATTAAATATTTGTATAAAAACTTACCTCCGACAGTTGAAATCTCCTCTTTCTCTTTTGTCTTGATTTACATAATCCCTTTTGAATATGTGTGCTGTTTTCTTGAATTTGAAGTACTTTCTTCCTTGCCATCTACAGTTCGGAGGCACATACATTTTTAAAAATTTATTTTATAATATATGTTCCTAGAAAGGAAAAGTGAGCAGTGAGTTAAAGTATTGAAAAATATCATAAATTAATATGAATTCATCACATTATTAAATATTTGTATAAAAACTTACCTCCGATAGTTGAAACCTCCTCTTTCTCTTTTGTCCTGATTTACATAATCCCTTTTGAATATGTGTGCTGTTTTCTTGAATTTGAAGTACTTTCTTCCTTGCCATCTACAGTTCGGAGGCACATACATTTTTAAAAATTTATTTTATAATGTATGTTCCTAGAACGGAAAAGTGAGCAGTGAGTTAAAGTATTGAAAAATATCATAAATTAATATGAATTCATCACATTATTAAAGATTTGTATAAAAACTTACCTCCGACAGTTAAAATCTCCTCTTTCTCTTTTGTCTTGATTTACATAATCCCTTTTGAATATGTGTGCTGTTTTCTTGAATTTGAAGTACTTTCTTCCTTGCTATCTACAGTTCGGAGGCACATACATTTTTAAAAATTTATTTTATAATATATGTTCCTAGAAAGGAAAAGTGAGCAGTGAGTTAAAGTATTGAAAAATATCATAAATTAATATGAATTCATCACACTATTAAATATTTGTATAAAAACTTACCTCCGACAGTTAAAATCTGCTCTTTCTCTTTTGTCTTGATTTACATAATCCCTTTTGAATATGTGTGCTGTTTTCTTGAATTTGAAGTACTTTCTTCCTTGCTATCTACAGTTCGGAGGCACATACATTTTTAAAAAATTTATTTTATAATATATGTTCCTAGAAAGGAAAAGTGAGCAGTGAGTTAAAGTATTGAAAAATATCATAAATTAATATGAATTCATCACATTATTAAATATTTGTATAAAAACTTACCTCCGACAGTTAAAATCTCCTCTTTCTCTTTTGTCTTGATTTACATAATCCCTTTTGAATATGTGTGCTGTTTTCTTGAATTTGAAGTACTTTCTTCCTTGCCATCTACAGTTCGGAGGCACATACATTTTTAAAAATTTATTTTATAATATATGTTCCTAGAAAGGAAAAGTGAGCAGTGAGTTAAAGTATTGAAAAATATCATAAATTAATATGAATTCATCACACTATTAAATATTTGTATAAAAACTTACCTCCGACAGTTGAAATCTCCTCTTTCTCTTTTGTCTTGATTTACATAATCCCTTTTGAATATGTGTGCTGTTTTCTTGAATTTGAAGTACTTTCTTCCTTGCTATCTACAGTTCGGAGGCACATACATTTTTAAAAATTTATTTTATAATGTATGTTCCTAGAACGGAAAAGTGAGCAGTGAGTTAAAGTATTGAAAAATATCATAAATTAATATGAATTCATCACATTATTAAATATTTGTATAAAAACTTACCTCCGACAGTTAAAATCTCCTCTTTCTCTTTTGTCTTGATTTACATAATCCCTTTTGAATATGTGTGCTGTTTTCTTGAATTTGAAGTACTTTCTTCCTTGCTATCTACAGTTCGGAGGCACATACATTTTTAAAAATTTATTTTATAATATATGTTCCTAGAAAGGAAAAGTGAGCAGTGAGTTAAAGTATTGAAAAATATCATAAATTAATATGAATTCATCACACTATTAAATATTTGTATAAAAACTTACCTCCGACAGTTAAAATCTCCTCTTTCTCTTTTGTCTTGATTTACATAATCCCTTTTGAATATGTGTGCTGTTTTCTTGAATTTAAAGTACTTTCTTCCTTGCTATCTACAGTTCGGAGGCACATACATTTTTAAAAAATTTATTTTATAATATATGTTCCTAGAAAGGAAAAGTGAGCAGTGAGTTAAAGCATTGAAAAATATCATAAATTAATATGAATTCATCACACTATTAAATATTTGTATAAAAACTTACCTCCGACAGTTGAAATCTCCTCTTTCTCTTTTGTCTTGATTTACACAATCCCTTTTGAATATGTGTGCTGTTTTCTTGAATTTGAAGTACTTTCTTCCTTGCCATCTACAATTAGGAGGCACATACATTTTTAAAAAATTTATTTTATAATATATGTTCCTAGAAAGGAAAAGTGAGCAGTGAGTTAAAGTATTGAAAAATGTCATAAATTAATATGAATTCATCACATTATTAAATATTTGTATAAAAACTTACCTCCGACAGTTAAAATCTCCTCTTTCTCTTTTGTCTTGATTTACATAATCCCTTTTGAATATGTGTGCTGTTTTCTTGAATTTGAAGTACTTTCTTCCTTGCCATCTACAGTTCGGAGGCACATACATTTTTAAAAATTTATTTTATAATATATGTTCCTAGAAAGGAAAAGTGAGCAGTGAGTTAAAGTATTGAAAAATATCATAAATTAATATGAATTCATCACACTATTAAATATTTGTATAAAAACTTACCTCCGACAGTTGAAATCTCCTCTTTCTCTTTTGTCTTGATTTACATAATCCCTTTTGAATATGTGTGCTGTTTTCTTGAATTTGAAGTACTTTCTTCCTTGCTATCTACAGTTCGGAGGCACATACATTTTTAAAAATTTATTTTATAATGTATGTTCCTAGAACGGAAAAGTGAGCAGTGAGTTAAAGTATTGAAAAATATCATAAATTAATATGAATTCATCACATTATTAAATATTTGTATAAAAACTTACCTCCGACAGTTAAAATCTCCTCTTTCTCTTTTGTCTTGATTTACATAATCCCTTTTGAATATGTGTGCTGTTTTCTTGAATTTGAAGTACTTTCTTCCTTGCTATCTACAGTTCGGAGGCACATACATTTTTAAAAATTTATTTTATAATATATGTTCCTAGAAAGGAAAAGTGAGCAGTGAGTTAAAGTATTGAAAAATATCATAAATTAATATGAATTCATCACACTATTAAATATTTGTATAAAAACTTACCTCCGACAGTTAAAATCTCCTCTTTCTCTTTTGTCTTGATTTACATAATCCCTTTTGAATATGTGTGCTGTTTTCTTGAATTTGAAGTACTTTCTTCCTTGCTATCTACAGTTCGGAGGCACATACATTTTTAAAAAATTTATTTTATAATATATGTTCCTAGAAAGGAAAAGTGAGCAGTGAGTTAAAGCATTGAAAAATATCATAAATTAATATGAATTCATCACACTATTAAATATTTGTATAAAAACTTACCTGCGACAGTTGAAATCTCCTCTTTCTCTTTTGTCTTGATTTACACAATCCCTTTTGAATATGTGTGCTGTTTTCTTGAATTTGAAGTACTTTCTTCCTTGCTATCTACAATTAGGAGGCACATACATTTTTAAAAAATTTATTTTATAATATATGTTCCTAGAAAGGAAAAGTGAGCAGTGAGTTAAAGTATTGAAAAATGTCATAAATTAATATGAATTCATCACATTATTAAATATTTGTATAAAAACTTACCTCCGACAGTTAAAATCTCCTCTTTCTCTTTTGTCTTGATTTACATAATCCCTTTTGAATATGTGTGCTGTTTTCTTGAATTTGAAGTACTTTCTTCCTTGCCATCTACAGTTCGGAGGCACATACATTTTTAAAAATTTATTTTATAATATATGTTCCTAGAAAGGAAAAGTGAGCAGTGAGTTAAAGTATTGAAAAATATCATAAATTAATATGAATTCATCACACTATTAAATATTTGTATAAAAACTTACCTCCGACAGTTAAAATCTCCTCTTTCTCTTTTGTCTTGATTTACATAATCCCTTTTGAATATGTGTGCTGTTTTCTTGAATTTGAAGTACTTTCTTCCTTGCCATCTACAATTAGGAGGCACATACATTTTTAAAAAATTTATTTTATAATATATGTTCCTAGAAAGGAAAAGTGAGCAGTGAGTTAAAGTATTGAAAAATGTCATAAATTAATATGAATTCATCACATTATTAAATATTTGTATAAAAACTTACCTCCGATAGTTGAAACCTCCTCTTTCTCTTTTGTCTTGATTTACATCATCTTCTTTGAATATGTGTGTTGTTTTCTTGAATTTGAAGTACTCCCTTCCTTGCCATCTTTAATTCGGAGGCACATACATTTCAAAAAATTTATTTTATAATATATGTCTCTAAAAAGGAAAGGTGAGCAGTGAGTTAAAGTATTGAAAAATATCATAAATTACTATTAGACCGGGAGCCGGCAGCACAGACAATCACCTCATTGAGTTCACAACTGAAATTCCAGAATTAGTTAAAACTCGATTCGCATATTAAAACGCAATCGGTCTGTCAAGTCCGGTTGGTGGAAAACACCGGAAAACCCGATTTTAGCGGTTGAATCGTAGGTTTACCATTGTGCTTTCCTGCACCCAAAAGTATGAAAATATGGAAGACTGGAAGCAGGAAAGCACAATGGTAAACCTACGAGTCAACCGCTAAAATCTGGTTTTTAGGTGTTTAGCACTAAGATATCACTTGGCAGACCGATTGCGTTTTAATATGCGAATCGAGTTTTAACTAAGTCTGGAATTTCAGCCGTGGACTCGATGAGGTGATTGTCTGTGCTGCCGGATCCCGGTCTATATGAATTCAATATATTATTAAATACTTGTTTTATAAAGACCTACCTCCGATAGTCGTAATCTCCTCTTTCCCTTTTGTTTTCACTTAAACCATCGTCAATGCAACTGTCTCGCGACCCAACATCGCTGGAGATACGCGGCGCGGTCTCATTCGTCGTTGGAGGTGATGATGTTTGTTGTCTTGTATATCAAGTATTTCTTTCGTTGGCATCTACATTTCGGAAATATGTACATTTAGATAATTCATTTTATAGAATCTATCCCTAGAAATAAAAGGTTAGCAATAACTTAAAGTATATTAAAAATAGTATAGATTAATATGAATTCAATCTTTTTGTTAATTTTTTTACAAAGATCTACACTGTAAAAAAAAGGCATTTTTACAGCACAAAGTACTGTTCATCTCGCGCACAAACTCGATCACAGTGAATGTGCTGTATCTTTCTTTGGTTTCCTGATATATTAACATGGAAAATACAGTAGTTGCGTAAAGTTAACAGCACAATGTGCTGGCAATTTGGACGCCAGCAGTTTGTGCTTTAAAAAAATGCGTCCAAATTGCCAGCACATTGCGCTGTTAATTTTACGCAACTACTGTATTTTCCATGTTAATATAGTCAGGAAACCAAAGAAAGATACAGCATATTCACTGTGATCGAGTTTGTTCTGTCAAATCTACAGTGGTTTTTTTACAGTGTACGTCCAAATCTAAATTGTCTTTCTCTCTTTTGTCTTGATTTAAATCATCCTTTTTTAATCTGTCTCGTGTTTTTCTTGTTTTCATGTACTCCCTTCCTTAGCACCTGCGGTTCAGAGGAACATGCATTTTAAAAAATTCATTTTAAAAATCCGTCCCTACAAATAAAAGGTTAGCAATAAGTTAAAATATTTAAAAATAGCATAAATTTATATGAATGCATTATTTTATTAAATACTTTAATTAGTATAGATTTGTATAAAAACCCACCTCTGATAATCGAAATATTCTCTCTCTTTTTTGTGTTTGTGTGTGTGTCTTGATTTAAATTATCCTCTTCGCACCTACCTCTTAATTTCTTTGGTTTCAATGTAATTTCTTCCTTGGCATTTGCATTTTGGGGGACTTACATATTAAAAAATTCATTTAATAATATCTGTCCCTAGAAAGAAAAGGTTAGCTATAAATTAAATTAAAAAAAAATAGCATAAATTAATATGAATTCTTTTTTGTTAAATATTTATATAAAGTACTACCTCCAATAATCGAAATCTCCTCTTTCTCTTTTTTGTTGATTTAGATCATTTTCTTTAAATATGACTCTTGTTTTTTTTTTTTTTAATTTGAAGTACATCCTCCTAGTAATATATGTTTCGGAGGCACATGTATTTTTAAAAAAAAATTGTTTTATAACTTACGTCCCTAGAAAGATAAAGTTAGCAATGAGTTAAAGTATTGAAAAATATCATAAATTAATACAGATTCAGTTTATTATTAAATATTTCAATAAAGACCTACCTCTGATAATCGAAATCTTCTCTTTCTCTTTTGTCTTGATTTACATCATCCTCTTTGAACATATCTCCTGTTTTCTTGAATTTGAAGTATTTCTTTACTTGCCATTTACTTCTCGGAGGCACATACATTTAAAACAATTCATGTTATAATATATGTCCCTAGAAAGGAAAAGTTAGCAGCGAGTTAAAACATTGAAAAATATCATAAGTTAATAGGGATTCATTTTATTTTTAAGTATTTCTATAAAGACCTACCTCTGATAATCGAAATCTTCTGTTTCTCTTTTGTCTTGATTTACATCATCCTCTCTGAGTATGTCTCCTGTTTTCTTGAATTTGAAGTATTTCTTTCCTTGCCATTTACTTCTCGGAGGCACATACATTTAAAACAATTCATGTTATAATATATGTCCCTAGAAAGGAAAAGTTAGCAGCGAGTTTAAACATTGAAAAAATATCATAAGTTAATAGGGATTCATTTTATTTTTAAGTATTTCTATAAAGACCTACCTCTGATAATCGAAATCTTCTGTTTCTCTTTTGTCTTGATTTACATCATCCTCTCTGAGTATGTCTCCTGTTTTCTTGAATTTGAAGTATTTCTTTCCTTGCCATTTACTTCTCGGAGGCACATGCATTTTAAAAAATCCATATTATATGCCCCTAGAAAGGAAAGTTAGCAGTGAGTTAAAGTAATGAAAAGTATCATAAATTAATATGTATTCAATATATCATTAAATCACTTGTATAAAGACCTACCTTCGATAGTCGAAATCTTTTTCTCTTTTGTTTCATTTAAATCATCGCCAATGCATCTGTCTCCTGTTCTCTTGTATACCAAGTACTTCTTTCGTTGGCATCTAAATAAAAGTTTAGCAAAAAGTTAGAGTATTTTAGATGTAGCATAAATTAATATGAATTCAATCTTTTTATTAAATATTTTTATAAAGATCTAGCTCCCTAATCTAAATCGTCTCTTTCCCTTTTATCTTGATTTAAACCGTCCTTTTTGTGTGGTTGGTTCTATGCATTCCCTTCCCTAGTATCTGCGATTCTGAGGGAAATGCATTTTAAAAAATTCGTTTTAAAATATCTGTCCCTAAAAAATAACGGTTAGCAATAAGTTAAAAATTTTAAAAATAGCTTAAATTTATATGAATTTATTATATTATTAAATACTTCTATTAGTACAGATTTGTATAAAGACCTACCTCTGATAATCAAAATATTCTCTCCTTTTGTTATAACCATCCTCTTTACACCTGTCTCTTAATTTCCTTGATTTAATCTACTTTCTTCTTTGGCATCTGCATTTCGTAGAAACATATATTTTCAAAAATTCGTTTTATAATATCTATCCCTACAAAATAACTATTAGCAATAAGTTAAAATTTTTAAAAAATAGCATAAATTTATATGAATTTATTATTTTATTAATATTTTTATTAGTGCAGATTTGTATAAAGACCTACCTCTGATAATCAAAATATTCTCTTCTTTTCCTTTTGTCTTGATTTAAACCATCCTCTTTGAATCTGTCTCTTAATTTCCGTGATTTAATCTACTTTCTTCCTTGGCATCTGCATTTCAGAGGGAAATGCATTTTAAAAAATTCATTTTAAAATATCTACCCCTACAAAATAACGATTAGCAATAAGTTAAAATGTTTAAAAAATGATAAATTTATATGAATTTATTATTTTATTAAATACTTTTATTAGTATCGATTTGTATAAAGACCTACCTCTGATAATCAAAATATTCTCTTTTTTTTTTTCTTTTTTTTTTAAACCATTCTCTTTGCATCTGTCTCTTAATTTCCCTGATTTAATTTGCTTTCTTCCTTGGCATCTGCATTTCGAAGAGACATGCATTTAAAAAAATTCGTTTTATAATATCTGTCCCTAGAAATAAAAGGTTATCAATAAATTAAACTTTTAAAATATAGCATGAATTAATACGATTTTTTTTTTATATTTGTATAAAGACCTACCTCCGATAGTCTAAATTTCCCATTTTTTCTTTATTTTTTATGAACCATCCTCTTTGCATCTGTGCTATCTCTTAATTTCCTTGATTGCTTCTACTTCTTCCTTTAGCATCTGAATTTCGGAAGGAATATGTTTAAAAACATTTGCTTTATAATATCTGTCCTTACAAAGAAAAAGTTTAGCAATAAGTTTAAGTTTTAAAATATAGCATAAATTAAAATGAATTCATTCTCTTATTAAACATTTGTAAAAATACCTACCTTCGGTATTCGAAATCTCCTGTTCATCTTTTGTCTTGATTTAAACTATCCTCTTTGTGTCTGTTTCTTGTTTTCTTGCATTTGATGTATACTTTTTCAATTGGCGTGTACATTTCGAAGGCATATATGTTTTAAAAATTCGTTTTATAATATCTGTATACAAAGAAAAGATTAACAATGAGTTAAAAAATTAAAAATGTAGGTTAATTTAATAGAATTCATCCTGTTATTAAATATTTGTATAAAAACATACCTTTGATAGTCGATATCGACTCTTTCTTTTCTGTGTTGATTTAAACTGTCTAATGTATATTCAGTGGAAGAAAATTAGAATTGGATTTTATTGATGAAATAATTTTAATTCTCGAAATTTACCATATTGTATTGATTATAAGTTAATTGTTGTTAAAATCCAACACACGCATTAATATAAATTCATTGTTAACATTTAAAGCAAGTGTTAATAAATGTTTTATTGTTGAAATTCAAAACCTTTATTTAATTGTTGAAAAAATGTGTGACATAACTATTGCAGTCAAATAAGAATATTGTGTGTAACATTGTTGTCTTCTTTGCGTCGGTCACCTTAATTTCCTTGATATCATTTGCTTCCTTTTTTCGCATTTCCGTTCCCGAGGGACATACATTTGAAAAAAAAAAATGTTTTATAATATCTCACGCTGGAACGAAAATGTTATAAATAAGTTAAAGTTTTCAAAATAACATAAATTAAAATAAATTAATTATTTTATTAAATATTTGCATAAAAACTTATCTCCGAAATTCGAAATCTCATCTTTTTCTTTTTTTCTCGATTTAAACCATCCTCAGGAAGAGTTCCGCCGCTTGGCGCGGTTGGCGAAACAATTCAAAATGGCGCCAAAAGTCCGTTTTAGTATCTGACAACATTTATCTAGATCAGTGTTGGCGAACCTTTTTATAGTCGCCTGCCAATTTCTTTTCAAAAAATATTTTACTTGACCTTGATGTGCCAAATAAAAAACAAATTCAGTGGATTGAAATATAATGAATCAAAATTACTTGAAAATTAATTATTAGGATATTTTCTAAAAGGAGTAACATACATGTAAGCATTACACTGCAAGAACAATTATCTCTCTATTCTAAAAAAGTCCTTCCGGCCAGTGCCGGGAGGAAGAGGTAGCTTTCATAATCCTTATTTAAAAAAAGCCAACTTATATCATGCAAACACACGAAGCTCAATTTAGTGGAAACCGAATATAGGAGATTCAATACTAATTTTTATCAATATAATGAATGAGAATTTCGCGAAATTAGTCAGCTTTATCCAAGCTGCTTTTCTTTAAAGTAACTTATATTTGGCTGCCAAATTCGGCAATTTCTTAAAGTGCCTGTCATTTTAAGACAACATGGTGGATGAGGCTAAGCAGTGAACTTGGTCGAGACCTTAGTAATTGCTGTGCACATGCTCACTCACATCGGAATCGGTTAATATATAGGAGTGCTGTCGCATGCAAAAAATCAGATTTTTCAAAATGTCACCCACAATAAAAATTGAAACTGCTATATCTGAGCCATTTTTTAAGGTAAAGACAAACAAAAAATGCTCCTGAATCCTTATATCAAGATCAAATACTTAAGAAAGAAACCTTTTTCAATTTCTAATTTTTTTGCACCTCACTTTAAATATATATATATATATTTTAATTTAATGGCCGCCATTTTGAAACAAGATGGCTGATGAATCTGGCCAGCGAACTTGGTCGAGGTGTTGATGTATACTATCCACATGCCTTCTTACATAGAAATAGGCGAATACGTGTGTTATCGCATGACATATACAAGATAGTTTCAAAATGTTAGCCATGCTAGAAATTCAAAGTGCTATAAATCAACCAATTTTTAAGATATCAACAAAAGAACAAATTTTCAGAAACAAAAACTGCTCCAGAATCTTTGTATCAAGGCCAAACACATAAAAAAAATCTTTTTCATTTTCCAATTTTTTAATACCTCATTTTGAATTTTAAATTTAATTTTTTTTAAATGGCAACCCTTTTGAAACAAAATGGCGAATGAAGCTGGCCAACGAACTCGGTCGAGACACTGGTATGTACTATGTACAGACCAAGTTACATCCAAATGGGTTCATAAATACGCCTGTTATCGCGTGACAAAAATCAGGTCGTTTTAAAATGTCAGCCACAAGAGAAATTCAAAATGCTATTACTCAGCCATTTTTTTTTAGATATAGACGAAAGAAAAACTGTTCCGGAATCTTTGTATTAAGGTCAAACACATACAAAAAAAATCTTTTTCATTTTCCAAATTTTGGTATCTCATTTAAATTTTTTTATTTTTTTATTTTTTTAAATGGCCGCCATTTTGAAACAAGATGGCAGATGAAGCTGGCCAACGAACTCGTCGAGATATTTGTATGTACTATGTACACACCAAGGTACATCCAAGTCGGTTCATAAATACGCCTGTTATTACGTGAGAAAAATCAGGACGTTTCAAAATGTCAGCCACGCTAGAAATTCAAAATGCTATAACTCAGCCATTTCTTAAGATATAGACGAAACAAAAACTGCTCCCGAATCTTTTTATCAAGGTCAAACCGATAAGAAGAAAATATTTTTTCAATTTTCAATTTTTGGTACCACATTTCAAATTTAAATTTTTCTTAAAAATTTAAATGGCCGCCATTTTTAAACAAGATGGCGGGTGAAGCTGGCCAACGAACCCGGTCGAGACATTGGTATGTACTATGTATAAACGAAGTTACATCCAAATCGGTTCATAAATACGCCTTTTATCGCGTGACAAAAATCAGGACGTTTCAAAATGTCAGCCACGCTAGAAATTCAAAATGCTATAACTCAGCCATTTTTTAAGATATAGGCGAAACAAAAACTGCTCCGGAATCTTTGTATAAAGGTCAAATACATAAGAAAAAAATATTTTTCCATTTTTAATTTTTTGGTACCACATTTCAAGTTTTAAATTTTTTTTTAAATTTTAAATGGCCGCCATTTTGAAACAAAACGGCGGATGAAGCTGGCCAACGAACTCGGTCGAGACATTGGTATGTACTATGTACACACCGAATTACATCGAAATCGGTTCATAATTACGGGAGTTACAGTGTGACATAGGTCAGATATATATATATATATATAAATTTTGAACGGAGGGTGGTTTCAAATTTTGGTATATTTTCATCGATCATGACCCCCAGACCCCGAAACCACCCTCTGTTCAAAATTGATATATATATATATATATATATATATATATATACAGGGTGATTCATAAAAGATGGGCAGAACTTTAAGGGGTTATAGTACACTTAAAGACAAATAATATTAAATAGGAGACTAAGGGTCCCAGACGTATTCCCAAGGAGATAGGGGGCATTAAAGTTTAGGGTCCGAAATTTCAAATGATTATAAAACATGGAAAAATTGGTCGATTCGTTTGCGGTTTTTGCAAAAAATTTTCTTTATGCCAGTATTTTCTTGAAATAAAATTTTAAAGTTCAATTTCAAAAAATGCCGATAGGGGGCGCTTTAGACTTTGGAGTAACAAACAACTATTTTTTAACGTTATTTTTTGTATTTCTTTAAATGATTTCGAAAGCTTAGACTTAAACTTAAATTTTGATCTAAAAATCTGAGTCCTAACGAGTAGTTAAGTAGCGTAAACTGAAATTTGAAATTTGAAACCCTTCTCCCCCCAGAACAAAAATCAGTTATTCCCGATCTTTGTGTCGTAGATTAGGCTCTAACTACTGCCGCGTTTTGCTAAAATTATTCTTTATGTCAGTATTTTCTTGAAAATAAATTTTAAAGAAAATTTTCAAAAAATTCCGATAGAGGGCGCTTTAGACTTTGGAGTAACGAACAACTATTTTATACCGTTATTTTTTGTGTCTCATTAAATGCTTTCTAAAGCTTAGACTTAAATTTTCAGCCCAAAATCTGAATCGTTAGACGTGGTTAAGTTTCTGGGGAGAGGGGTTTGAAATTTCTACTCCTGAGCACAGTTCAGTTTACCATGTCCACACATTGTGTGCTGTGATACGAGGTAAAAAGACACAAATTAGGATTATGTTACCAAAGCATATTTATTAACATGTAATTACAATAAATGTTCAAAATTGTGACCACCAGAGGTTATGCACGCAGAACAACGGCGAAGAATGGAACGGCGAACATTCGCGAAAACATCAGGCTTTTCGAGCACTTCCCCTACAGCGGCGGAAAGTCTGGCGACCAGTTCCTCGGGGGATTCAATGGGTGTCTCATACATAAGAGCCTTCAATCGTCCCCAAAAAAAGAAATCGAGGGGTGAAAGATCTGGCGAGCGAGCAGGCCAAGCAACAGGACCACCTCGACCAATCCATCTGTTCGGAAATGTGATGTCCAGATAGTTGCGGACGTCTCGTACGCAATGGGCTGGCGCTCCATCGTGCTGGAACCCCATGACCCGCCGGATGCGTGGAGGAACAACGTTTAACAGGTCTGGCAGCACATGTTGCAGAAATGTGAGGTATGTTTTACCGTTGAGGCGTTCAGGAAGAAGGTACGGTCCGATTAGGTGGTCTCCGAGGATTCCTGCCCAAACATTGATGGAAAAGCGTCTCTGATGAGCATGTGGATACGTAGCATGTGGATTGACATCCGCCCATACATGTGCATTGTGCGTGTTAAATGTACCTTCACGTGTGAAGGTACATTCATCGGTGAAAAGCACAGTTCGTCCAAAATGTGGATTTAGCGCGTTCTGCTGCAGAAACCAGCGGGCGAATTCAATACGATTTGGATAATCCCCTGGAGACAGTTTCTGGACTCGTTGCACATGAAACGGGAGCAAATGTTCATCCTTCAGTACCCTCCAAGTCATGGACTGTGAGGTATCCACCTGCCTAGCCACTGTTCGTGTACTTGTACTTGGCTGCGCCGCTACTACATCCAGAATGGCTTCTGCAACAACTACTGATTCGTCCTTTTTTGCACGACCTGCATTCGACCGGGAAGCGAGAAATGATCCCGTCTCACACAACTGTCTGTGCAAGCGCTCGAAAGTTTTGCGGTTAGGCAACCGCCTGTTGGGAAATCGCTCTCCGTACATTCGTTGTGCGTCTGCACCATTTCCATCTGCCGCTCCGTAAATTAAATGCATCTCAGCCTTTTCCTTATTCGTGAAGGGCACCATCTTCCGATTCATTACTACAGCGACTTACACTTGACTCACCGTTCAGTGGTTTTTATGCCTGAATCGTGTCAAAATTTTGCATACGTGTTCTTCTTCTTCCCCATTTGACATTTGCATACTTTCTGTTTCCTTCTTCACCCGGTGACTAGCGTCAGGAATGGAGCTTTAACGTTTGCATGAGCGACGTTTCCAACTGTGCCAGTGCCTTTATGAGTGAATTCCGACTATGCAGTCCTTGACGAAAGTTGTATTTTTGCCTCGTATCAGAGCACAGAATCGTTGGGCATGGTTAAGTAGTGCAAACTGAACTATGTTCAGAAGTTGAAATTTGAACCCCCTCCCCTCGCTACTGAACCACGTCTAACGATTCAGATTTTGGGCTGAAAATTTAAGTCTAAGCTTTAGAAAGCATTTAATGAGACACAAAAAATAACGGTATAAAATAGTTGTTCGTTACTCCAAAGTCTAAAGCGCCCTCTATCGGAATTTTTTGAAAATTTTCTTTAAAATTTATTTTCAAGAAAATACTGACATAAAGAATAATTTTAGCAAAACGTGGCAGTAGTTGGAGCCTAATCTACGACACAAAGATCGGGAATAACTGATTTTTGTTCTGGGGGGAGAAGGGTTTCAAATTTCAAATTTCAGTTTATGCTACTTAACTACTCGTTAGGACTCAGATTTTTAGATCAAAATTTAAGTTTAAGTCTAAGCTTTCGAAATCATTTAAAGAAATACAAAAAATAACGTTAAAAAATAGTTGTTTGTTACTCCAAAGTCTAAAGCGCCCCCTATCGGCATTTTTTGAAATTGAACTTTAAAATTTTATTTCAAGAAAATACTGGCATAAAGAAAATTTTTTGCAAAAACCGCAAACGAATCGACCAATTTTTCCATGTTTTATAATCATTTGAAATTTCGGACCCTAAACTTTAATGCCCCCTATCTCCTTGGGAATACGTCTGGGACCCTTAGTCTCCTATTTAATATTATTTGTCTTTAAGTGTACTATAACCCCTTAAAGTTCTGCCCATCTTTTATGAATCACCCTGTATATCCATATATATATATCCATATATATATATATATATATATATCTGACATTTGTCACACTGTAACTCTCATATTTATCAACCGATTTGGATGTAATTCGGTGTGTACGTAGTACATACCAATGTCTCGACCGAGTTCGTTGGCCAGCTTCATCCGCCATTTTGTTTCAAAATGGCGGCTATTTAAAATTTTTTTAAAAATTTAAAATTTGAAATGTGGTACCAAAAAATTGAAAATGTAAAAATATCTTTTTCTTATTTATTTGATCTTTATACAAAGATTCCGGAGCAGTTTCTATTTTGTCTATATCTTAAAAAATGACTGAGTTATAGCATTTTGAATTTATAGCGTGGCTGACATTTTGAAACGTCCTGAATTTTGTCACGCGATAAAAGCCGTATTTATGAACCGATTTGGATGTAACTTCGTTTATACATAGTACATACCAATGTCTCGACCGACTTCGTTGGCCAGCTTCCTCCTCCTTCTTGTTTAAAAATGGCGGCCATTTAAATTTTTAAGAAAAATTTAAATTTGAAATGTGGTACAAAAAAATTAAAAATTGAAAAAATATTTTTTTCTTATGTGTTTGACATTGATACAAAGATTCGAGAGCAGTTTTTCTTTCGTCTATATCTTAAAAAATGGCTGAGTTATAGCATTTTGAATTTCTAGCGTGGCTCACATTTTGAAACGTCCTGATTTTTGTCACGTGATAACAGGCGTATTTATGAACCGATTTGCATGTACCTTGGTTTGTACATAGTACATACAAATATCTCGACCGAGTTCGTTAGCCAGCTTCATCCGCCAGCTTGTTTCAAAATGGCGGCCATTTAAAAAAATTAAAAAAAATAATTTTAAAATGAGATGCCAAAAAATTGGAAAATGAAAAAGATTTTTTTCGTATGTATTTGGCCTTAATACAAAGATTCCGGAATAGTTTTTGTGTCGTCTGTATCTAAAAAAAATGGCGGCCATTAAATTAAAAAAAATTATATTTAAAGTGAGGTGCAAAAAAAATTAGAAATTGAAAAAGGTTTCTTTCTTAAGTATTTGACCTTGATATAAGGATTCAGGAGCATTTTTTGTTTGTCTTCATCTTAAAAAATGGCTCAGATATAGCAGTTTCAATTTCTAATATGGGTGACATTTTGAAAAATCTGATTTTTTGACTGCGACAGCACTCGTATATATCAACCGATTCCGATGTGAGTGAGCACGTGCACAGCAATTACTAAGGTTTCGACCACGTTCACTGTTAGCCTCATCCACCATTTTGTCTTAGAATGGGAGGCACTTTAAGAAATCGCGAATTTGGCAGCCAAATATAAGTTACTTTAAATAAAAGCAGCTTGGATAAAGCTGACTAATTTCGCAAAATTCTCATTCATAATGATTTAGTATTGATAAAAATTAGTATTGAATCTCCTATATTCGGTTTCCACTAATTGAGCTTCGTGTGTTTGAATAATTTAAGTTGGCTTTTTTAAAATAAGGAATATGAAAGCTACCTCTTCCTCCCGGCACTGGCCGGAAGGACTTTTTTGTAAAGAAAGCTACCTAAAAAAGTAACTACCGCCGCCGCCGCCGCCGCCGCCGCCTGTTTTGAATTTTTTGTGACCGGAGGTCTTTCTTCGTTAATATTAAGAAAAATAATGCATACAAAAATATGAAAATCGGTAGTATTATATAGAAATGTTTGATAAACACGCTGATGCAGACAGTTTTCAAATCGAAAAATTATTTTAAGAGATACTTAATGCTAAAGTTGGACAAAATCGTTTCACTAAAACAGTTTTATAGGAGCAAAAACTATTCATGGGAATTTAATCATTTTTAGATCATTTTATACGTTTGAAGTTCCCGATGTGCAGACTGTATTTCTTTTTTTAATTTGACTCATTTTTTGAGGTTTTATTTCTATTTTAAATTCAAATTTTCAGCATTTTTAGAGATATTTCTTACATATTTTAGAAAGTGATATTAATTTAAACTGTTGCCAACTATATAAACAGCGCAAACAATAATGTTTTTCAAAAAAAATATTTATATGTGTAAATAAATTAAAAATTTATTTACACGTGACTATTATAAACAGAAAAAAACATTTGGAATTAGAATTAAATAATTATGTACAAAAAGCAGGAACTTATTAAAAATTACGTCATAAAAACTATATTTACACGCGAATTTTAAGAGAGAAAGGAAATTGTAAAATAATAAATTCATTAACATGCGTTAGAAGTCTTAAATAGGAGAAATTACGTCATATTTACGTCACATTACAGTTATTACATAAAATGAACACAAAATAATATTGCAAAACAGTTTAAATTTAGAAATTGCGCTAGATATTTATTCGATATTTTGAGAGGATATATTTCAACTACTTTTGTTAGGAAAGCGCAAATAATATTTAATTTCTAACAAAAGTATTTTCACGTGAATATTAAAAAGAGAAAGAATAGTTTGGTCAAAATTACGTCAGATTAAAAGCGATTAATTTAAAATGTCTTACTTAAAAGAACTTTCTTTTCGCTTTGTCAAAAAATACCGGGAGACAAAGACACTGTTTACTTAATTCCTTTTATATTAGCTTATTTTGAAATGTTTAACTTATTTTACTTAATCAAAGACGAAAACAGCGATTGTATCTTTGGTACTACTTAGTTATCCCGTCGACCAAAAATCTATCATTCGCCAAACTATAAGATTAAATGCCAATAATGGTTGATCGTAAATGTCACATTAACTTGACTTTAAGCAAGTTAAACGTGTCTACGTCATCAAGTTATTTTTATTTCGACGTTTTATTTGTATTTTTATTAATGTTGCACTAATTTATTTGTTCTTTCGTTATTTAAAATAAAAATTATGTCAATTTGTATAATTTGGCGAGTGGTTTGGCGATTTATATAATTTGGCGAAATTGGTCGACGGGATAATCAAGTAGTACCGCAGCGGATTTGGCCTTAAAATTCCCCAATCAAAGTGAAATGAATAGAAATCCGTTTATAGGGAGATCGCCACTGTTTTTTAAATCATAATTCAATCTTCCGAAATCTTTTTAAAGCCGATCAAATTAGCGTACTCTTAGAGCCTGCGGTGTCTGAACGGGGGGTGACGAGCGTAGCTCGTAGGGGGCAGAGCCCCCTAGTATTTAAAAAATTAATTAAAAACATAATGTGATTAAATTGCTGTATCTTGGATGAAAAGTAATTAATATCATGTTCATGTTCAGTTAATTCCAACAGAATGCAAACTAAATGAATTTATATGGCAACCCACTCTCTATTTGATTTTTTATATTCTAAATTTGCGAAAATGACAGATATAAATAGTAGAAAAAATTATTAAAATTTTAAAAAAAGGCAGTTTATTTAAATAGTTCTGAAATTAATTTCCAATTTGCCATAATTTACTATCGGTAATAATCTTTCCGTTTTGATAGTTTTCGAATATTTTCTTTGTTTGATAAATTTTCGAAACCATATTGAATAAGATTAAAATTCTTCAATTTGCAATTAATCGAATTTAGAACCTAATGAGATCATCTAAGTTCGTGTATTTTGTGTAAAATCGCTGTATCCTAATTTAAAGACGTGATCAAGGCCGCGCCGTGCCAAAATCATTCTTTGGCATGCCGAAAGTGGCACGCGTGACACAGGTTCGCCGACCCTGATCTAGATGGAGAAAAACCATGGTTTTCAAATATTTATTTTATAAACATACGTTTATTGAAGCCTGTTTTTGCACCATTCTTAAAAGTTAGCCACACTAAAACAAACATTTTATCGCCATTCTAGCTATTTTAACAGTTTAACAAGTAATGAAAATACACAAGTAAATATATTTAACAAATCTAAATGGTCTTTTTGTGATTATTAATTGTTATAGTTGGGATCGTCGTGCACCCCCACCCCCCTCCGAAACCACCCCGTTTTCTAAATAATTGTAAACAACTGAGAAAAAAGGATAATTTTACAGAAAATAACTTGTGGAAATCTCAGAAAAAATGCATCTCATATAAATAACACTTAAAATCATAAAGTGAGGAGAGGTCCGTATAAAAATGCAAAAAAATTATACGCTTTATATAAATCTTTATTGTCGTTTAATATTTCCGAAAGGAGAGATAAAAATGTAAAAAACTCATTCACAACTATCGTTACAATTAAAAAATATATAAATGTAAAATAGAAAAATGCAAAAAAGTATATTTACATAACGGCACATCTATAGAAAAATATCGTTGAACGAAGTGAGGGTTTCTTTTTTTTTTTTTTTTTTTTTTTTTTTTTTAATGGGGGTTGGGGGAGAAAATATATTTCTGAAAAAATATGCAAAATTATTACTTGAGTAGAAATTGAAAGAATTTGAGTAGAAATAAAAGCAACACCAAAGGCTGAAGATTGCAACAACAACATCGAAACATTTATCGCCAAAAAACTCGCCAAATCTTCCGGCACAGGATGTGGGACTTTTTTCCCATTCTTTTTTCGTCTGTCTCTTGTTTTCTTGAATTTGAAGTATTTTCTTACTTGCCATGTACGTTTCGAAGTGATATATATGCTAAAAGTTCCTTTTATAATATCTGTCCCTAAAAGGAAAACGTTAGATTCAAAAATAAAAAAATTAGATTAATTTAATAGTAATTCACTAATTTATTAAACATTTGTATCACCCATCTCTGATAGTCGATATCGGCTGTTCCTCTTTTGTCTTAAATTAAACCGTCAGTTTGTATTAAGTACAATAAAATGAAAATTGTGTAATTTAGAAAGCTTTTAAAGTTCTTTTTTAGAACGTTTTTTGTTCCTGTGAACCCCAGGTGGTAGAATCATCGTCATAAAATATAGCCTGTGCAGGACCAGAGACTGTTACCAGTGATTCGCAAGTATTACTTTTATAATCAGTTTATATTCCCTGAAATTGCATAGAAATCGTAATTTAGGACATTTTTAGAATGCTTTTCGCATCTCCCCTTCACTTCACCCCTTTTTAATTCGAATGAATTTTCGACAGTCCTTCGAGGGCATTTATATTTTTTAAGTAACTACCATGCCATATTTAAATTTTCTATCCTCTTCAGTATCACAAAAATCGCAAATTAGAAAGTTTTTTGCTCCTGCAACCCTCGGATGGACCACAAACATAAAATATAGCTTATGTTTGAGCAGGTTCTATCACCAACAATTTGTTCCCATTATTTTTTATCTCGGTTTGGTATTTGATAAGATTGTATAAAAATTGTAATTTAGAACGTTTTTAGAACGCTTTTCGCTCACTTCATCCTTTTAAATTTGGGATTTTTTTTCGACTGTTCTTAGAAAGCAGCTGCATCTTGTAAGTAAATACCATGCCATATTTCAAAATGTTAGACCACTCAGTTATGTAAAAAACGCAAATTAGAACATGTTTTGCTCCTGCAACCCCCAGATAGTACTGACAACAACCTAAAATGTAGCCTATGTTGGAGCAGGGGCTGTCACCATCAATTTGCAACCATTACTTTTGAAATAAGTTTAGTATTTCTTGAGATTGAGTAGAAATCGCAATTTAGAACGTATTTAGACCGCTATTCGCGCATTTTCAAACCTTTTTCAATTTCAAATTTTTAAAGAAATGTTCTTAGAGATAATTTATGTCTAATAAATATATACCATGCAAAATTCCATGAATCTATGTCCTTCCATAATTCAAAAATCGCATTTTTAGAAAGTTTTTTGCTCATGCATCTCCTCTGGGGGTAGTGGAAACAGACATGAAATATAGCCTGTCTTGAAGCAAGATCTGTCACCATCATTTTTACACCATTATATTTGAAATCGGTTCAGTGCTTCCTGAGATTGCATAGAAATCGCAATTTAGAACGTTTTCAACAACGCTTTCCGCGCATTTTCACCCCTTTTAAATTTTTTTTAGGAAATGTTCTTAGAGATCATTGATATCTTATAAGTAACTACCATTCCAAATTTCATAATTGTAGGCCCTTCCATAACACAAAAACCGCAATTTAGAACGTTTTTTTTCTCCTACAACCCACAGGTGGTAGAGATACAAACATAAAACAGAGCCTATGTTAGAGCAAGGTCTGTCACCATCAATTTACAACCATTACTTTTGAAATCGATTTGATACTTCCCAAAATTGAGTTGAAATCGCCATTTAGAATGTTTTTTAGAACCCTCTTCGCGCATTATCACCCCTTTTAAATTTCGAATTATTTAAGAACTGTTCTTGTTTAAGAATTCTTCTCCTTTATCTATACTAATATTATATCTAATAAGTAACTAATATTTCAAATTTCATATTTCTAAGCCCTTCAGTAACGCAAAAATAATTTTGAGAATGTTTTTTGCTCCTGCACCCCGATATGGGTAGTGGCACCGACATAAAACATAGCCTATGTTAGAGCAAGGGTTGTCACCATCATTTTGACACCATTATTTTTAAATCGGTTTGGTATTTCCTAAGATTGTGAAGGAACCACCATTTAGAATGTTTTTTAGAATGCTTTTTGTGCATTTTCACCCTTTTTAGGTGCGTTCGTAATTATATAAATACGTAGCACCTATAGTCGTCGTTCAGTCCGTCCGTCCGTCTGTCCGTCCGTCTGTCCGCATGTAACAGAGCAAAAACTACCCAACCGAATGGTCTGAAATTTCAAATATATGATTGTTGCAAAATTTTGTCGAGCCATTTCAAATTTTATGAAAATCGGATGTATAGTTTAATTACAGGGACAGTCAAAAGTTTTTCTTTACATTACGGCCAATGGGAAAAATTATTGAAAGTGCATTTTAATGATATTAGATTCTTCCGAATGATCTGAAATTTTAAAGATATAACTGTTGCAAAATTTTGTCGAGCCATTTCAAATTTTAGGAAAATCGGATGTATAGTTTAATTACAGGGACAGTCAAAAGTTTTTCTTTACATTACGGCCAATGGGAAAAATTATTGCAAGTGCATTTTAATGATATTACAGCCTTCCGAATGATCTGAAATTTTAAAGATATAACTGTTGCAAAATTTTGTCGAGCCATTTCAAATTTTAGGAAAATCGGATGTATAGTTTAATTACAGGGACAGTCAAAAGTTTTTCTTTACATTACGGCCAATGGGAAAAATTATTGCAAGTGCATTTTAATGATATTACAGCCTTCCGAATGGTCTGAAATTTTAAAGATATAATTGTTGCAAAGTTTTGTTGAGCTATTTCAAATTTTAAGAAAATCGGATGTATAGTTTAATTACAGGGACAGTCGAAAGTGTTCCGTTACATTACGGGGAATGGGAAAAATTATTGCAAGTGCATTTTAATGATATTACAGCCTTCCGAATGGTCTGAAATTTTAAAGATATAATTGTTGCAAAATTTTGTTGAGCTATTTCAAATTTTAGGAAAATCGGATGTATAGTTTAATTACAGGGACAGTCAAAAGTGTTCCGTTACATTACGGGGAATAGGAAAAAATTATTGGAAGTGCATTTTAATGATGTATCAGACTATGTGCTTTATGAAGTGCAAAAAAGTATACATTCAGTACAATATGGGGTGCAAAAAATAATTATAAAACTAGTTATAGTACGAACGCACCTCATTTGCCACGTTTGACGAGCAATTTCCAACTTGTTTAAATTTCGAATTGTTTAAGAACTGCTGTTAGAAATCCTTTATATCTAATAAGTAACTAATATTTCAAATTTCATGTTTCTAGGCCCTTGAGTAACGCATAAATCGCATTTTAGAACGTTTTTTGCTCCTGCATCCCATTTGGGGTAGTGGCACCGACATAAAATATAGCCTATGTTGGAGCAAGTGTTGTCACCATCATTTTGACACCATTATTTTTTTTTTTATCGGTTTGGTATTTCCTGAGATTGTGTAGAAACCACCATTTAGAACGCTTTTTGTGCATTCTCACCCCTTTTAAATTTCGAATTGTTTAGTAAATGTTCTTAGACATCATTTATGTGTTATAAGTAACTAATATTCCAAATTTCATATTTCTAGGCCCTTCACTAACACCAAAATCGCATTTTTAGAACGTTTTTTGCTCCTGCACCCCCTTTGGGGTAGTGGCACCGACATAAAATATAGCCTATGTTCCAAGTTAGACCAATACCATCATTTTGATACCATTACTTTCGAAATCGGTTCGGTAATTCCAAAGATTACCTCTAACAAACAAACAATTTTTACTTCTTTATAATATTAGTATAGATAATTTCACGAAAGTGGGTTTGATAACGACAAAATTCCTTTAAAAATTAGAAGTTATTTAAATTTGGTATATTGTTTGTCTTTCGCATTAAATTTATAATTCAAAATATTTTTAATTCAGTTTTTTTATTATTATTATTATTGGAGCTTCAGAATTAAACGGCTAAGCTCGCAAGTTCCATGGAATATGAGATGTTGGAATGGACTTTCTCTCAAACCAAAATCATATAAAATTAACTCCAGTTAGTACAATCTTTCAAGGGAGACCATTTTTTGTCAGCGTTAAATGATGTAAACATTTGAATCTCTCTATTCTAAGAAAAAGTAACGAGCACTGTCACCGCGTCCGTAAGTGACTTTTTTGTGACCGGGTGTCTTTCTTCGCTAATACTAAGAAAACAACTGCATACAAAAATATGAAAATGGTGGTATTATAGAGAAATTTTGATAAACATGCTGAAGTAGACAGTTTTTAAATCGAAAAATTATTTAAAGAGATACTTAATTCAAAAGTTGGTCAAAATCGCTCCATTAAAAAGTATATATATAATAACAAAAACTATACATAGAAATTCAATAATTTTTTTCTAAGGATATACGTTATAAATTTGTGTTGTACAGACTGCTTTTATTTTTCAATCAGAATAATTTTCTGAGGGTGTTTTTAAGTTTATTATTGAAATTTTCATCATTTCAAGATTTTTTTTTCATATTTTAGAAAAAGGTTATTATTTTAAATTGTTGCCAATTGTAAAAACAGCGCAAAGAATAATATTTCCTTTCAATTAAAATTTATTTACACGTGACCATTAAAAACAAATATATATATATATATATAATTAGAATTAAATGATTGCGAGTCAAAAGCAGGAAATGTTGAAAATTACGTCATAAAAATCGTATTTACACGTGACTATTAAAAGAGAATGAAAACTTTAAAATAATAAATTCATTAATATGCGTTAAAAGCAATAAAAGAGGGAAATTACGTCCTATTTAAAATGGCCAAATAATAACATTGCCAAACAGTTTAAATTTAAAAATGTATTTGCACGATACATATATTTCATATTTCGAAATGATCTTTTTAGCTGTTGTTGCGAAATCCAAGACAGCGTAAATAATAATATTTCCTATTTAACTACAAAAGTATTTTCACGTGAATGTTAAACAGAAAAAAAAATTTCGTGAAAATTACGTCAGATAAAACTACATTTAAAATGTTTTATTTAAAACAGTTTTTTTTATAGCGTTGTTAAAAAATACCGGAACACAAAGACTTCGTTTACTTAGTTCATTTTATATTAACTTATTTCAAATGTTTAACTGTTCTTATTTAATCAAACACGGAAACAGCCGTTATATGCTTAACAGCAGCTGATTCGGCCTTAAAATTCCCAAGTCAAAGGAAAATGAATAGATCTGTTTACAGGGAGATCGGGGGGGGGGGGGGGTCGTAGTTCGTAGGGAGCAGGGCCCCCTAGTTTGGTAAAATAATCTCTTTACCTTGGGTAAATTGAATTCAGTTTTTAACAAAAAATTAAATAGCTAACCAACCTTGCTAAATAACTCTTTAATTTAACTATTTCAATTAAAAAGCAAATTACTGAAAATTTGCTAATACAAAAGAATAAACCAATGAGGGCAAACAAAATATACAAAGAAATTGCTGTGCTTACATAATTTATCTTTAATTAAAATACTCTCTCGCTTTTCTTTGCGTAACGTGAACAAATGATCTTTTTGCCATATTAATACCTAGTTCTGCGACACACTGAAAAATTTGTTCTATTAAACTACATTTTGATTGGTATTATCAGCGAACAGTCATCAGCAATTTTCGAACTTCTCAAGTTTTTGGTGGTAGAAAGACTTCTTTCTTTTCATTATTGTCACTGACAACTTCTTAGCCTCTTCAGACCTGAAGCTGAAATAATACTATAAATACTCATTCATTGATTTTTCACAAACAAAATGACATCGTAGATGTAATTTAGGTTCATAAATAGGGATCTAAAATTACAAACCCCCTTAAAATATCAATTTAATTATCAATCACCTAAATTCACACAATCACAAATTTAAGGGCCTTAAACAACTGAATAATATACAAATCCTCAAAAAAAATTTATTTTAAAGGATTTAAGTTAAATAATTGTGAAAATTTCTCACTGTCTTGGCCACACTGTCTTGAAGGTATTTTGCAAATGAAATTAGCATTTAATTTACGATTAAATCAGCATAGATGTTGTCATGTGTTGGTTTGTTTTTAAATCAAAAAACCTTCAGCTATTAAGAAGTGAAGTCAAAATGTAAAAAATGAAACAGTTTTGTTTTTATGATGAAAAGAATAGAGGTCCACTCCACATATGTGGACCCAGGTAGCGAAGAGGTTAATCTCTCAATAATCAAAGTTACAACAAAATTGCTTTTGGAAAAATAAATGTGCTAAAGCAGTTTCGATATTACTCGGTTAGTAAAAAAAAAAAAAAAAAAAAAAGAGTCCTATCTGATAAGTAATTTGCTTTAAGCGATGTTTTAACATTAGTTGCAAATAGAAAATGAGGGTAACACAAAATCTCCTCATTAAATGGAGATTACGTCTTAAGTGGAGACGCATTAACGAGAGTCCCCTGTAATAATTTTCAAATAGCAATTTAAATAACTTTTTTTTGTGTGTGTGTGAGACTTTTTCCTGTGTTCTTATTAATTAACAGGGTTTTTTTTCTTTACAGAGAAATAACAAAACCGGAGAAAATGAGGTAAAATTTTTATTCCTGTTTTTACAGATTTGATAGTTTCTGGGTTTTTTTTTTCGATAAATACCGAAGCAATTTTAATATTTTTTAAATTGTTTTGGTAAATCTAAAATTTGATAATTCCGTGAAAAATAAAAATCCATTAACTTACGCAGCTGCAGAAAAAAAGTTATTTTTTAATTAACGTTGCTAATCAGCAACTAATATTTCAAACGATCAGAATGTAACTAATTTCCAAAGTAAAAACACAAAAAAATATTGAAATATACTAATCGGTGCTTGCAGGCAGAGTTTATAAAACCCCGTTTCTTCCCAAAAAAACCCAATTTATTGAAAAAAAAATAATAATAATAACCCGGTTTATTCTCTCCCCACCAAAAAAAAGAACCCGATTTATCACCCCCCCCCCCCAAAAAAAAAAAAAAAATTCCGGTTTGGCTGCTAAAAATCTAATTTATTCACTGAAGCCTGGTTTATTCCCGAGTTTAAATCTGAGTTTTTTACCTGTCTTCGCAACTCTACTTGCAGAATAAATATAACTTAAATATTGAGTGTGTCATTGATATCGCTACTGTATCTGCATAACTCCATTTCCATACCACACGCTGCGTAGATCATGTCTTTATTCCAGATTCCAGATCTCCACTTAATTCTACATCTACATGTTCTAATGTCCTTACTTCACTAACTGTTCATAATTGAACCCTCTTGTTTTATTTTGTGGAAAATTCCTCCTATCTTTAAAGTGATTTATTGTAATTGTATGTAAACTTGTAAATCAAAGTGCTTCAAAGAGTTAGTTGTTTAAAAGTAAGTTGTGAGTTTAAAAGTAAAACGGTCGGGCGATGAAGGAGTGAACAGTGGCAAAACTAATTTTTAGACCCATGTTCTGTTCTCCCATAAACAAAATTAAGAAGATTCGAGGAACCTATAAACATAAATTTCCATGTGTATATTAGTACACCCCCAGAGATTGCACTAAAACTTTAAGAGGGATCAAAAAGAAAACCACATTTATTCACATTCGATAATTAGTAGAGCCTCCACGAGAAGCAATTACAGCCGCAACCCTCCCGGGCATGCTTTATACAAATCCTTGTATGACAGTCAGTGGTATTTTTTCCTATTCGCTAAGTTAAGAGTTAGCTGTAAATGCTGAAAAGTAAAACTGTCAGGCGATGAAGGAGTGAACAGTGGCAAAAGTAATTTCTAGACCCATGTTCTGTTCTCCCATAAACGAAATCAAGAAAATTCGAAGGACCTATAAACATAAATTCCATGTGTATATTAGTACATGACCCGCTCCGTCACTGATTTTGAACGGTTGTCGCACTCCTTAATTCGGCGATCCAATTCATCCCAGAGATTTTCGATTGGATTCAGGTCTGGGCTCTGTGTAGGCCAGTCCAGTCGATTTACCCAATTGTCACCATACCAATCCATGATGGACCTCGCAACATGACAGCTGGCGTTGCCATCCTGGAAATAACATGGGTCCAACCTGTAGAACTGCCACAACGTAGGAAGTACACTGTCATCCAAAATTGTGCAGTAGGCGTTGGTGTTGAGCTTATCATGAATTGGGACTAAGGGTCCCAGATCAAACCTGGAAAATAATTCCCCCTCCTTCGAACTTAATTGTGGGCACAAAAAATTTTGCCAGGAGGCGTTCTCCAGGTGTTAACAGGTGTTCCAGGTTAAAAACACACAAGCTTGCTCATTGGTACACAAAAAACAAGAACTTTAATATGAACTTGTATACAATTAAAAATTAAGTAAAATATAAAATCTACGTTTCGAGCTGCTTCTGCTGTCGTCCTCAGGATAAAATATGACGGTGAAATGACTAAAAGTTCAGAGATGAAGGTTTGTCGAGCTTTGACCAAAGATATGAATACAAAAATGCAGTGGCGCCATCCAGTGAGTACCCCAGTATTTTTTTAATGAAATAAGTTCGAAATGGATCAAAAGTTCGATTGAAGAACAACCAGTGTCGCACAGTTTAATTCATTAAAAATATTCCGGAGCACTCACTGGATGGTGCCACTGCATTTTTGCATTCATGTTGGGAAGGGGAACTCCCCCCCCCCCCCCCCCCACTTTAAATTAGAGGTTATGGCCAGATGTACAAGTGTAGTACATTGGGATGTCTCACAAAAACCCTATTTGTCATAAATGGATTTGTTAAAAAAAGTAATTTCAGGCTTATTTCTCGTCTATTTCATGCGGAAGTAAAACATTAAATAATAAACATGTCTTTTTTAATTATCATTTTGATTTCGCTATTTTATATCTGCAAGTCAACAAACTATATGGGAGATTTACGATAATTGCACTCTTGACAGTTCGATATTAATTTAATACTAATCTATTTTTGTTACAATATTTATGTGGGTAATTTTCCTTTGCGTTGTTTATAAAAGAAAGCAATCATTTTTATTAACAATGTGTTTTTATCCATTTCTTGCATTTTAACTCAAGCAATAAATTTAATCATAAAATTATATTTGACATCTATAATATAAATAAATTTTACATATTGTTAATGTTTCGGTAGGGTTGCTTGAAGTTTTTTTCACAATTTTGTCTTTATCATTTTATTCGCCAATAATTTAAATTTTCTCCCATTGTTTTTATGTGCAACGGATAATTTGGCGTTTGCGTAACTCTCATATTGGCTTGGTATTTCAGTGAATGTGGCGTGCATTCGATATGTAAAGGTATTCATTCGGCCTGATACTCTGACTGTGTAACCCACGCTTTTTCTAAGCGGCCCACTCCATCAGTATAATGTCAACATTTCTTCAATAAAATTTTCATCTTTAATTTGTAGGATCTGTTTGCAATCAAGGGGATTAGAGCTCACAAATAGGGTTTTTGTGAGACATCCCAATGTACTACACTTGTACGTCTGGCCATAACCTCTAATTTAAAGTGTGGGGGGCTTTCCCCTTCACACATATCATTGGTCAAAGCTCGACAAATTGTTTCTCGCATAGGAAGCCTTCATCGCTGAACTTTTAGTCATTGCACCATCATATTTTATCCTGAGGATGACTGCAGAAGTAGCTCGACACGTAGATTTTATATTTTATTTTATTTTTAATTGTACAAGTTCATATTAAAGTTCTTGTTTTTTGTGTACCAATGAGCAAGCTTGTGTGTTCTTAACGAATACATTCTTATTTATTAATGAATAATTAAGTTTTTCCAAGTGATAACTTGGTAGATAATACAGGTAGATCACATGGTTGCTTCGCTTGGTGAAAGGAGCTATTAAACAATTCCTTTCAAAACTAGTCTCTTTTCTAAAATATGAATGGATGTTAAGAAGTTTCATTTTTACTGCTCTTTCTGCCTTCTACTGTATTTGCATATTAAAAATTGTGATACGTGCTTAGATCTCCATTACAAATATGTGTATATATATGTAATATACAAAGTTTTAAACATTAAAATTGATTCTGGTGTATTCAGTAAAAATATTTAAGTGATTTTGTGATAATATTTACTAATTATAAAAATGTTCGATTTTTTTTTCATCAATTAATAAAATTATATTTTATTTATTACAGACATTGGTGTACGCACAAAAAGGGGTAAGCACACTGTTTTGTATAAGTTAAATAGTTTTCGCACATTCTTAATACATTTATTAATACAATTATTACTTTTGTTTCGAATATGACTGAAACTATGTCGGGATGGGGTGGTTTGACCCTCCCTAGGAGTCGGAGCAACCTTTTTTGTGGAAAACTTTTTGAACCTTCCCATATGAGATTTTTCATGAGATAAAGAAAAAAGAAAGGGGAAAGCTTTTGGTGCCAAACGTTTTAACACCACCCCTACTGAAAAACTTGTTTTCCCTACAAGTATTGGATCCCAACAAGTGTTGGGCAAAATGTAATTACATTAACAATTACAGATTACGATTACATTTTGTAGTCGTTAATCAAGATTACAGATTTTAAAAAATAATCAAAAAGGAAGTAATTTTCAGTGATTATAGATTACTAATCTGGAATAGCAAGCATTAAATATTTGACTACATTATAAATAATCACTGTAAAGTTCGGAAAAAAAGCCATGTCCCTTTCCTTTGATAACCTGAGATCTGAACAAAATAATAAAAATAAACAAAATTAAATTTATCGAAAAAACAGAGATTTTAAACAAAAGCTGCACTTCCTCTTAAATATTTGCTTCGGCAGACATTTGTTTGGTGAACAGAGATACTTAATGACTTGTATAAAAACGTGTATACCATTCATAGTCGATATTATATCCGTAAGTAAAGGTAACTAAAAATGTATTCACAAATTTTTTATTTGAGAATCTTATAATCATGATTAATGAATTACTGTAATTGTGATTGAGAATTACAAATAGCCATGATTAAAAGTATTATGAAGTAACCATGATTACTTGAAATCATGAATACTTTAATCGTGATTATTAATCTGATTACAAAAGTTCGTTACGCCCTGATCTGATTACAAAATTGATTACGCCCAACACTCACTGCTTTTGAACCTTCGTAATCAGCAACCCTACCCGGCGTTTGTTTAACTACCCGTAATAGTTAAATATAAATAAAGCTGCATGTCCGCAAAAATTTGGTCGTTGGATGGTCGCTGGCGCATGATTGACTCTAGATTCGCTCTGGATTCTTACGAATCAAATAACTCAAATTTACATCAAGAAACAGGCCAAGAAGATTAAACTTAAAGGTCAAGGTAGGTAATATTTTCCGTGTTTAGTTGCTGAAAATTAGTGTGCATGAAAATACCTTAAATTTCGGATGAAAAAGGTCAAATATATCAAGATGCGGTTGCAAGTAACTTTTAAAATAATGTGTCTAAAAGCATCCTAATTGGGATTTAATGAAATTAGGATTGCATCCTAAGACCTTCTAGTTCTGGAAAGATTTAAAACGAAATACGTGGGTGGCTCAATAATTATTGTCCCTAGTGTATATAAAATATTTGTACTGCGAGGGTTGATGTGGAATATCGAAGCCTAATCTCTTAAATGCCTATATGCTCAATTTCAGAACCGTAGCTGCTATATTAACATAGTTTTGGAGGGAGGGGTGAAGTTTTAAAGACCCATTTTTGGGGGAGTTTTTAAGGAGGAGGTGAGGGTGAAATGCTGGTTTGGAGCTTATGAGGCTACATTTGTGACAGTGGATGAGATGTGGCTACATCACTATGATCCCTAGTCCAAATGATAGTAGTTACGTCTCATCCACTGTCACAAATCTAGCCCCGTAAACTAAAAATCAGCCTTTCACCCCCCCCCCCCCCTTTCACTCCTACCTCCAAAACTGTGGGAATATAGCAGCTACTGTTCTGAAATTGAGCATATAGGCATCTAAAACGTTAGGCTTCGATATTCTATAACAACCATCGCAGTACAAATATTTTATATACACTAGGGACAATAATTATTGAACCACCCTCGTAGCTTTAGTCGCGTGACATGCACTGCTTTTGAATGCAACGCAGTTGTGCAAAGAAATCCAATTTTGTTTAATTACATCGGCATTAATTGTAGTTCCAAGTGTATCAAAAGTCTGGAACAAAAGTAAAACGCAATTAAATGTAACCTCTTCATTATTGAATATTCATGTGATATTATTAATTACTACTGAATTATTTCTTCTAAAATTTGACTTTAGAGCAAGAATTTTAATTTATTGTCATTATTTTGAATCTTAGCAATTGAAGATTATCATTCTGAGATCGGAATTGCAATTATGTTTAAAACGTGAAAGAATTGAGGTCCACATATGTGACCTACGAAGTCAAGAGGCTGTACTAATAATAAAAGAAAGGTGTTTGTTTGTGTATGTGTGTGTCTGTCTGTTGGCGATGCCTAGCAAAATCGACCACACAAGAAAACAAAATTTGTTTAAAGACATAAAATCATACGAATTTGAGGTCTGGTTGGAAAAACAAACAGGAGCGTGCGTAGCGCTGCCGAAAGCAGTCGGGCTACCAACTCTAGGTTCTCTTGTATAAATTTTATTTAAAATCATACAAATTAGAAAGTGTACGCTGCCAAAAGCAGTGGCGTCCCTAAATTTAGGTTTGTTTGGAAGCATTTTCATTTTAAAATATAAAATCCTTCAACACTGATCTTAGGTATATTTAAGGTTATTATCAAGGGCCCTGGCAACGCCAGGTTGTCGACTAGAAAATAAATAAATCTAACTGTTGGAGACGCTTGCGGCTTGCAGATTAATTACACTGTAATTTGGGATTTTGTAAGGCATAAAAAATACGGTCGAACTTCAATTTAACGATTGCATGGGTACCCTTGAAAATCATCATTTAATCGAGGTTATTGTTAAATCGTTTAACACACTAGACAAATTCGAAATGCATAAAGTTTGTTATTAAATTTGCAAAAAATTACCTACTACTTGTATTTAACTAAATTTATTCTTTTACGCAGTAAATATTACACTTTAAAAAATTAAAGATTGCATTGCGTTTTCCTTAAATGTAGCCGGTGATGTGTGTTTTGCAGTTATTCCAAAAGTATTATGTAAATGCCAATCTAAATGAGATCTCATTAAATATTTTTTCGCTGCATCGAATCCAGAATTTACTTCAATTAAAGCACCTTTCGCGATTAACATGTTCTGCATCAGAACCTAACTGAGACGGATTTTACTAGTTTTCTCCACAAAATTCTTGAATATTTTGTAGTTCATAAACGGGAATGCACAAACCGTATATCGCAAAATCTATAAAAGAATTATTTCGTCTAGAAATGGCTTACCAAACCGTTGTTTCAAGTTCCTCTAACTTCTTGTGAATAAAAAGGACGTTTAAAATATTTGGAATTCGTCGAAATTATAGTTACATAGAAGGAAACTATCGGTAAAACGAGGATCATTTAACACAGTAATAAATATGGGTGAATCGAGGAAATAGTTAAATTGAGTATCGCTAAATTATGGTTATACTGTAGTTCAAAATCTTCACAGTTGAGGGCGTTGCTGCAGGTAATGCAATGAAGGTGGAACATGCACATAAGCTTGCACAACGCAAACTTAAAATAACGTTGAAAGCACGGAAGTTTGAATGAAGAAGAATTGGCACAGCCTCGAAATGGTGAGGCTGCAACTGTAACCGGTACCGCAGGGCTTGATTACTACCGGCCAAACTTCCACCAGTAAATATGTGTAGAAATTTCTTCCTTATTTAAATGACTTATTCGTGCAAAATTTCTATCATAAAAAAGGTAAAAATATCTATTGTTTTTTATTTATGGAAGTTTGCCCTGGCGGTAGTCAGGGCCTGCAGTTCCGCCATATTGTGTCTGAATAAATCCTCCTCTCAATGTCAGTAAATTTTATTACTACCAGAAAAAACTTCCACCAGTAAATTTGAATAGAAATTTTTGTCTTACTTAAACGCTTTTTCCAAAATTTCCCATTCGTTTTTACTGGTGTAAGTTTGCAGTGGTGTTAATCAGGCCCTGATCTGATGTAAACAAACAGCCGCCATCTTATGACTACATTTATCGGTTATTTCACTGGCAACCTGTAGACACTACGCTATCTTTCAAAATATATATTCTAAAAACACACTCAAAATATATATTAAACATTTAATTGCTAAAAAGGACGTCAAATGTTAATAAAATACATTAAAAGATCTTAATAATTTGACATGTTTCGATTGAATTTACTCAATCATCATCAGAAAAACAAATAAACACTAAGATGGAAAATGACAATAAACTATTACAAATGAAATTTAAAAAATCATCTGTTTATAATTTAATATACTACGCTATCTATCAACTCCATTGTATTCAAGCCCCACCAGTGGCTGAGAGGTTCTGCTCTCGAAACTGGTAGACGGGAAGTGCTGGGTTCGATCCCAATCGCGCCCGTCGGCCTAATCGTTCGGAGTTTTCGTGGTTTTCTTCGAACCATGGATTTCCATGCGTTAATAGGGGTTAGGTTCCCTTAGAAAGACCCCCACGAAGGGCACTCCCCCTCGGGCCTATATCCCTAGTGCAGATAATCGGCCGTCACAAAATCAACCAACCAACCAACCAACCATTGTATTCAAAGCTCCATTATCGAAACACATCATGTATGTTTTAGTTGTAAAGCTACTTGAAAACGCGTATTCCTCAATATTTACCAGAACTTAAAAAAGCAACATACGGCAGTAAATAGTAGTCATTTTTGCTGACATGCTCTGTCATGCTATATCAGCCATAACACCCGCGACTTTGCTCAATTCAGGAACGTGATAATAAACACATTAAGGGAACGTCCATTCGTTACTCTTGTGATAATTAGAGCAAATTTTCATATATAATTCCAATTATTTTATTACAAAATATAATTAAGATAAAAATTGATATAACCAGCTAGATACCACTGTGTTCCACACACAAACATATATCTAATTTGTAACAAAAAGCATTTTACTTATGTATCTATTAAATGACTCTTGTGACACTCTGGTCACAAGAGTAACAAAATTTTGATTGATTATATAGACAAGGGAAATGCTTTTTGTTACAAATTAGATATATTTTATGCGAGTGGAACATAATTGCATTTAACTGTTTATATCAATTTCTGTTTTAATTATATTTTGTAATAAAATAATTGGAATTATTTGTGAAAATTTGCTCTAATGGTCACAAAAGTAACGATGGACGTTCCCTTAAGCAACTGCAACTGTAATTCACGCTGAAAAAAACTATAATTTCAAAATTATAACCTTTCACTGTTTCTTATACAACAGCGTTCTACTGTCGGGATTCTGATTTTTTTTTTCTTTTCCATCATATAAAATTCCGTATCATTTTGTATATTAATCTGGAAAGCGCTACTCTCTCCGACCTTTAGATATTTTTTTATGACTTTTACATTTGCTCCGGACATTTGAAACGCCCTGTAGTTTTTTTCTTTTTATACTATATGCTTGTGCGTTGATTATTTGAGTTTTTCTGCCTAATGCAACTTTTTTAATTTAGATTTTTCTGTATTTTTCAGTTCAATTGTTCTTTTGAAAATAGGTTTGTACAGAAGTAAGTAACTTTTGTAGCCCATTAATTAGAAATCCAATATAAAATTAACAAATAAAAATTTACAACTCCTGATTTTTTTTTGCCATTGATTCAACATAATAGATGATTGAAAATACCCGTCATAGCTTTTTTTCTTTTTATTATTTTTAGCTCACAGGCTATCAAAGCCTGAGAGCTAATGTGCCCGCCCGTTCTGTATGTATGTATGTATGTATGTATGTACGTACGTACGTATGTACGTAACGCGATAACTCTTGATAGAAACATCCGATTTGCTTCAAAATTTTTTCCTAGGTTCACTGTGATAAGGCGCTTCCCTGATTAGTTTTGGGAGTTCATTGGTTAAGGATAAAGGGGGAAAAACGGGGTTAGTCCACCCCCCCCCTTAATTCAGATAAATGGGTTTTTCATGCAGAATGATTCGATTTGCTCCGAATTTGGTATACCGGTTTATTATGTTAAGGAACTTCCCTGATTAGTTTTGGGGGTTCATTGGTTAAGGATAAAGGGGGAAAAACGGGGTTAGTCCACCCCCCCTTAATTCAGATAAATGGGTTTTTCATGCAGAATGATTCGATTTGCTCCGAATTTGGTATACCGGTTTATTATGTTAAGGAACTTCCCTGATTAGTTTTGGGAGTTCATTGGTTAAGGATAAAGGGGGGAAAACGGGGTTAGTCCACCCCCCCCCCCCCTTAATTCAGATAAATGGGTTTTTCATGGAGAATGATTCGATTTGCTCCGAATTTGGTATAGCGGTTTATTATGTTAAGGAACTTCCCTGATTAGTTTTGGGGGTTCATTGGTTAAGGGGAAAGGGGAAAAACGGGGTTAGTCCACCCCCCTTAATTCAGATAAATGGGTTTTTCATGCAGAATCATTCAATTTGCTTTGAATTTGGTATACCGGTTTATTATGTTAAGGAACTTCCTTGATTAGTTTTGGGGGTTCATTGGTTAAGGATAAAGGGGGAAAAGGGGGCTTAGTCCACCCCTTAATTCAGATAAATGGGTTTTTCATGCAGAATCATTCGATTTGCTCCGAATTTGGTATACCGGTTTATTATGTTAAGGAACTTCTCTGATTAGTTTTGGGAGTTCATTGGTTAAGGATAAAGGGGGAGAAACGGGGTTAGTCCACCCCCCATTAATTCAGATAAATGGGTTTTTCCTGCAGAATGATTCGATTTGCTCCGAATTTGGTATACCGGTTTATTATGTTAAGGAACTTCCCTGATTAGTTTTGGGAGTTCATTGGTTAAGGATAAAGGGGAAAAACGGGGTTAGTCCACCCCCCTTAATTCAGATAAATGTGTTTTTCATGCAGAATGATTCGATTTGCTCCGAATTCGGTATATCGGTTTATTATGTTAAGGAACTTCCCTGATTAGTTTTGGGGGTCCATTGGTTAAGGATAAAGGGGAAAAACGGGGTTAGTCCATCCCTCTTAATTCAGATAAATGTGTTTTTCATGCAGAATGATTCGATTTGCTCCGAATTCGGTATACCGGTTTATTATGTTAAGGAACTTCCCTGATTAGTTTTGGGGGTTCATTGGTTAAGGATAAAGGGGAAAAACGGGGTTAGTCCACTCCCCTTAATTCAGATAAATGTGTTTTTCATGCAGAATGACTCGATTTGCTCCGAATTTGGTATACCGGTTTATTATGTTAAGGAACTTCCCTGATTAGTTTTGGGGGTCCATTGGTTAAGGATAAAGGGGAAAAACGGGGTTAGTCCATCCCCCTTAATTCAGATAAATGTGTTTTTCATGCAGAATGACTCGATTTGCTCCGAATTTGGTATACCGGTTTATTATGTTAAGGAGCTTCCATGATTCGTTTTGGCGATTCATTGGTTAAGGATAAAGGGGGTTAGTCCACCCCCTTAATTTAGATAATTTTTTTTTTTTTTTTTTTTTTTTTTTTGCAAGATTATTCGATTTGCTCCAAATTTGGTATACCGGTTTATTATGATAAGGAGCTTCCCTGATTAGATTTGGAGGTTCACTGGTAAGTATAAAGGGGGAAACGGGGGCTAATTCCCCTTCACTTATTTTTTTGTGTGGCATTATTCTTTAAAATAAGAGTATAATATACAATAAGTGTGAATAGTCTGTGAGCTCAATGCCATCAGTTTAGCTGGGCACTTTTCTTTTTTATTACCTATTCTATTGGCTTATGTTTTGTCAACCTCTTAATATATTTTTATTTTTTATATTCACTTATTTTTCAATGTTTTTGAGCTATCTTGGAGTAATTCATTATTCTCACCTTTTTAATAATTTAACATTTACACTATCTTAAAATAATTTAATAAGTTTTAGTTTGGTTTATCAAGATTTTATTTTTATAGTATAATTTTACTATTCTTACCCGCATTTTAACAGTTTGCTTACGAATTAATTATATACCAGGGTCACACTGAAACTTTTGAGAAATAGGGCTACTAGTACAAGTTGAACTTATCAACAGTTCAATAACTTTAGGACAACTTCAGGACCAACTTTAGGAGCATTCAAACTATTTCCCTCCAAGATTAATGCACTTTTGTAGACAGATTTTCCAAAAATGAAATGCCTCAAGATATTCATTTCTTAAAATACAGTGCTATTACAAATGATGACCCGATTTTTAAAAAAAATCCTATTTTCTAAACTACTGCACATATTACAATAAGTGATACATGGATTTAAAGAGAAATATACCAAGTTTTTTTCAGTTACAAATGTTCGATGTGTGACCCTCTTGTTACATGGCATACGTCCAATCTGTAATCCAGTTCGTCCCAAACATTTTGTAGCATCACTCTGTCAATGGTTTTGAATTCTTCACAAATGCATTCTTTAAGGGTGCTCTCAAATCCAAAAGGGTAACTTTCTGACATAAGTTTTAATTTATTTTTGTTCGAAAATGCATGAAACTGGCTGGTGTTGTTATTCAAAAACTATGTCATCGAGCTGTTTTTTCCATTTTTTTGCAAACGCAATAGATCTTTCAGAAAATTGTGTCAAAGTGGACGTTTTGAACCGAGTTTCCGCGCGAACGAGAATAAGCACTCAAAAGCGGGCGAAAAACGGGTTTGTCACGTGATCCAAAACGCTTATAACTCAATAGGTAATTGATGGATCCAAAAATGGAAAAAACAGTTCGATTCCAAATCGCTTCCATGGCCAGGCTTTCCAATTTTATACTTTTCCGTTAAAAAATGAATGTGTAAATGTGTCAAAACGTTTTGCGCTTGTTGGGCAGAGCAGTTAAGAACAGCCTTAAGTTCTTACAGTGTCTAAGACATTGTTTATGTACCACCAATGCCGAACACAAAGTGTTCAGAACTTAAAGAACGCATTTGTAAAGCTTTCAGAACCATTGACACAGTGATGCTACAAAATGTTTGCAACGAAGTCGATTACAGATTGGACGTATGCCGTGTAACAATAGAGTCACACATCGAACATTTGTAACTGAAAAAAAACTTAGTATAGTATATCTCTTTAAATTCATGTATCACTTATTGTAATATGTGCAGTAGTTTCGAAAATACGATTTTTTTAAATCGGGTCCATCATTTGTAATCACCCTGTAGATGAAAAATACGCTTTTATTGCTTCATCAATCTGACCATCGGAATGAAAACGACGACGTATATATATATTTTTTTTTCTTTAGACCCTCCGAGCGTCTTGCAAAAGGGTAAAATTGTAATGTTGTTTTCTTTGCATTTTGTTTTAAATGCTAAGGAAATATGATTCTTTCAACTTTATTAAAAAAAAAAACTCAATTACAAATATCAATGTAATCCTTGAGAGTATTAATAATTCTTCAATGTATTTCAAATTCATTAAATCTATATAATTATAGTATCTTAAATATTGCTTGTACTGCTGTGAAACCTGGAGCTTAGTGAACAGAATATTACGCCCCAAACACTTAGAGGGTTAAAAAGTAACCAAAAGCCACACATAGCAAGATCAGAAGAATAGAGTTTATGTTCTATCACTTTGATGTTTTTTCGTTAAAGAAATTCTACCGTAATTAATCTTTGCTGAATCAGAAGATGCGTTGTCAAGCATGAGCCTCCTAACATTTACCTCTTGAAAACATTTACCACTTGAAGAATTTCCGAACGACACTTGCCCCACCAGTGGCCGAGAGGTTGTGCTCTCGAAGCTGGTAGACGGGAGGTGCTGGGTTCGATCCCAATCGCGCCCGTCGGCCTAATCGTTCGGAGTTTTCGTGGTTTTCTTCGAACCTTGGTTCTCCAAGCGTTAATACGGGTTAGGTTCCCTTTGAAAGACCTCCACGGAAGGCACTCTCCCCTTAGGGCCTATATCCCACGTGCTGATAATTGGCCGACATAAATACAACCAACCAACCAACCGAACGACACTTAGCGGTGTACCAGTTAGCTGTAACTGTTTTCTGGACCTCTAGCTTTATGGCTTTGACTGGCCCAGTCTTTCTGGAGAACATGGTATACATTACTTTTCAATGCAAAAAATAGATATTTAAAATACTAGCCTCCTTGGCGACCTGTGTGGTCTCCCTTAAAATTTATGTTTGGGAAAGCATTGTATCATGTTACTTTTATTCATAATTTAATTTACTTGGACTCCCTTAAATATAATTAACATAATCCCTTAAGCTAATATTATTTTTTCTTGTATTAAAATATCACAATTTGTTGATTTTCTGTAATCAAGTAAACCCTATTGGTTTACAATGGAAGTCTATGGGAATTTGGAGAAATAGTAGAGATATTGCCAAGTTGGCGTCACTTTTGGCGACTAATTTTAGTCGCTAAGTTAACAACAAACTTGGCGGCATTTGACGACAGAACAGGATCCCCTCTATGGTAACCCCACTTATAGGTATGGGGATGCATTAAATGCTGTTCAACAACCAATGAGATGCGTTTCATTCGGGCGTTGCCATTAAACAATTAACAAATAATCGCGATTTCTGTGCCACGTACGGTAGCGGGGTGTCATACAGGTGTGTGTATACAGGGTGTCCATCATAATTAAACGACCCTACTTTAAAGTTGCCTACAGACGAAACTATTGGTCAGAAAGTTGTGAAATTTTGTGGCGAACATAATAAAGGAATGGGAATTTGTTTGATCGAAAAAAAAAAATTAGTTCAAAATTTCGCTATCAGGGGCTTTTTTAATGAATTACACATTTTAAAAAGTTTTTACGCTTTATCTTCCTCAGATTAAATAAGACAAATATACAGACCGCCCCCTAAAAAAAATAAAGTGTGAAAACTTTTAAAAATTATTGGTGTTCGAATTGAATGGACCGTACAAACTCTGAAAAAAAATAAATATGCCGACGGAATCCGCCATTTCTTTCACAGAGCCAGGGCCCGACTTACGCAGGGTCATTAACGTTTTTCTCGTAATGTGGCAAGTTAATACCATTAATGATGACCAATTTGGGGCATTTTCTTTTAGACATCTTATAACGTACATAGATAAGCAAAGTGGGCATGCGGAGCAGTTGCCTCGGGCCCCCCTTTTTAGCCATCCCCCCCCCCCCCCCCCCTGAGAGTAGTCAGGATTTTCATTAAAAAGTGCCAAATGTTTAAAATTAAACAAAAGTGACCAAAATTCATATGCTTTCAAACATTTAGGAAGGAAGTGTGGTTCCTCTTCCCCCCTCTTCTTCCAGTACCCTCTCCACCCATGCAAAAAACAAACTATATATCATTAGAAAACTAATGATTAATATTTTACTATGCCAACTTAGTATTCTATTGTTTTCAAAAGAAATTCTTCATTAACGTTTTTCTCGTAATGTGGCAAATTAATACCATTAATGATGACCAATTTGGGGCATTTTCTTTTAGACATCTTATAACGTCTAAAAGAAAATGCCCACTTTGGATAGATAAGCAAAGTGGGCATGCAGGGCAGTTGCCTCGGGCCCCCCTTTTTAGCCCCCCCCCCCCCTGAGAGTAGTCAGGATTTTCATTAAAAAGTGCCAAATGTTTAAAATTAAACAAAAGTGACCAAAATTCATATGCTTTCAAACATTTAGGAAGGAAGTGTGGTTCCTCTTCCCCCCTCTTCTTCCAGTACCCTCTCCACCCATGCAAAAAACAAACTATATATCATTAGAAAACTAATGATTAATATTTTACTATGCCAACTTAGTATTCTATTGTTTTCAAAAGAAATTCTTCATTAACGTTTTTCTCGTAATGTGGCAAGTTAATACCATTAATGATGACCAATTTGGGGCATTTTCTTTTAGACATCTTATAACGTACATAGATAAGCAAAGTAAAAGCGGCTTAGATGTGTTATTATCCCTCCATCCGCCATCTTGGATTTTTTTCTTGCGTGAAAACTCCTTTTCCGTCAAGTAGTAGGTGTCGCCAATGGTTAAATATTGTTGATATAATATTTAAAAAACTGGAATACAATAATTATAACTATTAATTAAAAAACAGTTTTTAATTCACGCCCAAAAAAAAATCCAAGATGGCGGATGGAGGGATAATAACACATCTATTCCATAAAAGCTTGCAAAGAAATACTCGTGTCAATCAATCTATCATTTTTTTCTACTATTATCCTACAAGTATTTTTTCTGAAAGTTGTGACTATGTTTTTGTGACACACTGTATATAGATGTAAGCAGTACCGGGTACAAAACTTATGCATATAATAGAATATGTATGAAGTTTAGTAGTAGCTACTTCCACATTATTAAAAAAAAATCTATAGATAGATAGAAGCCCCCCCCCCCCCCCCCACAGAATGATTCTTGTCCCGAGGCCTCCCGTAGCCTAAGTCGGGCCCTGCACAGAGCTCAGGCCTAGTATTCAGTGGGCGGTGGCTAAATGTGTAATTTATCAAAAAACACCCTCTGGTGGCAAAATTTTGAACTTTTTTTTCGGTCAAAGAAATTCCCATTCCTTTATTATGTCCAACACAAAATTTCACAACTTTTTGATCAATAGTTTCGTATTTAGACAACTTTAAAGTAGGGTCGTTTAATTATGGACACCCTGTATATATAGATTCTAAAGGACAGAAGATTTTTAGGAATTAAGAATAATTATATACATGAAATGTGAAAGAAATTGAAGATTATTATTCATACATTTTATACTCTATATTATAAATTATTCAATGATACATACGATTTTAAAAAACTGATTTTCATTAGTCGAATATTGCAGTCAGAGACGCTGAGTCCAGCTAAGTGATTTGCCAGGTCCGCGCGCGACATTGCGCCGGAATTCGATGATTTGTTCGAAATATGTTGTGCTGATATCACCAGTTTAAATGCACAGAATTGAACGAAATTTCTCGTTTAGCATTCTGATTGTAGAAATACACTGTCATTCAATTTTGATTGCAGACATCTTACAAGAGGCCGCCAAACAAGGTGCTCACCGATTTTGATGAATTTAAGGTAAGTTGTAGAGTTCTTATCCCTAATTATTCTGGTGAAAGGATTCCTTCAAATGGGCCTTAGATTTTGAGAAATTTAGGTTCAAAGTTCAACATGCGTTTCAAATACCCATTAGCTCACTATTCTCTTCGTGGACTTTATGGCGTAACTGCAGAATGCTCGCCCACCAGCCGGACGACCCGAGTTCGATGCTGCCTCATGACTTTTCTTTTAATTTTATATTTTTGATACTTTACAACTTTTAAGCAAAGTTATGAATTGTTATAGCTTTGAAATTTCGATATTTTCCTAAAAAAATAGATTTTGTTTTTGATTTTTCATGAAAATGTCTGTTTTTTCTGTAGTTTTAAAACTAACATTTCTGTTGCGAAACAGCACCGAAAACTGGCGATATGAAGCAATTAAAATAATAAAACTTTGTAAAAAATCACCATAAAATTAAAACAAAACACAGGACGCGTTTCGAGCTAAAAACATAACAGCTCGTCATCAGCTAAGCATACACGTGTCCGAAAACGGACAAGTTCAAAAATGAACTTGTCCGTTTTCGGACACGTGTATGCTTAGCTGGTGACGAGCTGTTATGTTTTTAGCTCGAAACGCGTCCTGTGTTTTGTTTTAATTTTATGGTGATTTTTTACAAAGTTTTATTATTTTAATTAACATTTCTGTTGACGGAAACTCAAACTAATTTTATGTCTAATTTTCGCAGAAAATTTCTTTTCATAAAATTATTATTATTTACTTATCATCATTTTACTTTACCGAAAAATAGAAAAGGCCTTTTCAATTTTTTTTTTTTCAGTTATGTTTCAATTAAAAGTAAAACTAACTAAGTGTGGTGACATTTTCAATTATTAATTGTTTTTTGCGGATAAACATGGCTCTAACTGAAAATCATGTTACCGCAAAAATCCACAGTCAGTTAAGCTCTCAAAAAAGATTTTTCTTCGCACTTATCCTCAAGATCCCTTGCCTTTTTGGGGAAATAAATAAATGCAAATGATCTTTCAGAAAATGCTCTATTAATGTTGGCACAACTGGAACCTAAATATCTTTATGAAAAACATAAACTTATCACTTGAAAACTTTTATATATATTTTTAGCCCCCGGTACGGTATGCTATTTCTTTCTCCCAGCTTATTTTGTGTAATCCAAAAAATAACGTTACCTTACAGAAGCCAGCCGTAAAACTAAGTAGTACGATTAAATACTCTATAGCAATTTTTTTAACTTCTAAGAATCGCACATTTTCGATTTTTATACCGTCGTATTGAGAAAAAAAAAAGTTCTTTTAAATGCATTTTGTTTGAAAACTGTATCTCCATTTATTTTTGAAATATTAATTTTTTTGTAGTTTTTGGAGCCATTTGCTTGGGACATTGGCAACGCATTTCTGTAGAAAGTAAAGGAAAAATAGTTCTACAACAGTAATTATATATTTTTGTTGCCATTTTCTCATAACAACCGAAAGAAAATGTAATTAAAATACGTGCTATTTTGAAAAAATATAAACGACTGATTTCTGTTACAACAATGGAGCTATTATAAGCTATATTTAATTTTAAGTATCTATAAATCGTTAGATAGCCTTATTTTTTTTTTTTTTTTTTTTTTTTTTTTTTTTTTTTTTTTTGAATGACGGCATCTTTTTGCTGCATTTGTGCATTATTTCGCGATAGTGATGTACAATGCATGCTTTACTGTAGATGTTTAAGAGTAGATCGTAAATGTGGAATTCTTAAGCGGATGCGAATGACGTCATTTTACATAAAATAAAACCTGTGCTTTAAGTCTTAAAATTAAAATATGTTTTGTACTGCAGTAGAGTCCCGCTTAACCGAGTTATTTTCTTCTGATGGACTGGTGGCTTCTATTATTATACAACAGCCATTATAAATGAAGCGTTAGGTGAAGATGGGGAAAAAAAGGCCATAATTTTTTTTTTCAAAAAATTATGGCCCTTTTTTTTGGCCAAAATTAATTTTAATTTTTTAATGGCCAAAAAATTATGATCATTCTGACCAGAAAATCAGAGTCCTAAATTTTTACGGCTGCTCTTTCATCTTCACCTAACGCTTCGTTTATAATGGCTGTTTCATAATAATAGAAGCCATCAGTCCATCAGAAAAAAATGAAGTAATAGAAATGCCGGGGGCGACACTAAATTCTGAAAAAGCAGAATTCCTGTTCTCTAGTTTTATATATAAATTTGACCATGGCAGGAACTTATTCTGAAGGGAAATTCATTTGTAAGAGGCGAGTTTAAATTGCGTAATTGTGCAATTTCTCACCAGGGGCGCGTCTAGTATAAAAACCAATCACGATCATTTTTCTTTTTCAAAACTTAAAATTGACCATTTCGGAAGTTTATTCTGGAGTTTTTAACGCAATTCATTCGTATGAGAAATTAATTAAAATTTCGTAGTTGTGCAATTTTCCACCAAGTTCGCTACTGAAGCACAAGGATTGATGATGTGAAAATGTTACCAATACATAAACGAAATAAGCTTATTTTGAAGGTTTTGGAGAAAATGTGTTCGTGGGAAATAACTTTAAATTGCGTAGTTATAAAATTTACCAGCGGGGTTGCTACTAGTATCTAAAAAAATCTATCATGTGAAACATTTTTTTAAATAATAACTAGATCATAGCAATAGCTTATTTTGAAAATTTCGTGGGAAATAACTTTAAATTGCATAGTTATAAAATTTACCAGCGGGGCGTGCTACTGGTATCTAAAAAAACTATCATGTGAAACGTTTTTAAAAATAATAGCATCTGAAAAATTGAGAGAAATTCTTTCCTGTGAAGTGAAGTGAGTTCAAATTGCGTCGTTATGAGATTTCATACCAGCGTGACTATCATAAAATCACGTGAAAACTTTTATCAAAACATAAATTTGGCAATGACGAGGACTTAATTTGAAGATTTTAATAAAATTAGTTCGTGAGAAGTTGTTTTAAATTATGTAGTAAAGTAGTTATACACGCTAATAGCATTAATAAACAATCATGCGAAAATTTTTACTTAAACATAAATTTAACCGCTCTTTCTTAATTCTACTTTTAACTGAAACACGATAGAGAATATTAGTTTATCTAGTTAAAATTGTTTTAACAAAGTAGAATTCAGTTAAAACTAGTTTTTATATAGTGCATCAGTGAAAACTATTTTGACTGAGAGGCTTAATTAAAACTAGTTTTAACTAGTCAAATCAGATTTTGACGGATTTCGAGTTTGGGCAGTATACACGGTGATTTAAAACTTATCGTTCGAATTTCGTGGGGAGGTAGGTAATGCGTCAGGAAACCGGTTTTACATAGGAAAGCATGTCCGGAAATGTACGCATGCGTATGTAGAGGGCGCTGTGTGTACCCAATCTTCCATTGCGTCCCAATCATTGTTTTCACTTTCCTAAAGCTATTATTATTTCTTCTATTTTCACTTCTCATTTGGACTACCACGAAGCATTTTACATCTTTAAAAACTCCAAAAATCTCGATAATGACTTTCATTCAACGCCTTCCTAAAGAACAAAATTAAACAAGAAGTTTCCAGGCGTCAGATAATGAAGGCGTTGAATAAAAGTCATAAACGTGATTTTTGGAGATTTTGAGGGCCCAGCAAAGAAAGAAACAGTGGGCCATCACTTGGAAAAAAGATGGCAGCCAGCACTGCCATCAGCGATAAAGTGCAATGGTGCCATTACTTAAACCTGTCGAAAAGTGTCCGAGCGGAATGAAGCTGGCCCATCAGTGATGGCCAACAGCAGGCCAGCATTGGTATGCCATCACATTACTTCAATCCGGCACTTTTCCTGCAGTGCTAGCACCTATCCCACTGCTATTCCTTTGCTGTCCCAGCACTTTCCCTTACAAAAATTTCTTATAGAATTCTATAAAAAACAAAGTATTATATAACTATGGCTCTTTTTTCTATAAGCTAGTTTCACTAAGAGCTATAGAAGTGTCTATAATAGAAATGTCTATAGAAATATTTGAACTTTCAGCGGTTTCCATGTGGTCACCCTCCCAAGTACTAACCGCGCTCGATGCTGTTTGGTTTTCGTGATCGGGCATGAAGTACTTTCAGCGTACGCTACTGCTGCTCGTAGTTTTCAAGCTCTCATTACACTATTTTAAGTTTGTTTCTTTTGTGATTTACGTTCCCAATCATTAAACTAGTATAGAAATTATTCTATTGTATAGAAATCCTATATATTTTATACGCTTTTTTTTATTATTGATTCTGAACTGTGTAAATTATGAAAACTGAAATCCTTTGTAACCTAGCAAAACCAGATTTAAGGAGAAAAAAACAGTGCGTTGAAATAAAGAATTTATTTATTCATTCTCTTACTTATTTATTTTGTTGGTGGCAGCGGTGCTATATTTTTTACAGTTTAAAAAAAAATTAGCTTCACAGCTTAAATTGTGTTAAGATATTCATTTCAGATTTGTGTTCAAACACTCAATGTCTTCGATATTCGCAGCGCAACCTGGCGTAAGGGTTCCCAGCAATAATACTGCAAAAGTTCGTGCACTTCCATGTAGTGGTGGGCCAGCGCATGAGATAAAATGGAAGCGCACCAGAATTTTATCTGATGATTTCCAACAGCAAAGTTGACTGAAGCTGTCCAGCAGTGGTAGCCCATCAGCCAGCACTTCTCCATCATTGCTAGCACCTAACTTGCTGCTGGCCAGCAATTTCCTCTTTGCTGGGGGGGGGGGGGGGCACAGGACCTTTAAACTTTCAAAAAATCAGTTTCCTGTTTTTGCTTTATTCTGAATGTTTTAAAATTTCTCAACAACGTGCAAAAAACCGCATTAAAAAATCTGCATTATTTCTTGAGTTACAGTCGGATCTCTATTTAACGAACCTCTATTTTGCGAATTTTTCTATTTTGCGAACTTTTTCTTGGAACCAAGAACATTTTGCGAATTTCTTCGTAAAATAACCTCCAAATAGCGAAGTGCATTCTCTATTTAACGAACTTTTTCGTGGGATCAAAAATTTTTTTTCTCCCTATTTCTCAAAATATTACTAGGCATTTCAAACTTATTCTTTCTTTTAACACATTTTATGATGATCAATGACCAGGAACAGGTCTTACGCACCTAACTCACCGAGAACACTAAAGTCGCTGTGATTTTTTGCTTTTTATACAAGAAGTGCAAATTTTCAATACCCCCCTTTAATCCTCAATGGAGCTGTACCGTGTCCCTAAACTAGGGTCTCCCGTTTTCTAGATTGTTGATCAGTCGTGCTGGTAATTTCGGTTCTTGTAGCTCGAAAATGTCAGAGCGAAAGTGCCTGTGCATTTAAAAAAAAAAAAAAAAAAATGCCAGATGAAATGGATAAATTCGTGAAGAAAAAGAATATTGCTTTAAAATTTGGTGTTCCTCCAAACAGCTTATCAACCATAATAATCAACCGTGATTTTAATGAAAAATTATTTTTTTTAACTGAAAATACAATTTATTTTCAGACAATGTTTTGTTTCATTTTTATTTCCCTTCCAGATTTATTTTTGATGGGTAAAATAAATAAAACAAATAGATGTATATTATAAAAAAAGTGTGATCAATTACTTTTTTAAATTATATTTAGTGTTTATGGACTTAAAATGTGTTTTATATAGTTTAAAGTATTTTAAAAGGTGACTCTCTATTTAACGAATTTTCCATATAACGAACTTTTTTCGGGATTTAGCGACTTCGTTAAATAGAGGTTCGACTGTATTTATAGACGGTAAGCATAATTGAATGTCCGTAGATATTTAAACTTTAAAAAGCGTTTTCTCATATTAGTAAATATGGAGTTTGTGCGCACTTGTACTTTTAAACTATGTAAGCTACATCTTAAAAAAATTAACCAAATATGCGTTTCTTTATAGTCTACAGGCTAAAACCAGAAAAGTTCGTATATCTTGGTTTTTTTTTTTTTTTTTTTTTTTTTTTTTTGCATTTGAACAACTTTTAAAAAAATGAGATTTTTGAACTTTTTTTATTTTGCGCTAAAATTAAATTTTAAACAAAACTTTTCGCATATTTTGTTTTTAAATTAGAAGCAGGTGTGTTATGATTTTATTATGTTCAAAAGTTATTTTCTGTATGCATAATTTAGAGTTTTATCATGCACGCAGCACTTAATTACGCATAAGTGAGATGAATTTTTAAATTTAAAATTTAAATATTAATTTTGTACATACAACATTTATTTTTTTGGATAATGTAGTTAAGGATATATACTTTAGGCAGGAAGGGGAAAAAAAGATCTTAATTGCATATTGTTTGTGTTTTAGTACTTCGAAGAAGGCGGTGTTTATGATTGTTTCGGCAAACACAAAGGTCCTGTGCCCCCTTAAAGATGTAAAATGCTTCGTGGAAGTCCAAATAAAAAGTGGATATAGGAGAAGAAATAATAATAGCTTTAGGAAAGTGAAAACAATCATTGGGACGCAATGGAAGGTTGGGTACACACAGCGCCCTCTATATACGCATGCGTACATTTGCGGAAATACTTTCCTATGTAAAATCGGTTTCGACGTATTCCCTACTTCCCCACGAAATTTGAACGGTAAGTTTTGAATCACCCTGTATATATATATTAATGTTAAAAATTAATTATAATTTTCCTTTTTTTTCAGATGCCAAGTGACCAAAATAGAAATTTTATTTGATGATTTTGTAGTAACCAACATGACGTACAAACCAAAAATTGAGGTAATATTTTAAAATAAAATATCTTTCTAATAAATAATACATATTAAGCATTAATTTACAAGGTGAGTGGGAGATAAGTTGTGTTATTCTAAGTTACATAAATTTTCAGGGATCTGAGAAGTATGAATTTCCGTTATATATACCGTATATATACAGGATAGTGATGGGCGATAACGAGATGTTTTTCTCGATTTTCTCGATTGTATGGACATCTCGATATTTTTCGATTATGTAAATTTTTTCTCGATGACTACAGTTTGCAAATTTCTCTTATAAATCATATATTATGTATTATATACGTCATACATTTATCAAGAATCGTCTGCGGGTGAACTGGAATGAGTTGATGTTAATAAAGACTAGGTGACTTCGACCGCTAGCGGGCCCCTCCTTTAATCGGGGCCCCTAATTTATACGTAATCTTGTAATATGAAATATCGAACAGGTTACCCGCTATATACGGCACTGATATATGATAGCAGGCGGGTGTGGTGTGCACGCAGTCCAAAATCTTGTAAAAAATATAATATCGAAACGAATGAACCTCGGACCAGATCTCTTGGGGGAGGGGTCAAAGCGAGCGAAGGGGCACAGCAGCTGCATAATATGATTAAGTCGTCAAGGGTCTTTAGGCCTTTCCAACCATATGTCACATGAGAAGTTTGGATCTGAATTTATAAAAATGCCCTCCCCGTGGGGGCAAAGGGTGGGAGGGGTGCGGGAGGTGGATAACATGAGTAAGTGGTCATAAGTCTTTCCAACAATATGTCACATGAGGGGTCTCGGCTAAATTTAGAAAAACACCCCCGTGGGGGAAAAGTGTGGGGGGGGTGGTCACCGGAGGTGCATTACATCAATAAGTAGTCACAGACCTTTCAACGATATCTCACATGCGGGGTCTTGGCTAAATTTGGAAAAGTGTCCCCCGGGGGAGGGGGTGCAAAATGGGGGGATGGACACCGGAGGAGCATAACATCAATAAGTAGTCACAGACCTTTCCAACGATATCTCACATGAGGGGTCTTGGCTAAATTTGAAAAAGTGTCCCCCGGGAGGGGCAAATTGGGGGAGACTGTCACCGGAGGTGCATAACATCAATAAATAGTCACAGACCATTCCAACGATATCTCACATGAGGGGTCTTGGCTAAATTTGGAAAAGTGCCCCGTGGGGGCAAAGTGGTGTTGGGGACACTGTAGGTACATAACATCAATAAGTAGTCACAGACCTTTAAAACGATATCTCACACGAGGGGTCTTGACTAAATTTGAAAAAGTGTCCCAAGGGGGGGGGGGCAAAGAGTGGGGGGGACTGTCACCGGAAGTGCATTACATCAATAAGTAGTCACAGACCTTTTCAACGATATCTCACACGAGGGCTCTTGACTAAATTTGAAAAAGTGTCCCCCGGGGGGAGGGCAAAGAGTGAAGGGACTGTCACCGGAAGTGCATTACATCAATAAGTAGTCACAGACCTTTTCAACGATATCTCACAAGAGGGGTATTGACTAAATTTGGAAAAGTGTCCTCCGGGAGGGGGGGGGGGCACCGAAAGTGCACAGCATCAATAAGTAGTCACAAACCTTTCCAACGATATGTCACATGAGGGGGGTCTTGGTTAAATTTGGAAAAGTGTCCTGAAATTTCATATATTATAAATAATATTTAGCGGAGGGCTCCCTAAAAAAATCCCATCTAAAATGATAAAAACGAAAAAAACTACCCTCGCAGTGGGGGCCAAATTGGGGAGGGGAGGAAGAAAGTCTCATAATATGAAAGAGTCATCCGAGAGCTTACCGATGACATATCACATGACTGGTTCAAAAAAAGTTTGAAAATTGCTCCCCCTCCCTCCCCCCGTGGGCCCACTCTTTCGCCCCGGAATTCACACAGCCGCCACTTTAAAATTTTCATGTTCAATAAATAATATTTACCGGAAGAATGCATAAAAAACCCACATCTAAAGTGATATTTAAATTTATTATAGAAATCGGCTACGGTTTTAAAAATTTGTTCGCCCCTTCCCCATCCCCCTTTGGGCGAAGAAAGGTTCATAGTATGAAAGAGTGGTCAAAGGGCTTTTCGATTATATGCCACAGGAAGGGTTCGGTAAAATTTTTAAAATTGCACCCGCATGAGTCCACTCTCACGTCCTCCTCCCTCGAAATCAACCGACCAACCTTCCTCTTTGAAATTTTTATATTTAATAAATAATTTTTATCGAAGGGCTCCAGGTATGTGACATCTTGGTAGGGCTAAAATAAGAGAAACTTTGAAAATTAGGGCTTCATTTCACAGCTCATTGTCATGCCTCTTTCTCTATCTCGTCCCTTGGTACTCTCGATAAATTTTCTTACTTTTCTTCTCTGCCGAGGACGAGAGAAATCCTCGAAAAGCTTCTCATAGCGAAATGTTGAAAAGCGCGAGAGAAATCCTCGAAAGGCTTTTCATTGGGAGATTTCGAAAAGGACGAGAGAAACCAGCAAGAAGCTTCCCATCGGGAAAGGTTGAAAAGGGCGAGAGAAACTATCGAGAGCAGCTTCCCATTTGGAAGCGTTGAAATGCTGGAAAAATCATCGAGATGAGATTTGCCGAAATGCGAGATGGAAATGAAGCTTTCAGAGTCAAACTTACCGCATTTCTGGTTTAAGTCATAATTTCTTAAAGGAGTCCATATGCTTATGCAATCTCTTTTTAGCTCACAGGCTATCTAAGCCTGAAAGCTAATGTACCCGTCTGTTCTGTGTGTATGCACGTACGTACGTATGTATGTACATAACGCGATAACTCTTGATTAAAATGTACGATTTGCTTCAATTTTTTTATGTTCATTCTGATAAGGCGTTCCGCTGATTAGTTTTGACGGTTCATTGGTTAAGGATAAAGGGAGAGGAGGGGGGCTGGTCCCCCCCCCCTTCTTAATTTAGATAAATAGGTTTTTCATGCAGAATTATTCGATTTGCTCCAAATTTCGTATACCGGTTTATTATGTTAAGGAGCTTCCCTGATTAAACTTGGAGGTTCATTAGTTAAGTATGAAGGGGGGAAAGGGGGATAGACTCCCTCCTTAATTTAGATAAATGGGTTTTTCATGCAGAATTATTCGATTTGCCCCAAATTTGGTATGCCGGTTCATTATGTTAAGAAGTTCCCTTGATTAGATTTGGAGGTTTACGGGTTAAGTATAAAGGGGCAGAAGGGGGCTGAACACCCCCCCCCCTTAATTTAGATAAATGGGCTTTTCATGCAGAATTATTCGATTTGCTCCAAATTTGGTATACCGGTTTATTATGTTAAGGAGCTTCCCTGATTAAAATTGGAAGTTCATTGGTTAAGGATAAAGGGGGAGAAGGTGGGGGGGGCTGGTCCGCCCCCCTTAATTTAGATAAATTGGTTTTTCATGCAAAATTATTCGATTTGTTCCAAACTTGGTATACCGGTTTATTATGTTAAGGAGCTTCCCTGATTAAACTTGGAAGTTCATTAGTTAAGTATAAACGGGGAAAAGGGGGGTAGACCCCCTCCTTAATTTAGATAAATGGGTTTTTCATGCAGAATTACTCGATTTGTTCCAAATTTGGTATACCGGTTTATTATGTTAAGGAGCTTCCCTGATTAAACTTGGAAGTTCATTAGTTAAGTATAAACGGGGGGAAAGGGGGGAGGGGTAGACCCCCTCCTTAATTTAGATAAATGGGTTTTTCATGCAGAATTATTCGATTTGCTCCAAATTTGGGATACCGGTTTACTATGTTAAGAAGCTGCCTTGATTAGATTTGGAGGTTTATGGGTTAAGTATAAAGGGGAGGGGCTAGTCTCCCTCTTAATTTAGATAAAAGGGTTTTTCATGCAGAATTATTCGATTTGCTTCAAATTTAATATACCGATTTATTCCGATATGGCGCTTCCTTCATTAGATTTGGAGGTTCGTTGGTTAAGTATAGAAGGGCGAAAAGCGGGCAAGTCCCCTCCCTTTAATTTAGATAAATGGATTTTCATGGAGAATTATTCAATTTACTTTAATTTTTTTTTTCTATGTTCGTTCTGATAAGAAGCTTTCCTGATTAGATTTGGAGGTTCATTAGTTAAGTATAAAAGGGTTAAAGGGGTTTGACCACCCTTAATTTAGCGATATGGTTCTTTTTTTCATGCAGAATTATCTGATTTGCTTCAAATTTGATATACTAATTTATTATAGTTAAGGAGTTTCCCTGATTAGATTTGGAGGTTCATTGGTTAAGTATAAAAAGGGCAAACGGGGGATATTTCCCTTCATTTATTTTTTGAGGGACATTATTCTTTGAAATAAGAGTATAATATACAATTAGTATGAATAACCTGTGAGCTCAATGCCATCAGTTTAACTGGCACTTATCTTTTTATTGCTGTTAACCGATGTGGGTTATGAAGCATAGTGGATTATGTATTCAGTTCTGTATAGTCCTAGTTTCAAACTTTACTGTTAAATTTAGTGTCCTTTTGCCCCAAATTTTCAATGTTTCTCTTATTTTAGCTCTGCCAAGCTGCCCCATACCTGGAGACTCATATAAATACTATTTATTAAATATAAAAAGTTCAAAGAGGAAGGTGAGTGAATTCTGGTGGGGGCGAGAGTGGACAAAGGGGGTGGGCGGGTAATTTTCAAACTTTTACCAAACCTCTCCTTGACATATCATCGGAAAGTCCTTTCACCACTCTTTCATATTATGAACCTTTCTCCTCCCAGAGTTGAATTCCGGAAGGGGGCGGGGGGGGGGGAGCGGTGCGGGGGTGAATTTTTTTTTAATTGTAAATATTTCTACAATAAATATCATTAAATGAGTTTTTTTAATGGAGCTCTCCGATAAATATTATTTATTAAATATAAAATTTTAAAAGTGGGGCTGCGTGAATTCTGGGTATATTCTGGGATAAAAGAGGGAACCCACGTGGGAGGGGTAGATTCCAAACTTTTTTTGAACCAGTCATTTGATATATCATCGGAAAGTTTTCGGTTATCATCGGAAAGTTACTCTTTCATATTATGAACCTTTCTTCTTCCCTCCCTAGTTGGCGCCCCGAGAGAGGCACTTTTCGAACTTTTTTGAAATCGTAGCGTTTTTAAACATTTTAGATCGGATTTTTTTACGGAGCCCTCCGATAAATAATTTTTAATATATGAAAATTTCAAAGAGAAGGATGGGCAGGGTATATTTCGGGGGGCACGATAATTGGAATCCTGGGAGTTGGGACTCTTTTCTATCTTTTGCTGACACCCCTCATGTGATATATCATTGGAAAGCTCTGTGACTACTATTTCATTTTATATATCGCCCGCGCCCCTCCCCTTACTTTGCCCCCGCGCGGGGACACTTTTCTAAATTTAGCCGACACCCCTCATGTGACATATCGTTGGAAAGTCCTGTGACCACTTATTCATATTATGCACTTTCCTTGCCCCTCCCCCCTACTTTGCTCCCATGGGGGTTCGTTTAATGTATTCCAGTCGAAGACTTTCTAAAAATGGGGAAATTAAAGATCCAATCTCAAATGACGTAGAAAAATCAATAAAAAATTTTGATCCCTTTTATCATTCTTTAGTTCATGTTTTTGCCACTAGGGGGTGCTTTTGATTCTTATTTCTTTGGCCATTTTGGTGCTAATTGCCGAAAAATTCTAATTTTTTATACTTAAACTCCCCTTACCGCTTCATAGCTACTCGCGTTTTTTCAGCTTTTTTCAACCAGGGGGCACCCTTACAAGACTTTTGCAGTCTTATGGCTCCTTTATAGCCTCCCTCTGGTTTGTTGTTTTTTTATTCCATCTGTTTTCAGTTACCGTATATTTAATAAAATCTGCCTTATATATATGTAAAAACAATGATTTCAATAATCGATTCTAGAACATCTCCTTTGTAGATTCTCGAAAGTAATCGATGACTGTATCGATTGTGTATTTTACGATAACGTTTTTTTTTCGATTGGTAAATTTTCGGGAATCGCCCATCACTAAGCCCTATCACTACTATGAAATTGTCGGCCAGAATAATAGCTAAGTTTTTCAATAACTGTTTTTAGCTTTTCTCGTTATAATCGATTGTAAAACATCTCGATTGTAGATTCTAGGAATTAATCGATGGCTGTATCAATTGTGATTTTTTACGATGACGATTTTTCTCGATTGTCGAATTCTCGAGAATCGCCCATCACTAATACAGGGTGCGTTATAAATATGTGCAGACTTTTAAAAAAAAATCATAAAAATATAATGCTTGGAAAATTTTTCGGTTTGCGCGAATATGATCAGAGAGACATTGGATTTCTTTTTTCTGAGTATAAAAGAAAAGAAAAAAAATGATTCCAAAAGTAGCCAAAAGAGGGCGCTCACACGTCATGCTGAGACGTTTCATGCAAATCAAGCAAACACAAACGGACAATGAAACAAATCACAATAACGTGACGTTGTGCATTTATTTTAAACTAAAAAATGCTCAATATGACAGCCACCGCCATACATTAGGCAAGTTAGGCGCATCAACACGCCTATTACAGCTGAGTGTAGCATGCAGTGGAGCCAACTTATATGGTCCCGTGGGGCGTGAGCCCACCCAATAATTTGATCTCTCTGCTCACCAAATTCCAAATGATTTAATTCGTTATTTATTTATTTAATTGCTGAAATGAAATTTGGTTTTGTTGATGTTCATAAAATAATTATGTTCTAAAAATAGTTTTTGGTATTTATAATAAATATTAATGTATTGATAAGAAAGGACTCATAAAAATATAATATAATTAAATTATAATTTATATTTTTCTTAGAAAAAAAAAATTATTTCTAATTACCATCTTTAGTCATTCACTCCGCCCCCCGCCTCTGTCGCCATACAGACACGCACTAAAGGGAAAATTTTTATATGTTATTTTACTCACAAATTTTTGAGTCCAAACAATATTTTTCAAAAGTTGGCGCCACTGGTACCATGTCGGCATCGATGCTACCGACGACGGTCCGTCGAATAGCATCTTTCAGTTCCACCAAAGTGACAGGAGAGCACCGGTACACACGAGACTTTAAGTATCCCCATAACTAAAAATCTGCCGGAAACAAATCTGGGGATCGTGAGGGCCATTCAAACTTAAAACCTTGACTTATCACTCGATTTTCAGTGAAAGTGCCCAACAGGAACGTGGACGATCCTCCAAACTCCTAGTTTCCTCAAAACGTCGTACTAAATTCAGTATCCCATTCAATGAAATAGGGCTTTTTTGCGCCTTCAATCCTTTCTCCGTGAAAACTTTCGCAATGCAATTGTTGTAAATTCATCACTCTTGTAGAAAAGTTTAACCACCAACGCTCGATCTGCTACGGTTAATTACAGGCTGCCGAGATCAAATGACGAATCTATTTCCAGGCAGGCAGGTGGTTTAACGCTAGCCTGGTTTGCATAAAACATCTCAATATTACGTGTGAGCGCCCTCTTTTGGAATCATTTTTTATATACATAGTTCAGGTGGCTGAAAATGTCGTACTAAATTCAGCATTGCATTTTAATATGCTAATAGAGTTCAGTCTAATCCTGGAATTTCAGCCGTCAACTCGATGAAGTGATGGTCTGTGGAGACGCCTGTGTCTATTGCTATTTAAACCTCATAAACTTGCATACATTAGTGACAAACAAGTGGGGTGGTCGTATAGTTAAAGTCAACTTAACCAAGTGAAAAATAATAAAAAATAAAGTTTTTTCTTTCAGTTTTCGACATTTTAAGGATCTTAAACGTCCTTAAAGGTGAAATGTCCCCTTAAGGTATCCGAATACCTTTAAAAGCCGATTTTTGGCCAAAATATCGATTTTTAAATTTTGGTATAATATAATAGCCGGATTCTTTATCTTTCCAAATCTGTTTGAATTTTGTTTATATCTTATTTAGAAGTCAAGTTATTGCCTTTTTAAAATTACTAAGTATCAGTATTTTAAAAGCGAAAGTATCGCTCTGCTCACCGGAAGTCAGCTGAAGTGTTTGTTTACGTTTAGTTTTGTTTTAATATGATCTTCAAATCTCGTTTTTTTTTTTTATTTATTATCGATTTTAAACTTAGCGGAAAGAAAATTTTAAAGCACAGATTTTGAATGTGGCAACATAAGTTTTCTAAAAACTTTTGGCAACAAGTTCAAAGCGTCTTTTACAATAAGATTTTGAATTAAATTTTGTTTTTGCGTTTTCAGAAAATAAAATTTTTAACATTTTATGTTTACGCAAAACATCATAACGGAAAAAAATTACGGATGAATCTCTTTCAAATTTTTTTTGCATGCTTTGCAAAGTGCAATAAAGGGAATGAACTACACTCGTAACAGTAAATGTGTTTTTTTTTTTTTTTTTTTATTGATAAAGTTTCCAATTTCCAATATATTTTTAGTAATTTTTGCTTCATCACTGATTAACTTTCTATATAGTTTTAAATATTTGACTCACAAATATGAGAGTAGTTCATTCCCTAGAAAAAGGTTTAATAATTATAATAATGCTTACAAAATAAAAATATCTTGATTTAAAGTTGAGTTATGATGTTTTACGGAAGTGATTATTTTCGCTGTTTTTTGCTTATTTTTTCCCCAAAATATAAAAAAAATAATTTAAAATGCATAATTTTTTCTGTTTTATTTTACTTTTTTAATCACATCATGTTATACAACGCAAGAAAAAATATTTTAAAATAATTTTAAAAAAGCCCTCCGAAGGTATTCGGATACCTTAACCCTATATATATGTATAGATAGATAGATATATTTAATACTCCACTGTTTTGATTCATTCTGTATACTGACTATTCTATTTTGTTATTTTCAGGATTTAGAAATGCTCAGTGTTATCGGTGGTTACATGGGCGTCTATCTGGGAGTTTCTTTCGTCACCATGTATGACATCGCCGAGTGGGTCTTCTCGAAAATGCGTGGCCTTACGTTGAAAAAGAAAGAAATGGTGAAGAAGAAAAGGATACGTGCAAATAAAATATTTGTCGCAAGAACACCATCATCCACTATTCGGCACCGGACAGTTCTGCGTTCAAAAACTCGCGATCATAAAACTCAACTTTCTCATATATGAGGGACCCACAATTATAGGAGACCAAGTCCATTTAAAAAGCAATTTATCAAATTACAACGACCATTTGGAAAATGATTTTTTCGAAGACTAAAATTTAAGACATAAAAAATCGTACGGAGTTGATCATACATTACGTACGCCATGAATTAAACATTAATAGTGTATGACATGTAAAAATTGCAAGCGCAAAAATCGCCTGCGAATTGTACGCATTATCCAAGCATTTCATTGGCTGTTCGGGAAAAGGCTTTTCCATCGTCAGATTTCCAAGAAATCTGATGACCCATTTTAAATGAAATTTCATTCTTAAACTTCTAAACATCCGACATTATTACTTTTTACACCGTCGGATAGAGAAAAAAAATGTACTTTTAAATGCAATTTGTTTGAAAGCTGTATCTCAATTTGTTTCTGAGTTATTAATTTTTTTTTTTTGTAGTTTTTATTACTTTTTGTCATAGGCAACAGGAGGTGTCCATTGTTGTTGAAAGTAAAGGGAAATACAGATTACTGTATAAACCCATCAGAAATCGAATAAAAGACGGATTAAACCAATAAAAACCTTCAGATATGCTTTTGATTTCCTACCCTGACGAGGACAATAACCATTTTTCCAAATGGTTAAAAAAAAGGAGAGAGATAGTCCATTTAGAAGGTGCTTAAAATATGTTTTATCCACTCCCGCAGTGAACCAAGTCTGTTTTCAGACACTTTCTCATATATGAGGGGCTCACAACCATAGTAGACCAAGTCCTCTTTTTTTTAAAAAAATGAGACAGTTCATATAGAAGATGCAGTAAACTGTCTTATTAATTGCCATAGTGCACCATGTCTGTAGTTCACATACTTTCTCCTAGATTGCGTCTATGTCCGGAGTTGGTGAGTAATAGAAGAAACCTTCACAGACATACTGGGTCAAGTCCATTCAGTGTACTACTCTTCATTCTTGTCTAAATCGTGTCCCATTGTTATAAAAAAAAAAAAACGTTGTATTTTAACCCTTAAATGCCTGATTTTTCAAAAATCGTTGTAATAATGTTTTTCGGTTGTCATTTATTAAATAAATCATGGGAAAAATACTTTAAAAAATCATATTTTGTTTTAAGTATGGTTTACCGCTAAAAAACAGTTTATTACTAATCGGCAATACTGGTCTTTAATTTAAAAAATAATTTTCCTTGATAAAATTCTATAATATTAAACACACAAGAATTTTAGGAACTATAATAAGAAATAAATTTTACTTGCTCACTGTCGAGCAAAATAGAGTATTTCGCAAGCTTCCAAACAAAACAAAAAGAACAAGTAGCAACAATGGAAAAAATAAATCTATCTTTATTCTTAAACAGCACAAGTGTTGCCATCTACATGTTGAAAATCGATTTAATAATATTTTAAGAATGTATTTTATTGGCAACATTAGGTATTATAGCTTCAATATTATTCTAATAGTATTTTAGAGCCTAAATTGGGTATGTTGCCGAAAAGCAACACCCGGCATTTAAGGGTTAAAATAAGGAGCGACTCAAAACTTCTGATGAAAAATAAACGTTCGTGAATCATCAGATGGATAACTAATAACGGAAAGTAATATTGTTTTTTATGACCCCTCCTTCTCCTCCTTTTTCTTTTTAAAAAAAAAGTATTACAAAAAAAAACTAATCACATAGTTCGATCTTCGGCCTAGCGAGGAATGTGCGACAAAGAATAAGACAGCCCGCGATAGAAAAATTCTATTACAAAGTCTTCAGCACAGAATTTAACTTTCACTTCAAGCCGCCAAGTACAGACACATGTAAATTATGTGTTGACATATCAAACAAGCTTTCGACAGAAAATGATGAAAACACTAGAAAAAGTCTTAAAACCCAACGAGAGCTCCACTTGCGAAAAGCTAAACAGGCTAGAGAGAACATGAAAACTGATAATGATGATTAGATGAAACTTACTGCTGTACATTCGACTTACAAAAAGCACTTCCCTTTTCTAAGCTTTCATTATCCATTGCTTATTATAAACGCAATCTATATGTTTATAACTTTGGAGTACATTCCTTTAATAATAATATAGGATAAATGTACATCTGCACTGTTAAAAATATCGTGAAAAATTACCTCTGTTTATAAAGGCTATCTGTTTTCTGACCAATGAGAACGCTATTTAAACGCCTATGGAGCGTTCTCATTGGTCAGAAAATAGATAGCCTTTAGAAACAGAGGTAATTTTTCACGATATTTTTAACAGTGTGGGATGAAATAGAGGGAGGAATAGATACTCAAGACCTTTCTAGCATTGTTGCAAGACACCTAAGAAAGAAAGCCTTTAAACATAAGAAAATTATTCTATATTCTGATGCCTGTGGTGGCCAAAGTAGGAACATCAAAAGGTCTCTTACGCTGTTGAATCTAGTTAATAGTGCAAACATAACATCAGAGTCAATTGATCACAAATTCATGGTGTCCGGCCATTCTTTTTTTCCGAATGGCGCAGAATTTGGTCCGATTGAAGCAGCAAGTCGCAAGAAACAACACATCTATGTTCCTGGAGACAGGAAGGAGACTATTATGAATGCAAAGAGGAAATGTCCTAAATTCGATGTCATTGAATTTAAGAATTCCGACTTTGTTTCTACTACAGCTTTCAAACAAAGTATCACTAACAGAAAGAAGGATACCGAGGGAGCTTATTTTAGTTGGGTGGATATTAGATTGCTGCGAGTTGTGAGAGGTTCCTCCTTCATGTTACTGTTCGAAGAAACCCCCAATGAGGATCAGCCTTTTCGCAAAATAAATTTGGAAAAATGAGCTGATGGGCACAAGTTACTTTCTTTGTCAAATGTCCGTCAAAATGCATGTACGGAGGCTGTAGAAAAATCACTTTGGCCAAAAAGAAAGATATGATGGATCTTTTGTCGTACATTTCGCCAGTTGATCATGTATACTTCAAGAATCTTTCAGTAGAGGTTAATACCAGGCTCCAAGCTACTTCCTCTAGAAGAGTACATGATTATGATGATAGTATTGTGTACAGTGAATGACTTACGATAACTGTTAATATGTTTCACCTGTAAGTTTAATTTAGGGTAAAAAATAGAATAAGTAAATATAAATCAAAATCAAGATTTTTTGTAATCATAATAAACAAGTCTTTATTTACATGTGGAAATTTCACAACCATAGTGGACCAAGTCCTCTTTTTTTTTTTTTTTTTTTTTTAAACGTATAAATTTACAATATTAATTTGTCATTTGTAAAAGTAGGGCACTATAAAAATTATACTTTCAATTCAATATTAACATGTATAATCCTTTTAAATCACTTGACCTCAATTATTTATTAAAAACTTTAAAGCGTTATTATTCACAATAGAGATAAATGGACTTGGTCTACTGTGGTTGTGAGCCCCTCATGATCTGTTAGTTGATTTGGTTTACTGTGGGAGTAGATAAAACAGATTTTATGCGCCTGCTAAATGAAATATCTTTTTTTTTTTTCAAAATGGACTTAGTCTACTATAACTGTGAGCCCCTCATATGATATTTAATTGGAAGAAAAAGCATTCTGTGCTGAAAATACAGGGTGTCCAAAAAAGAATGTCCCAGTTATAAATTTTAACAGTATCAACTAAGCATTCTAGAGTATTGGTTCAAGGTCACCAGCAAAGAGTAACTCAGACAGTGTAATAAGCGCATGCGCGAGTACTGCTTTGTTATTGACTCACTTGAAGTGCCACATATGCAAAATAGCGACTTCTGAGCGCAAAGCGTTTTGTGTTTTTGAATTTGCTAAGAGTGAATCTGTAATTTCAGATCAACGTACGTTTCGTTTAAAGTTTGTGCTCCTCATTTGGAAAAAACACACAGAATTGAAGAGGTTATTGCTTTCATGACTCCGGACTTGTTCAACGAAGTGTGGGAAGAATTGGATGTTAGGTTGGATGTGTGCCGTATAACTAAAGGCGAGCCTATGGCACGCGTGCCATAAGTGACCCGCTGAAGATTATTTTTGGCACGACAAATTCAGGTTCTGCATCAAAATATAGTAGAATTTCACAAAATGTATTAGTTAATCTAGATGTCTCTTTATCTGAATTCGATTAGTTCTGTTGGTTGTCTTTATCATACAGGTTGAAGAAACTGAAATATAATTTAATTTATCCCAATCTAGCTCAAAATTGTCTCACTTTTTTTTTTTTTTTTTTTTTTTTTTTTTTTTTTTTTAAGAATAAGGCACAATTAGGATACTATCGCAAAAGAAATATTAAAAGGCGTTATAATCAAAAATGCCGATCGTAAAATTGTAACAACTTGGAATTCAATTCCAGACACTAAAAGCTGTAGAATCTGGCACTTGCTATTTTGACAATTTTTTCAGCAAGACTTTTTTGCGGAAATAAATATGAAAAATTCAAGTAAAAACATCTTGTGCAATGAGTCCAATTCAACTTCTATTCTCTTAAAAATTACTAAGTACGAAGCTTTATTTGGTATCTAAGATGAAACAGAAATACTTAAAAAATAAATTTCTAAAGTATAACATCAAATAATACCCATATTTTTTAATGCTAAAATATTTTTGAAGTAATTTTGATTTATTATTATTTGATCCATTAAAATTTTTTATTGCTGGCACGTCATGATCACGTAAAATTTGTTAGAAAAATTTGGCTCGTGAATGTGAAAAGGTTTGCCGTCCCCGCTATAGATAGACGAAGTTCAGGTATTGTGAAATACTATTTGCATTTTGATTTGTAAGTGAACATAAAAATTTAAGGTACTTTAAATATTATTAAAGTCTAAATTTTGACTATTTCTTAACACAGTTTGTGTTTAAAGTGGAAGAAAAAACCCTTATCAATATTTATATTTAAAAAAATTAACTACACTTTTTGGGTAATATCAACCAATCGGGTAATGAAGAATATTAAAACTGCAAGAAAAAACATGAAATTACAAGATTATTTTGAGCAATATTGCAGTTTGAGGCAGTGCAGCACATTATCGGTAATATTGGAAGCCAAAAAGAGAAAGCGTAGTAAAGCAATTCCTGGCTTCCTACATTATTCTCATGCCAGAGTAACTCCAAACGTTTCTATGGTTTACTTATTAAATTTTAAAAACGTTCAGTCCATTTTAGGACACCAGAACACCCTGTATATAAATTTGATCAGTTTCAGTGTTTATTAAATTGTCGGATACTTTATAAAAAAACTTTCAGTTCATTTTAAGAGACACCCTGTTATAAAATTTGATCAATTCCGTATTCGTTAGATTGTCAAATACTTTATAAACATTCAATCCATTTTAGGACACCCTTTATATTAAATTTGCTTGACAAGTTTCAGAGCTCGTTAAATTTTCGTACTTCATTAAAATTGTTCAGTTATTTTAAGAGACAACCTGTCTATAATTTGATCAATTTCTTGTTCATTAAATTGTCAAATTAAAACGTTCAGTTCATTTTAGTACACCCTGTATATAAATGTGAATTGTTCCGTTTTCGTTAAATAATCAAATAATTATGAACGTTCAGCATGTTTGAGACACCCTCTATATAAATTTGATCAGTTTCAGTGTTTATTAAATTGTCAAATACTTTATAAACATTCATTCCATTTTAGGCCACCCTTTATATAAATTTGTTTGACAAGTTTCAGTGCTCGTTAAATTGTCGTACTTAATTAAAATCGCTCAGTTATGTTAAGAGACAACCTGTCTATAATTTGATCAGTTTCTTGTTCATCAAATTGTCAAATTAAAACCTTCAATTCATTTTAGTACACCTTGTATATAAGGTGTGTCCCACCGAAATAAAGCCACCGTGATTGTGTGCTGTAAATGGACACGAAACAAACCAATAAGAACAAAACACATATATTAGGAAAGTCTATTAAAAATGCATATTTACAAGGAGTAACTCGCTCCCTGCCTTACCTGGGCAGGAAAAAGAAATGAATTTGTAAAAAAAGAGGGGTGAAAGTGTCCCGCCGAAATAAAGCCACTACTGTTAATAGGCAATATATCCGCCATGTTTATATATGACTTGGAATATACGATGTGGCATACCATTTAACAACCCTTGGAGTACACTAGCATCACTATTCTCTCACTCTTCAATGATGACGACCTTCAATTTTGCCACAGACTGAAACTGGCATATGTAGCCCTACTGAGGATACCCCACACATTTTCTTGAGGATTGAGATCAGGGAACAGGGACATGCACCTTATCCACCTTAATCCACTTATTCCATGACATGCACCCGATTATCCAAAAAACATTCCCAATAGGATTTTGCAACGTGAATGGAGGTTTTGTCCTGCTGGAAAATCCAACTTAGTCCACCAGTCCTCTTTGCAAATGGCAGTAAATGGTTTTCTAGCATTTCTTGGTAATTGGTAGCCTTCATGCGACCTGAGAGAAAAGCCAAGTTATGTTTACCTCAATAGCCGAAGCCTCCCCACTCAATGAGCCTCCACCTTGTTGTCTTTTAGAGAAAATTTCCTCCTCTTTCCTCGTGTCATACCAATAGAAAGCAAGGCCGTCTGGCCCATCCAAATTATCGTTTTTCTCACCTGAGACTATGACACGACGCCACGGGGGCTTCCAGGTTTGATTATATTTGACCTAATCGACTCTTCTTTGAATGTGGATAGCTTTCAACATTGGCGGCTGTTTCCTTTTCTTATATCGCAAGATCCTTGTACATTTTTCAATTCTTGACTGGGTTTATTTTGTCACAGGGATGTTATCCTCTTTGGCCAACTGTTTTAGGGAAATACCACATCGTGAAAGGCGACGCAAAATTCTCTTTCCTGCCTGGAAGTCATATTTCTACATGTACACCTCCTTTTTTTTATACCCGTACGCATTGCCATATTTAAAAAATAGTCTATTACGGTTTTAGATCGTTTGATTTACTTAGATATTGGTCTATGTGAAATACCTTGTTTCTTAAAATCTGTTTTTTGTCCTTTCTCGAACTTTCATAGCTGTGTTTTCTTTCCCATTGCAATACTGCAGGAGAAATAGAAAATACAACCTTCTAAAGTCTGCAAAAAGTTTGACTGACACAGAACAAGTATTTGACAACGTCCTGACGTCATAAACATATTGAACTGCAGCAGCTCGAATGTCTGTAGTTACCAATAAATACTAATATTGTCAGTGGCTTTATTTCGGCGGGACACTGTTTCCCCTTTTTTTTTTTCACATTCGTCGTTTTCTCCTGCCTAAGTGGGGCAGGGAGTGGGTTACTCCTGGCAAACATGTATTTGTATATAGACTTTAATATATTTGTTTCGTTCTTATTTGATTGTTTCGAGTCCAGTTACGGCACAGAATTACGGTGGCTTTATTTCGTTGGGACACACCTTAAATGTGAATTGTTCCGTGTTCGTTAAATAATCAAATAATTATGAACGTTCAGCCCATTTAAGATTCCCTCAATATAAATTTGATCAGTTTCAGTGTTTATTAAATTGTCAAATACTTTTTAAACATTCAATCCATTTCAGGACACCCTTTATATAAATTTGTTTGACAAGTTTCAGGGCTTGTAAAATTCTCGTACTTAAAATCGTTCGGTTATTTTAAGAGACAACCTGTCTATAATTTGATCAGTTTCTTGTTCATTAAAGTGTCAAATTAAAACGTTCAATTCATTTTAGTACACCCTGTATATAAATGAATTGTTCCGTGTTCGTTAAATAAGCAATTATGAACGTTCAGTTCATTTCAGACACCCTCTATATAAATTTGACCAGTTTCAGTGTTCGTTAAATTGTCAAATACTTAACTCAAAAATGACAAATAGTAAATATTTTATTCATGAATTAAATCTACAAAATTCACATTTTACACTTTAAAAATTGAGATAAAAATAAACACATGGTTACCAGCACACATGTGACCATCTCAAGAATTTCAAAGTTGATAAACACACACAAACAATATAAACTTTGAGCATCTCCATAGTATTTACATTCTTCTATCTTAATAGAAAGTTGTCAAAACTCAACACAGTCCGATAAATCTAGATTTTGATAAAAACCCAATCGCACTTCAAGTCGCCTGTCTTACAGCTTTGTACACAAAACACTTTAACCAGAACATTCCACCACATCTGGGATAACCATAGTTCAGTTTGTCATGACTTTTAATCCAGTTTGAAAAAAATGCTACATTGAACTGGAGTTTAACGTATATGGCTTAAATACAGCTGCCGAATAATTAAAGATTGTTATTCACGGGGGCTGCTGCACTGAAACTCCCCGATCGTGAAATCCCATGTTAACCTACGGGAAAATTTTGAAGCGCGATGGCTCATTACCTAATATAATTATAAAAATACCGTTTTCACCATCAGAAATTAGACGCGAGATGCTGATGATGTGCGTTTTTAAAAATTGTCTACGTAAATTTTAAGTATTTTTAAGGCGATAAAATTTAATCAAATGTAAATTTCAAAGTTTATAGGGGTTTTTTGTGTACTTAAAATTTACGGAGATAATTTTTAAAAACGCACATGATTGGCATCTGTCTACTTTCTGATGTTGAAAATGGTGTTTTAATAATTATATTAGGTAATGAGTCATCGTGCTTCAAACTTTTTCCCATAGGCTAACATGGGATTTCACGATCGGGAAGTTTCAGTGCAGCGGAGCCTTAAGAAAATTCCTTACAATCTTATATCATATAGAAGAATTCGGGAAACTTAATTGCTATTCAGTTTATCATGACTTTTATAGCCCAATTTAAAAAAAAAAAATCTTCATTGAAATAGAGTTTTACCATACAAGATGCAAGAACATAATTTTTCATTTTAACAAGAGTTATAGTACAATAGTTCAATTAAAAGGTCTACATTTAATTTTAATTACGTGATGCGCGATCTACTGTTAAATAATTTAAGTATAACTCAATTTGCTTTCTAGAAAGATGTGTTTTACGAGGAAAATTCCTTGCAATTAGATTTTATAAATAAGAGTTCACGAAACTTTATTCTCGAGTCTGTTTGGTCCCAAAGAGCATTGCAAAGTAAATTTAGTTCGTTGCAAACAAGTATAGATAGGAAGTATTTTACCCATCACTCTTTCTGGTCATCGAAAAAAAATGTGCCTAAAATGAAAGTCATTTAGCAGTCAGCATGGCTGTAACTAGGTAAAAGCAAGGAGTTGGGGAGGGAGGTTCCAAGAAACTGAACAATTTGTCCGGAAATACTTTTAAAAAAATTGATTAAACTGTTTCAAGACAACTGTAAAGTTTTTAAAGCTGCAAATTTTGTAGAATTGAGAGACAAAACTAGCAAATATTACATCATTTTTGTTAGCTGCCCGTAGTTTCAAAATATAAAAACCTTTAATCGGTCTGGGTACTTTTGTACACTGTGAAACAAATGTTCACTGGTAAAATATGAAATACAGAGAGGTTTTCTAATAAAATTGGTGAAAATTGTATTTCAGGTAAAATTGAAAGAAATTTTTGTAAATGATTGCCGAAATATTGGGCCTATTTTATGAAATTTGACATAATATTTCTTGCTTTTATTTTTAAAAGGGTTATATTTTTAATTAGAATCTCACAGAAGTCTAATTCCCTCCACCCCAATAAAAAATATCCTAGTTACGCTCATGGTAGTCAGTTAATTCTCTAATATGACAGTCTAATTGCAAACTTCACAGATTAGAACAAGTCTTTCATATACACAGTATGAAGCAGGATGAGAAACGCTTTCAGTTCCAAGCACTGTCCAAGACTCTTGACTGGACATAATGACTTTGTACAGAGAAGGCATGACGATGACAAACAAATCCTGTTAAGAGGCGATGCAAGATGAGTCAGTCTTGTTTCATAAGACATGGAATTCATTGAAAGAAATCCCATACAAAAAGCAACTATAGCTAATAAATCTTCTCACTTAACTTTTGAGCTATAGTTATTCAAGACTCTTGTTTAGACATAATACCTTTCTACAGATAAGACATGTCATTAATTGAAGCAAGTTCTGTTAACAGACATACAAGACAAGGTAGTCTATTTCCAAAACATGACATTCATTGAAGGAAGTCTTATAAATAGCAATCACAGCTAATAGAGTTTCTCGCTTAACTTTTGAGTTATGGCTATCCAAGACTCTTGACAATGACTTTGCACAGACGAAACATGTCTTTAATTGGAACAAGTTCTGTTAGCAGACATACAAGACGAGGCAGTCTATTTCCAAAACATGATAACCATTGAAGGAAATCTCATTTAAAAAGCAATTATAGCTAACAAATATTCTCGACATTTTTCAAACTTCCCGAAAAACTTCTTCTCTTTCTTTAGATTCGGTATTTTCTGTAGCTATGTCTAGTGAACTCTCTAGGTCACTTTCTACCCAAGTAGATGTTGTTCGATCATGATAGCTGGGTGGAAGTAGAGATAAAGAATCGTATTCTGGCGGTTTGTCTTCAACACCAAGTTCCTGGTTCCCTTGTCCCGATACTTGACGAACATAACTCCTCTGAAAATGGCGTGGCGAGAATTCATATGACGAATTAGGAGTCGTCACATAAGGTGAAAGAGATCCTCCAACTAAAATTGAAAAAAGTTGAATTATTTTCGGAAGTTGATGTACAAGATTAATTGCTAATTAATGTACATTGAAAGTTAAAATTTCACCAACATAGGCGAAAGAATAAAATGATATATCAGATGCTCAGCGCTGAACAATGCTAGTGTATTAGTTCCCAAGATTAATTTTTTATTCAGATGTCTCGTTATTGTATTACTGATAATAGTCTTGGAAATCATATAAATATACTCCAAAACTTAAAGTATGACCTATATTTTGATCCTCACCATTAAAATAAAAGTAATAATAGAAGCTTTTCTTATCTAGGATCATTGGCAACATTAATAAAATCAAACTAAATTAAAAATATACCCAAAATGCTTTAAAAAAAAACTCATCAGTTAAACTGATCGCTTTCTTAATTTGTGTTTACGTTACGTATTTGTATTACGTGATAATTACGTTACTTGTTAGTAGACCGGGAGCCGGCAGTACAGACAATCACCTCATCGAGTTCACGGCTGAAATTCCAGAATTAGTTAAAACTCGATACGCATATTAAAGCGCAATCGGTCTGCCAAGTCATATCTTGGTGGAAAAACCTGAAAACACGATTTTAGCGGTTGACTCGTACGTTTACTATTACGTTTTCTTGCTCCCAGTCCTCCACGTTTTCATACTTTTGAGTGCAGGAAAATACAATGGTAAACTTACGAGTCGACCACTAAAATCAGGTTTTCAGGTGTTTTCCACCAAGATACGACTTGGCAGACCGATTGCGCTTTAATATGCGTATCGAATTTTAACTAACTCTGGAATTTCAGACGTGAACTCGATGAGGTGATTGTCTGCTGTCGGTTCCCGGTCTATAGTGTTTGTATCTTGCAATTTTGTTACGAAGTAGTCGTTGGAGGCCACCGTAATACTTACCCATCATGGATGTGCATGATATTAAATATGAAAATAAAACACGTTTAAACTATTTATAAAATACATTGCAATTCCACAATAAGATTTAAATATTTAAATATTTTTAATACAGTGTAATGCTCTATTACTGAATTACGGGCACTACCTGATGATCCCGTCGACCCATTTCGACAAATTATATAAATCGTCAAACTAATCGCAAAATTATACAAATTGGCATAATTTTTATTTTAAATAACGAAAGAACAAATATAGTAGTAAAATATTGTGCCGTGTCCTAAGAAGGCGGTAGCGATGGTCTAGGATGTTTACTTCAAAGGCTTAACAACTTATATTCTCTTAGAATATGACAACATGATTTTTATTTTTATAATAAAATAAAAGATATTCTGGAGTAAATAAAAGTAGTTATGTACACAACAATGTAATCTTGTTGAACAAAAAGTTTATGCATCCATCAAAACAATGTTTATGAGAAGGTGGCAGCTAGTCGATTAAGTCCACAAGGCAATGCATTATTTAATAGGTAGACGCTTGTCTTATTTCAGAGATTAAGATATCTTCTCCGCGACGGCACTCAGTGCCCTGTCGCCGCTGATCCCAGGTATAAGCCCCCGGTCCTAGGAATTTTAAAACTCGGCCCTTTTCGGCCTTCAACTTTTCTCCGGAGAGAACCTTCTCCTCTCAAAAGTCGCTCTTCCAACTCCAGCCAAATCTAATCTCCTCTTCATCCTCCTCTCGTATATATATCTCAATTATCTCCCTCTAAAAACAATAGTGAGTTTCTCAGCCACTAAATGTCCGTTCTTTTCAAGAACCTCCCAGGGACCTTTTTCGCTATCCCCTGAATGGACACCTTGAGAACCTCCTCTTTTTTGCACACGGATCCTGCGATCATATGTTCTTGTGAGAAAGTATGAGAGTTCTTTTCCCACGCTAAAGAACAAGAGAATACCGGCTGCTCCTTTGCATTAGCAAACTGTCACCGATTGTCAAATGTCCAAGATCGATGGTGACTGAGTAGTTTACTTCATCTTACCGTTCGTCTTAGTGGACTTCATCATATTTTTACTCTGTTTTAGAAATACATTAGTTCTTTCTATATGGCGAGTTTGATATAGCTCAAATCTTTACAATATTAATAAAAATACAGTGCACTCCCGATTATCTGGGTTAATCACTGGGAGAGGTCGCACGGACAATCGAAAAACACGGATAATCCGAAAACTCCTTTTTATTAAAGAAAAAATCAACATCAGTACCAACATATAAAAATTACTTACATTTGCATGCTGTATAACATTAAACTAGGACTTTACTTTTAATATTTACTGCTTAAAAAAATCTGTAATGCATCTTTGCTTCTGCTGTTTGTTCATCTCTTGTGTTATATCAACACATACTTTACGAACCGCAGTAATGTCACCGTAATCAAATTCTCTTTCTCCCATATAGTCTAAGAAAGTTTCTACAGATTGTAGAGCAGTAAAATGAGAAATTGTACTTCTCTCATTTAGTACATCTTCATCAGTACTATCATCAGTATTATATTTAACAACAACACTTAGAAACGATGCCTTCATCTGTCAAATACTGGAAGCCAGGCTCACATGCCCTCCCATCTCCTTGAACCCTATCCGCCAAATAGGTTCTGGAGTGTTCGATTTTACCCCTACGTACTTGAGATAAACCGGAAAAGATTCTAATCACACCAACATCGATTTTACATGCACAATAAGCGTGAAAATGTTTGTCTTTATTTTTATTTATTTTTTTTTTTTTTTTGTGTGTGTGAGTCCGAAATGAGCACGGACAATCCGCAAACCGGATAATCCGCGCACGGATAGTCGAGAGTACACTGTACAAATAAAACGTCGAATTAAATAAGTAAAATAACTTGACGCTACAAACAAACGCGAGTACCGTATCTAATGCTAAGTGAATGTGACATTTACGATAAGCCATTATTGGGATTTAATCTTATAGTTTGGCGATAGTTTTTTGGCCGACGGGATAATTAAGTAGTACCGAATTGCGTAAAAAAAAAAAAAACATCCTTATAACTCCAAAAATGATAATCATATTAAGTAACAGATTACGGCGTCGGATTAAGCGTTTCATTTCCAATTAAAATATACCTTTGAATTGAAATTTGAATGAAGTACAGGGTCATGAAAAATCGAAGAGTGTGAAAAATAGGATTAAAAATATCTCGGCAACTAATTATCCGATCAACTCCAATCTTGATGCAAAATTTGTTTTTGTTTTTTATTGTCTTTTATATTCACTCCTTAAAATAAACAATTTCGAAGCTTTTTATATACCTTTTATCAGAACGAATATTTCGTTCGAGAGTCCGAAAAAATAGTTCCCGATAATCGAGGTTACTGATATTCAATAGGCTTCTTCCCATTATTACATACCTAGTACACACCAAATTTCAAGTCTATCTCAATTTGTTCGAGAGATAGTGCGTTTACAGACACACACCCGGACGGCATTTTTTTTTTTTTTCTAAAAATATGTTTTTCGGAATCTCCAGTGTCTGAAAAGTGTAAATTCATCAAAAAAAATTTTTTCGATTTTTAAAACGATTATAAGACTACGTATGATGGGTAAGTAAAAATAGTTTGACGAATTTATAAAAACGAAGGTTATCAGGTACATAAAAATGTGTTTACTTCAAAATCATTACCAGTCGAATCCCATTCGGTCCCCACCCCCCACACAAACACTACATTTTTGCCAAAATTTATAAACCTCATTAGGAAAAAAAAATTGCAAACAAGGCATTATTTGCATTTATTTTTTCTCAATCATTTGTTTAAAATATCATTTTTCATAAGGGCCTGGTTCGATTAGCCATTGATAAGTTTTAAAAGGCACCTACCGTATTTTCATATCATAATTTGAACAGTCAGTCATGGGGGGAAAAAAGTATCCGCCATTACTAACTCTGTCGCAAATCATCGTATAAAAATGCGACTGGTATCAATCTATTAGGTAATAACACTTAATGAATTATATACTCAACCCTTAGCTACTGTGACAAAAATTGTGTAGTAGTTAATTTGCACATAAGTTCCCTTGAGCGCAGCTCCATTGCTTCTTTATTTTTTAGCGAATATTTAAATATTAGTCTGAACCCACCGGAACTTATAAATACTGCACACCGAATCCCACCGGTTGATACCATGAAATCCCTTGCAGAGTAGGATTTTCTGAAAAATACCCACTCCTGATTCTATGCGTCATATTAGATCAAAAATAGATTCGGTAATTCAAAGCATTACAAACTTTATTCATTGCAAGCAAAATGCGAGAATTTCCATTACCAATGTAAAAAAATTTTAAATTAACCAGAATGCGGCTGTAAGAAATTATACTGCTGAAGTCAGGAACGTTGAATTATAGAATTCAAGTTGGTTCAAATATTTGGAGAAGACATGTTGATCAAATCACTAATGTATGTAGGATCAAAGGTATCTTCAGCTGACAACGCAAATTCTGAAGAAAGTGATATAGGACGTTACAGAATTGAAAATACGGTTGTTCAATAATATGATTCTCAACTAAGTTACATTCTAGTATCACAGATTTTCAAACAGCTGATTATCATCCGATACACCTAAATACTCCATGTTTTTAAGTCAGTTGACTGATCTGATACATTCTGTTCCAAAACCTACTGTTACCAATAGTTCATTTGATGATACTATACAATCTATAAAAGCTAATTCTTCTTCTTCCTCCCTACAAGTATTTAGAAGATATACAAGGATTAAAAGAGCTCCATCTCGACTTAAATATTAAGTGGTAGAGAACTGTAGTGTTTGTATTTCAGTTAAAAGGATCTAGATGGCAGCACCAAAATTTACAGATAACTATTCCTAAGATCATTCCCATTTAAAAGATCGACTTTTTCCTGTAGATGTGATCAGTTCTCAGTATGTTTTTATTTGTGTTATGTCTGTTTTTTTTTTGTAAATAAAGTATTATGTATGTACCTTAAATTACTGCTACCTCATTTGAATTGTGTTTTTATTTTAACTAATATATTATTTTAACTAATATATACATTATTATTACTAATAATTATTTTAACTAATATATACAATATACTTACCACTGCGCATTTGCACGTCTTGTTCGATGACCGACGGCCCCGTTTCTACCACTTTCGGAGCATCTCTGACGTAGAAGTACATTTTGATTGAACTGTAGACCATCAGCGCCTATAAGAGAGAAAGGAAAAAATCCATTTTGTAGGAATACAGTGACTAAAACTGTGTCTTATGGCCCCATTTGAAGTTAAACGTTTTGAGTGCCCAGTTCGAGGTATCTTTTCAATTAAATTTATCATATGATTCCTTCAAATGATATTCTAAATTGCAGATTTACTTGTATTTATACTTCTGCGATTTCTCAAACTTTCTATTATTCCAACTTTTAAACAAACTTTTCGACCTACACTTAAATTACTAAATTTAAATTAAGCATTTTTTCGGATTGAAATTCTTTCTTATGAATGTTTTAAAAGATAAATTCGCTACAATTGACTTTTGATGCCTCAGATCAATGAGGTGAAAATATTTTTGTTTAAAACACTTTAATCATTTATGTCCCAAATTATGAACTCATGAAAATTTCATCTTCTAAAGCATTTTCGTGAATTTTTGAAACTACATTAGAAGATTTACACAATAATATAATACATTTTAGAAGGATTTTGCCAATTAAAATTAAGTAATTTAAATTTCTAGGAATTTTGTGCAATATTAATAACTCCACTCAAATCTTTTACTTAAAATATTTTCTTTAGTATTTTGTAGAATTATGAAATGTACAAATATAATGTTCTTGCAATAGAAATATTTCCGACCCCCCCCCCCTCCCCCCCCCCATCTTTTAACGTCAAGAAAGCTGAAAAGATGCAAAGGCAAAAGAAAACCCAACCTTTTAAAAATATTTTTGTTTTGTCCAACCAATAAGGCTTTTGGAACAAGATAAAGTAAAGTATCTATAACTCATTCTAAACTGTATTACTACTAATTGTTGTGTTAGATAAATTTTATAACAAGTTATTCTAATGGATCTTTAAAGTACCGTCGAGACATAAAGGGTTAATACACTTTTAACGGGCTGACTTCTTTTATTTCTGAAGTAGTTTCTTATTTTATTTTTGTACAAGTTAATGACGTCTGTGAAGTTGTTTAAAAATAACACTTGATTTCTAGAATGAATTTGTAAGTCATGTGTTTATATATTTAGATTTGAAATGCAGCAAGAACCTCTGTTTTAACCAAAGTCTCTGCTTCAGCATTAAAAAATACCATGCTCAGTCCCCCAATAAAGCTTATTAGATAGTGACGCACTACATTTTCAAAAACTGCCTATTTAATTTTTAAATACTGTTAAATAGTAATATTTTTTTTAAAGTTTCCTTTAAAAACAAATTTCAAAATTTACAGCCTTTTAAAAAAAAGTTAATATTAAAAAAAATTAAAATGCTACACTTCGGTATCTGATGTGAACTTATAGTGAAAACCGAAGTTTGAAAAATGTGCTAGATAATAAATAACGGTGCATTTAAATTTATGTCATTAATGTTTGAGATTTCGCCAATTGGTAATTAAAAAATATTCGTAAGAGTCAATAAGTGGTTGTTCATTACGTCGCACTTCAAGAGGGGGGAGATCAAAATAATGACATGGTGCGATAAGATCACACTGGCGGATGTGTCAAAAATGTTGGTACAATCTTGGAAACAAAAATTACTCCTACGTCCAGATTTGAATAATTGTACATCAGTGTCCTTAAAATAGATTTAGCTCACATTTATTGCGTAGAGTAAGGGCATTACAATTTAAGCTCATACCATCGTGATGTTCAATATTTTAAAAATTAAAGACCTTCATTGTTCAAACAATACACAGAAAATTAATCTTTTCTTGCGATAATTTTTAGTACTTTAAGATGAAGTACGTTTTGGGAAAGATACATCAATAGTGTTATATGATAAGCAATAACAAATTTTTCAAAAAAGCTATTAGAGTTGTGCGTTTCCATAAATAAGCCGATTTTTAAATTTATGACATACGTTTGCACGAGACTTCGAGAATTATTAGGAAAAAATTCATCAGATTTAATTTTATAAGGGGTTATCCATTAATTACGCACACTTCAAGAAAGGAGGAAGAACTAAGTGCGACACAGTGTGACAGAGCATACTCTTGGATTTTTCAAAATGTTGGGCCAAACCTAGAAACAAATATCACTTTCTACTTCCGATTTTGAATAATTCTATACCAATGTCTTTAAAATATGTTTAGCTTACCGTTATTGCTTAAAGTAACGGTATTGCAATTTAACCCTTTAATGCATGATTTTTTTTTTTGAAAAAATTTATATTTGAGTCTATTTTTGTTAATTATTCACTAGAAAAGGAGTGAAAAATTTATGTTTCTGTTGGACATAATGTCACATCCTGAGATGCATAACAAAAATTGCTCAAAAAATAATTTTAAATTATATGCGTACTTTAAAGTGTACAATAATAAAGTGCACTGCACAATAAAAACTAGTCAACGTTATAACAATTTTTATAATGCTTTTAATAGTTTTCAGAATTAATAAATGACTACCTTATAAAGATAGAGAAAAAACGCCAGTCGAGCACATTACAAGCAGTATCAACAAAAGATGTTATAACCTCCCGTGATAACATGTCAGAACAAAAACAGACTTCACGACCTTTATGCCCGACAGTACTTTAAAGAACCATTAAAACAACTTGTTATAAATTTCATTTAATACATCGATCAGTAGCAATACAATTTAAAATGAGTTTTAGACACTTTACTTTTATCTTATTACAAAAGCTTTATTGGTTGAACAAAACAAAAATATTTTTAAAAGGAAGATTTCCTTTTCATTTACATCTTTTCAGCTTTCTTGCCGTTGAAAGATTGTGGGTGAAAAGTTTCAGCTCAGAATTATTCCTATATTTCTATTGTAAGAGCATTTATATTTGTACATTTCCTAATTCAATAAAATACTGAAAAAATATTTTAAATAAAAGATTTGAGTAAAGTTATAAATATTACACAAAATTTCTATAAATACAAATTTAATTAATTTTAATTGGCAAAATCCTGCTAAAATTTATTAAATGATTGTGTAAATCTCCTAATGTAATTTCAAAAATTCACCAAAAATGCTTTAGAGAACGAAATTTTCACGAATTCAAAATCTGGTGCATAAAGGGTTAAATGTATATTATCACACATAAGTAACACATAATAGACTAATAGAAAGCGCCAAATGGCAAAAAAAGATCATGTAACTCCCGAGTTACACTCTGCATTTAAGGGTTAAGCTCATAACATCGTTGTGTTCAATATTTTGCAAATTAATTATCTTCATTGTTTGAAAATTAATCCTTTTTAGGGTTTCGTTCATCTGACGAAACCCTATTCGTCTCACTCCTCTGTCTGTCTGTCCGTCACAGAGCCTCGTTCTCGGAAGCTATATATGTTGGAGGCTTGAAATTTTGCATACTTATAGCTGAACACCTCATATCAAACGACAAATCATAAAATTTTGAAAAAGTCTTATATTTACCCCTCTGGGCTCTAACTTGTGTATTTTAAACTTTTTTTTTTCTTCTAACTGAGCCCATATTTAATTTGAAGGCATGAAATTTTGCATACTTATAGCAGAACGCTTGCGATCACACGAAAAATCATAAAATTTTCAAAAATTCTTATATTGTTAACCCTTTTGGGCTCTAACTTGTGTATTTTAAGCAATTTTTCTAACTCAGCACCTAATTAAGTTCGAGACTTGAAATTTTGCATACTTATAGCAGAACACTTGCGATCACACGAAAAATCATACAATTTTCAAAAAGTCTTATATTATTTGCCCCTTCGGGCTCTAACTTGTGTATTTTAAGCAATTTTCCTAACCTCCCCCCATTGTACCCGGTGGGTACTTTTCTAACTTTTACCGACACACCTTTGACCACTCTTTTATATTATGCACATAGCCTTACATATTTTAGTTCCACTTTTTACCGCCAGGAGGCACCTACCTATCACGGATGCTATGGGCCCGATCCTCTAGACTAATACATCTATGGATAGGTTGTAAAACGGAGTTTCGTTCAGATAGAGGTTTGTTTAGAATAGAGTGCACCCCCCTGGTTGCGAAATGTGGAACTAACAGATTTTGCAAAAGGATAAAGTGTTTTGAAAGGAATATTAAACGAAACCGTCTGTGCGATTTGTGATCATACTTACCCACTTGTTGAGTATAATATTTATCGTTTTGGTAACCATTTGGAAAAATGGTTACTGTCCTCTGTCAGGGTAAGAAATCAAAAACATATCTGAAGCGTTTTATTAGTTGAATCCGCATTTTATTCGTTTTCTGATTGGTCTATACACTAAACTTTACTTTCAACAGAGATGGATACTTCTGTTGCCACTATGACAAAAAAGTAATAAAAACTACAAAAAAATTACAGCTTTCAAACAAATTGCAATTAAAAATGCATTTTTTTTCTCTATATGACGATGTAAAAAGTAATATTGTGGGATGTTTATAAGTTTAAGAATGAAATTTCCTTTAAAATTGGTCCAGGAATATTAATGTTTAATCCATGGCATACGTAATGTATGACCAGCTCCGTAGAAGTTTAAAAATTTACAGTACCGAAAAATGTAATCCATTGCACAATGTATAATCAACTCCGTGCGATTTTTTGTCTTAAATTTTAGCCTTTGAAAAAATTATTTTCCAAATGGTCGTTGTAATTTGTTAAATTGCATTTTTTTTTTTTTTTTTTTTTTTTAGGAAAGATACATGAGTAGGGTTAGATCGTAAGCATTTACAAATTTTTGAAAAAGATACTATATAGAGAGAGCAATTTTATATTTCCATAAATATCTTTATGAAAAAGATTTGAGGTCCAACCGAATGCAGTCGAATTAATAAAAGAGAAATATTTCGTAATCTCACCTTTACAACACGATTCATTTTTACTTTGAAAAATAAAATCCTGTTTTATATCGGTCATTCTCAGATAAAGGAAAATTTTATGTCCTTGTCTATAAAATGTGAATTAACCTTTTAGTGCGCAGCTTTGCACATATGCAACAGGGTTTTGAATAGTTTTTTTATTCGTATAGAGTAGGTGGGGGTAAAGATACGCACTGGCTAATTTAATATGAAGAAATATTTCTACAATCATGACCGCTAGGTGGTAGTTTGGTCTCAAGTGTAGTAGTTGTGTGTTCAAACCTTGTGGAAAAAAGTAGCACTCCGTGCGAAGAAAATGAGGCAAGTTTAAATTTTCTAATTTTGATCTAATATTTTTTTAAATTTCACTTTATTGTTTAGCTGACAATACTTCGAATTTTTTCAAATCCAAAAATTCAGCGGAGAACGGAAGCTCTATAGCTTCTAAATGCAGTTGCTTCGATCGCATTTGTTTAAACTTCTAGATAGCCGGTTAAGTAAAATACTGCAGAATGGGGCAAAGATACGCACAAGTTTAAGACGCTGGCTTTGCACTACTGTTTTAGCTAGATGCAAAGTTTTCCACAGTTACGTTGTGGAAAGTTTTATTTTTTATAAGTTAGTATTGTATAAAATATAATAGCTACTTAACTAATATAAGCTAGTTAACTACCTTTTTTTTTCTAGTTAAGTTTTTTTCAATATAGAACGTAGGTATCTAAATATACCTACTTTTAAAAATCAATATTCTTGTTTCATAAAACGATTTTTTTTTTTTTTACTCTTAACCCTTAATTCCTGTTAACGGTCTCCCAGGCCACTGCTATTTTCAGTTTTCATAATTTTCAATTTAACTAATGATGTTAGTTTAATTTTGATTCGTTTGGAAACTTAGTAGTATCGCTAAAGACTTCTAAATGAGGAGAATTTTTATTATAATAGGCCTTTACATAAAGTTTAGCGCAAAAACAGTATCTTATGAGTCAGTCAACCCTTTTATTTATTCTTACGATTAAGGTTTCTTTGAGATCGCTCACAGTATTTATGCAACAATTTTTGTCACAGTAGTTAAAGGTTAACTGCTATTTGCGATCTCACAGATCGCTGTTTTTTTCTTTCTTTTCATGGTTTAACTTAAAATTTTCAGTTTAACTATAAATACTAGTGAAATTTACTAATGCTTTTGCATAACTCATTCGTTTTATTGGAAATTGGGCAAAAACCCACAGTAATGGGGCAAAAATACGCACTGCGTATCTTTGCCCCACCACTGTGTACTTTTACCCCAATCGATGGGGCAAAGATACGCAAAGCAATGTTTTTTTAAAAATTGTAATTTCTCACAGAATTCTAATTTGACAGAATATCGGTTGATGATGGCACTTGCCTAAGGTTCTAATCTAAACATTTTAATCACTCATTACATAAGTTTAGACCAATGTGTGCGTTAAAAATCAAAATGAATGGAAAGTGAGTATCTTTACCCCACCTACTCTATACCTAATTCACACCAGAAAATTAAAGTAGCAATATTTGCTTTAATTAATAAGAAACATTCCGTATTTGAATAAAGCGAAATCAACCATTGAAACTTTCTGGTGTAAAGTCAGATTCTCCGAACTACGTAATTTCTAGAACGTATTCTATCATGGGAATTAAAAGGTTAAAGGTTAAGTTTTATAAAATATGGTATTTGGAAACATGTTAAAATATTTACTAATTTGCAATATTTTAGCGTAAAATAGCCACACGACAGTAGTTTTTACTTGTATTGCAGATGTGCAACTGAATAAAAGATTTACGTATTATATGAAAAATGTATCTCTGATTTTTTTCATTATTTTTCCTGTGTAAAACCTTTCAGAGAATCATATATAATATTTTCGAAACAAAATAAAAAAAATCATGCATTTAAGAGTTAATCAAGTCAACTACGTTTAAATTTTTGATGGACATCTTTGTTCAAACCCTACCATTGTGCATTAGTTTATACATAAAAAAAAATTTCAATATCTAAAAAAATTGTAAAGTTGTAAATGTCATTACCATATGGCTTGTCCCAAACTGATAATTTTGAAATTGAAATAATTATTTTTAAGATTTGGAAAGCTTTAGAAGAAATGCAATGATTATATGGGTAAATTTCATGTGTCTATATTTTATACATTTGACATTTTAGACAAAACAAAAAACATTTCCATTAATTATACTTGTTTAAAATTTGTCACTAGCGTTAGTTGTCATTACCATGCTCCTCAGAAATGTTTCATTCTCTTCTTCATTAGATGTCATTTCGATATGAAAACATTCTTAAAGTGTATAATTCCACATATTCTTATAAGAAGTAAATGTCTATTTTTTATTACCTATTCAAGAAGAACTTCAGTCTGTGCTTTTTGTTCCAAAATTACAGTCAGCGTATTTAGTATGTCATTACCAAGTTCCTTATTGCTGAAATACATATTCAATAATTTAACTTTATAGAATCAATTATAAAAGAGGTTTAGGACTGCTTTCAGAGTAAACACCCCATAAGCTTTCAATTGTTATAGTTTAGCTCTACAGTAGGCTTAACGTTAAAAATGTCATTACATTGACCATTATCAAAGAATATTGGATTTTGGATTTCAGAAGCATAGCAATAACAATTTTAGACTTTAACCCTTTCAGGGGCAAAGCAATTCCATTGTTAAAGTGTCGAAATTAATGAATGACACCGGAATTTGAAAACAAATTTATTTGTAAATATGAAAAAGCTATATTTCGTATAAATAATAAACCAGAATTTTTTTAAACAAAATTCTGGTGCCACTGTGACATTTGGGAATTAGAATAAAGCGGTTTCATAAAAATACCACCCACCCTCAAGGGGTTAAAGAAGTCATTGCTATTTCTGAGCAAAAATTATTTTAATATCCGGTGGAATTTGAGCTAAAAATTGGGAATTGATATAAAATTTAATCATTTTTTCAAAGACAAAATTTTTCTTTATCTGAGAATAACCCATATAATTATTTCATTTAATAAATGGACGAAAGGGCTTCCATTTCGCACTCGAGTTCAGACAATTGTGTTACACAGGGTGTCCACTCTCAGAGGTGTCCAATGGCTAATTCCTAAACCGTTAGGCATAGACATAGTTTCAATTACAAAAATATTTAAAATGAGATAAAGAAGTATTTTGAAAGTCGTTTTGATCAATAAAAACATTTTTTTTTAATTATGAAATTTTAATTTTTATACGATTGCTCGCTCTTATACGTTATAATTAGTAAAAATATTCTATTACACTAAGAAGCAAGATAAAAAAAAAAATTCTCATTCTTCTACGATTAAAACTGAGCGAGTAATAGCTGTTTAAAAGTTGAAACTTTCTTTGCTGCGAAATAGGGGTCATTTACAAATTTACTAGAAATATAAATAATCGTCAGATATTAAAAAAAATAATAGTTGAGAGTAAATTGAACACAACAATATAAATTTGAAATCTATTTTCATTCCGACATATTAAACAAAAATATACAAATTGTACAAAAAAAGCAACAATCTAACTTTTTACAAAATGATACATATTTTAAAATGCTATTGTATTATCTAATTTAAAACTCAATAAAAATAAAAGTTATCTTAAAACTTGCTCGAAACGACACCCTCGGCTGCAATAAAGAAATGTATACGCAAAATAAAGCCTAAGACTTTAAGCACTTTGTGTACGATCCCTCGAAGCGTGCCCAACTCATCTGTATTCAGATGCAGAAAATTGGCATAAATCAAGCAATTCAAAGTTTCATGACCCTGTCAATTTTAGTTTTAGATGAATGGGGCTTTTGTCTTACCTGTTAGTGTAAATTTATTAAATATCACTTATAGGACCGAGGGATAAAAATTTAAATTTCGTAACTTTTTGAGAAATGTTTTTATTGATTCAAACTACTTTTAAAATATTTCTTTACCTCATTTAAAACATTTTTGTAATTGGAACTATATGTTATAGGTCAAAACTGGGAAATTTCATTAGCGGCCACTGACCAGTAGAACTAGTTTATTAAGTGGCCACTTTTTTAAAACTAGTGGCCACATTTTTATTTAAAAATACTAAACAGTAAAATTTCTATAAGTATTCATCTAAAAGTGAATAGCCCAAATGTTAATATAAATATATTGGAACCAAAAAAAGTAGAATTCTCGATGAAATGCAAGACAATTTTATTCTCCCCTTGTAAAAAAAAGTGGCTTCTGATAGACAATTTTTCACTAGCCACTTTTTCTCATTTACTGACCGGCCCTGTGGCCGGTGGCTAGTGCTAATTTTGACCTTTACTATATGTCTATAACTAACGGTTTAGAAATTAGTCATACAAAATCCCAAAATGTTGTTTTACTAAAAAAGCATTTTATGATAAAAACATAATAATGTTAGTTTTATATAGACTAAACCGGTAGGGAAAAATTAAAAAAAAGCAAACAGGCAAAAAAAGTATTTGACAAAAACAAAAATGTATATTAGCCATATAATGACACATTTTTCGAGCAAATCTGACACACTGGGATCTACAAAACCCAAAAGGCTTTTTTTTCTTCTTCTTTTGGATAAGAACATAATTGGGTTAGTTTTATATAGACTATACCAGTGATGGCTAACATTTTCACACTTGCGGGCCAAATTATTTCAAAAAATATTCTACGTGACCATGACGTGCCAATACCCCCCCCCCCTCCCCTCAAAAATAAAACAATAGATCAAAATTACTTCAAATCTTTTTATAAAGAAAAAAAAATACGGGTAAAATACATGTAGGAATTTTATTTTTAAAAGAAATGCAAAAATAATGAAATTTCGATTTTGAATACCAAATAATTCATACCGCATTCATACTTAGTTAATTTTAATAGAGTGCGGTGAGAACTAGAATCATCTGACATCGGTTTCTACTTGATAATTTCATTTTAAGCATTTTCGAAAATAATGAGTCGCTGACTAGGTAGAGAGAGGGGGGAAGGGAAGGCATAACACGAGATTCCTTAAACAAGCTCTACATGTCTGGAATTAAACTCCAAGTTACAATAACTTTATCATAAAAATTTTGCTCTTAATGCTCGATAACCTTTAGTTTTCGACAGTCAATTTTTTTTTCCTATATTGCAATAGACAGAAAAATAAATACATTGAATTTCAATTTCCAATCAATCGAATTTAGACAAGCTCAGCCAGTTTAAATTCGTGTATTTTCTATAGTTTCATTGTATCTTTATTTAGAATCTCAATCAATAAAGTGCCGAAAATATTCTGCCACGTGCCATTTATGGCACGCGTACCTCAGGTTCGCCGTGCCTGGACTATACGGTAGGAATAAAAGATAAAAAAAAAAAAACACGAAGTAAAAAACTGCATTAATTAGAAAGTTCTTGCATCTCTCCAACTCTCCGCGTCCAGCTATTCAAAAGTTCGCCTCGATTCCAAACGATATCGAAGCTGGTGAGGAATAGCTGTCAATCAATACGAACCAATAAGGCTACCTTTATACTCAAAGTGAGAGTGGCCGTCAGAAATTGTGGGGTTTGCGACACCCCAGTGTCATTCTAGGATTAATCTTTAAAAAGGAGACGAGGGGAAAATTCATGTTTGGGCCAAGATTACGGAAAAACACGCCAATGTACAGGGGGAGGGGTTAATGCTTTGTGACTTCGTATCTCAAATACCCTTTTTAATTTTTAAATATTGTTGAAATGACAATAAATTTAATGTTTTCTTATAATAAAAATTTTAAATATATAGCCTTTTAAAAATAGCTACTTTTTGTTAAAAAATTGAAAATGCATATAGTATGAGATATCAACCTATGGTGAAAATCAAAATTTTGAAAAATGTGCTAGATTATGAGTAATCTTGTTTTTAAATTGACCTCATGAGTTAACATGAGAATTTGAGAGTTAATAAAAAAACATTCGTTAGAATGAATTTAATAAAGGTTTCTTCGTTAATTACGTCATACTTCAAGAGAGGGGAATGGGCAACTCCCCCTAGATATTTGAAAAAAAGCCTTGACACGCGACACGAAAACGTCACAAAGCAGGCAAAACAAAGAAAAAAAAACAGTGGCACTCCGGAAGTTCCAATAGAAGTGAAAACTTCAACAATTACGTGTGTGTTTTTTTAATCGTCAGGAAATGTTTTATTGTGCAGGAAATACTTTTAAATGTAGTGTTTTTTTATTCATTATTATAAACTATTACTACCAAAATTATATTACAATTTTCATAGTAATATAATTTAACTATAAATTACATATAAATAAACATTAATAATTTGTAATATATATTATTATATCAAATTATATTATTAAATTGTACATGTACATATAAATAAACAAACTTTCGTACAAAAATTCTCGTATTGCATTTAAAGATTTATCCGGTGAAATATAAACAGCAACCATTACAATTCAATACTATCCAAATATTGAAATCCATACTCCAATTCAATACTATCCAAAAGTATTATTAATGAATACAATACCACAATTATATTACGCTTGGCGCGCTAGTGTCTATGTGCCAAAATGCTAGCATGTCGGTTACGTAACAGTGTCTCCAAATCAGTGGTTTTTCTCCATCTCAAAAAAAGCTCAACGCGCCTAAAGAAGTTTTCGAAAACTGATAATGTGTGTGTGTGTTCCTGTGTGAACGACGGGAGAAAAAGTGAGTTTTAGCTTCTTTCTTCTTTTGCGGATTGAGCTGAAGAGGGAAAAGTTTCTGTCATTCACCGCTTGGCGCGCTAGTGTCTATGCCAAAATGCTAGCATGTTGGTTACGTAACAGTGCCTCCAAATCAGTGTTTTTTCTCCATCTCAAAAAAAAGCTCAACGCGCCTAAAGAAGTTTTCACTTCAAAAATTGAACAACTATCATGCTTCGTTTTCTTTGGCTCGTGGAATCATTAATTATTATTAGAAAATAAGAATTAATTCCACGAGCAAACGAAATGTAAACAAGCAAGTTTTTCGGATTTTTTTGTCTTTGTTTTGCCTACTTTGTGTGACGTTTTCGTGACGCGTGTCAAGGCTTTCTCAAATATCTAGGAGGCGTTGGAATGGGCCACCAAAGTGCGACTCCGTAACAGCAGGAAGGGGGGGGGGGGGGGGGGGATTAGCAGCACTTTGTGAAGTCTCCTTTAAATTACGAAAACAATTACCATATTTTAATGGAAGAAACACCGCAGCGTTTCGAATTTGAAAGTTAAAAAAAAAAAAAAAAATTAAACGTTCGCGATTTTTTTTTTCCCCGCGCGCATAAAATTGGGATAAAATAAAAATTCCTTAACCCTGGGTTACCACCCCTACGTCATTTCGACGTGTAATTTTTTAAGTTTTCAATATCACAACTTACGATAAGAGCTGTTTTGTTTTTCGAAACCACGTGTAGGTGGGAATAAGTGTTCATTCCATACACGTCGTTTTGACGTGTAGATGGTATCAAGCGCTCATCCTATACACGTCGTTTAGAAAATTTTGAAATTTATACAATAATATTCAATTTTTCTCTCAACTCCGTTGAATATTCCTGCAGAAATAGCAACTTTTTAGGAATATACGTCTATTTGATACTAGCCGCCCTTGGCGACCAATTTGGTCTACCTTAAATATATGCTAAGCATTGTATCATGTTATACTTTTATTCATAATTTAATTTACTTGCTCAATCCTTCGCCAAATCGAAAGATTCCGATACAGAAATCGTGAACTCTGTATTTTTATGTTAGCCGGGCGCAGGTGTTAAATCGCCAAACATTGTTCCAGTCGTATTCTTTCGTATTTTATTTACTTCATTTAAAATATAACACTTTTAGTCATTTTATTTAAAATACATAACTTTAATTTAAAACTTAAATATTTAAAATTTATGACACTCAATCATTTCTTTAAAAAAAAAAAACAGAAAAAGAAAAGTAACGAATAATACCAAAAAAACATGACATTTAATTTCAACATCAAAGCTTTCGGTACTACTTAGTTATCCCGTCGACCAAAAATAAATCGCCAAACTATAAGATTAAATGCCAATAATGGTTGATCGTAAATGTCACATTCACTTGCCTTTAAGCAAATTACACGTGTTTACGTCATCAAGTGATTTTTATTTCGACGTTTTATTTGTATTTTTATTAATGTTATACTAATTTATTTGTTCTTTCGTTATTTAACATAAAAATTATGCCAACTTGTATAATTTGGCAAGCGGTTTGGCGATTTATATAATTTGACGAAATTGTTCGATAACTAAGTAGTACCAAGCTGTGTTTTAATTTACCACGCGAAAAATTGTTTATGGCAGTCGCATGAAATAAACTATTATAATACTGATGACAGATGACATGTTGGCGATGAAACAATATTAGGCAATTTATCTCCTGCGCCCGGCTAACATTGAATTACCAAATTGGCCGCCTGGCATATAAAAAGCGAAGCGGTCAACCCGGAACTGTTGATGACAGTCACATGACTTAGGCTATCATTATAGCCAAGACTCCCTTATCATATTATCAATATGATAATATGATAAGGAAGTCTTGATTATAGCGATGTGGGTGGTAATAAGCAATGGTATTCTAAGGGTGGGAATCCAGAGTTAAGACTGTTTTCAAGTTCCCTGTTCAACATCGCGAAACTGACTTTGCCGATAATAAAAACTGACGTTTCCGATTATGGTACCGGACCATACAGGTGGACAATAAAATTTACAGCTCTTCAACTCAGATATTGACGACTCAGATTTTGAGGGCTTCGAATAGAATCTAAAAAAGGCCTAAAGTGGATGCAGCCTAAAAAGCGTCATAAAAAGTGTGCTAAGTTGCGCCGATCACTTTTAAAAAACTGTGGAGCGCCTGAAGGAGAAAGGTTCGTGTCTTTGGATGGTTTTAATATCAATCGACATATACTTAATTTAAAAATTACATAAAAATACTTAAAACCTGATTTAAATATTTTAGACTTTTAAGTATTAAAAATGAGGCACGCTACACTGTTCAGAAAACTTTGATTAAAGTTAGATCAATGAGATGCTGTCGACAAAAGTAGCGTTCCCACAGGTGCGGCGATTACGATATTTTTAAACTATTTGAGACCAATTTTGAGGAATGAGGCGCTTACGACGGGTGCGGCGTTTCTTCTATAAAATACAGTATAGGTAGACATTATTTGCTAACAGCATAATAAAGTTCATTTAAACAAAAAAATCTTGATTTGAATTGCAAAAGCTTAAAAGAACGTCTCAACGGATGTATATCAATAAATATTATATATTGTATATAACTCTTTTTTGCATAAAACTTGCTCTTAAATGGTTTTAAAAATGTGACGTCACAACAAGGAGGTGGATATCATTTGTGTTTGGCAGCCTATATGACATACGGGAAGGGCGAGTCAAATAACTACAAAATTTAAGTGTCCTAATTTATAGATAAACCCTAATGAATTTTACCCTTAAACTTAATGAAAATTTTTATATTAAAGTACCGGATTAACTCAGTAATAAACGTAAGTTACTTATACTAATTGAATATTACCAATTGAGCTAGAAAATGCCCTAGCTGTGAATCCAAACCGGATCTGGGTTCGATTCCCGGCTTAGGCATTGTTTTCGCTCAGTTGGATATATTCAATTCCTATTATAACTTTACCAATCAGTATGATTGTATTAAAATTAACAGAGAGTTACTTACCTCTACGAAAATGACACTCATCATTAAACCAGCAGATGGTAACGCATATTCTAAAATAACTGCATCGATGCTCGCGGAGCATACCTACACAAGAGAAATGGAACAACAATGGGGACATGTTTAGATGGGGACATGTTAATGTTTAGATTATACAATCAAACACATTGGATACAAATACTGACTGTGAGGAGGACTTATTTGCAACCTTCCGGGTTTTGTTTTTTTTTTTTTTTTTTTTTTTTTTTCTTTAAGGAAAAAAAAAACATACTTTTAACCCAACAATTTATTTAATTAAAAGTATTTTCCTTCTATGTAATAGACATTTAAAATATACTGGATTTCATTCATTAAATAAAATTTCTGCTTAAAGTATCTATTTGAAAGGAAGTCCTTCCGTCAAAAGGGGAAGAATTGAAAAGTATAGAAGCACATCAAACACATCCTCCTAATGAGGATAGACAACGTATTCCATACAGTAAAACATTTTCACAGATGTTCCTAAACTTTATTCTTTTGCGATCCATTTAATATATAGTTATATATTTTTTTTATAGAAGAAAGGGTGAGGTATTAGAGACTGGGGGTCGGTGGGTACTACTGTTTTATTGTTTTTATATGGGGCATTCTCATTCTCACAATCTTTTGACTTTCGGGAATAAAAATCTGGTGAAATTAAACATGCTAAAATCACATTTTAATCTAATAGACGAATGCCTTAATGATTCAAAATAAAGAAAAAATGCTCAGCAGCGAAATTTTTTATATTTAACTGAGGTTTAAGTTAAACTTGAGAGTTTCATTTTCCTTACCATTTTACCACTATAACTTTCTATTTTCTTCTAAATTTTTACTTATAATGATTTTGCTTAGTACCCACAGGACATTTAAATAAGAAATAATAACAATGTACTATTTTTAGTACAAAATTTTGGTATAACATTGTCTTAAAGGGGTGTTAAAGGGGGGACAGAAGGGAAAAAGGGGGGATGGTATAGGAAAAAGGGGGACGGTAATGGGAAAAAAAGGGATGGTAAGGATTAAGTGGTAAGGAAAATTACCACAATTTTTAGGCAAATATTATAGCCACAGTGATAGCCACAATGTTCATTGATTTTTAGAAACAATTATTTACATTGGATTAAATTTAAAAAGAAATTAATTTACCTCGAAAAGTGCAGGAATAAACCTTGGGGACGGTAAGACTACCAATAAAGCCACGATGCTTGAAATTGATATTTAAATGCTGATTTAAATTCTGCAGCAAATTTCCTGTCAAAGAATTTTAGACAATCTTTCTCTAGCATACTTCTGCATGAGAAAAAACTTGAAAAAAATTCTGTGGCTGCATCTGAAGTGATTTTCTGTAGAAGTTTAGCAAGAGGAATGGTAAGGAATCTAAAACCCAGGGACAGAGTTAAAAAAAATATTAACCGTAAACATATGTGCAAGTTAATTTTTTGCTACATATTTATATCAAACAATAGTCCCAGTTTCGGAAAAAAATTACATCGAATTACTTTTATTGAAACAATTTTATACAGACAGCTCCAAACTTAAAAATCAGCATCAGGGACACGGGACGGTATAGGAGTTATCCTGGTATTTCGACCCCCAACATCGTCCAAAACTTATTTATCTTGTTAATATTGTTATGCAATCATGCAATGGGGATATCCCCCAGTATATGAAATTAAAAAAAACACAAAAAGGCGTATTAAATAAAAAACTATTATTCAGGGACATGAAAGTCAAAAGATTGTGAGAATGCCCTATATAACGCTACTCTCTTGGTTCAAGATAGATACAAAAAATAGGAGCGATAAATAATGAATCTAGCTACAAGTGTTTGTGCTGAACCAAAAGAGTAGCGTTATATACACTCATATGCCCCAAATTAAGGTCACAAACTAAAAATGTGTGAAAACTGATGAACTATTCACTGTATTACCATGAAATTTGGCACAGAGATATATTACAATGGGAGAAAAATATAGCAACAAAACAACACGGAAAATATTTTAATTGGGAATTAAGATACAGGGTATATCAAAAAGTGTTAAATCATGAATCAGAAATAAAGCATTTATCTGGGAAAAGTCTGACTAATAGGGAGTGACCACCGTGCACTGCTATACAAGCCTCATAACGAGTTCTCATACTGTTTATGAGGGTGTCAATAAATGTTTGTGGCAACAAAGCCCATTCTTCCAAAAGCGCGGCTTTTAACTTCTGGCGGGTCCTGGGAGGGGGGGTTACGCTGTGCATTGGCTCTTTTTAGACCATCCCTAAACATGTTCAAGAGGACTGAGGTCCGGAGACCTCGAGGGCCGATTCATACGGCGAATATCCTCTTCAAGAAAATCAGCAACAATGTGAGCTCTATATTGCTTCGCATTATCGTCCATAAGCATGAAGTCCGGGCCTACAGCAACCCGGAACAATCTCACATAGGCTTCAAGGATCTCATCCCTAACGCCCGGCGTCCAGTCGTGTGTCCCTTTTCACTGCATCCAATAGGAGAGACCTGTTGTTGTGGAGCCGAAAACATCAGTCTCGGACACAACAAGAATGGGGCGTGTTCTTTTTAGTGATGAGTCGAGATTCCCACGCAGAGTGATTCTCGTCGAATCTTCATCTGGAGAGAACGTGGAGTTCGATATATTCCCTCAAATGTAAAAGAATTTGGTGGCAAAGAAGTCCTTGTCTGGGGCAGCATAACGTTGGACAGTCGTACACCAATGCACGTCTTCGATGAGAGTACTGTCAACGAACACCGCTATAGGGATGAGGTCCTTGAAGCCTATGTAAGGTTGTTCCGGGGTGCCGTGAGCCCGGAATTCATGTTTATGGACGATAATGCGAAGTCACACAGAGCTCACATTGTTGATTTCCTTGAAGCAGAGGATATTCGCCGTATGAATTGGCCTTCGAGGTCTCCGGACCTCAATCCTATTGAACATGCTTAGGATGGTCAAGGAAGAGCCATTACACAGCGTAACCCACCTGCCAGGACCCACCAGGAGTTAAAAACCGCTGCTTTTGAAAGAGTTGGCTTTGTTGCCACAAACATTTATTGACACCCTCATAAACAGTATGAGAGCTCGTTGTGAAGCTTGTATAGTAGTTAGTGCACGGTGGTCACATTCCATATTAGAGACTTTTCCCGCGATAAATGCTCTATCTCTGATTCATGATTCAACACTTTTTGATATGCCCTGTATCTTAATTAAAAATTAAAATCTTTTACATATTGTTATGTTGCTGTATTCTTTCTCCCATTATAATATACCTCTGTGCCAAATTTGCTGCCAACACAGTGAATAGTTCATCAGTTTTCACAGATTTTATGTTTGTGATCTTAATTTTGGACATGGGTGTATATTAAAAAAAAAAACAGTAATACCCAATTGCCCCTAGTACCCGATTCCCCCAGTTTACCCTACCATCCCAAGAGAAAAATTACCTTTGGCACAAAGGTCACATACGAGCCGAGTAATAGGTAATACAGAGTGAAAGGGAATTTATGAAAATCTTTTTCCACGGAAAATAAATAAGTTTATTAATGAATGCACTAGGGGAAGAATACAATTTAGGAGTCAATGTTCTTTATGAGTGTTTATCGTCAACAGTATTCAAATATTTTTTATTTTAGCCTCAAGCCACTCTACACAAAATTTAATAAATTCTACAATTTTTTCCTTGTCTTTTCAATAAAGTTATTTATCTATACTTTTTCACAATGCCGTATTTTAAAGTTGCATCATATTGTTTTTATCATATTGTAGCTGATAAAATCAATTATACATTTTTAAAACTCTGATCAATTGTTTCGCGACCCATAGTTTGGAACTGCTGGTCTAAAATACAACACATTTTTCTTATAAAACTAAAAAGTTTACCGATCCAGAGTCGTATATAACTCCATGCGATCCTATTAAGGAGATCGCATAGCGGTTCCCCATACCACAAGGCATACAGTGAAGTCCAGTACACTACGACAGCAACCCTGCTAGACAAAACAGCTGAAAAAAGGAGAAAAGGCTCACCACAAAAGCGAAAATCGTTAATGAGACATGATAATTTTCAACCCACGGAATATTATGCGAGATTCAAACAAACGTCTGCACCAGGGCGACTTAATTTGCAAATACGACGTGCCACGCTTGCCAGAGACTGAGCCAACCACTCATGTACCGAGGTAGTGGTCAGGAACTCCAAATTCGAAGGCACTCTCAGTTCACCTGGAACAAAAGAAATTAAATTCGTGCCCCGCACACTCGCCATAAACATGTTACTACCCTTACTCCTCGAGAGGACGTGACCAAAACTCTATGGTACCAAAAGTACGCGAGGCACCCACTTGAAGGCATGCATGTACGAACGGGCGGATCGAAAGATCGCTCCTCTAGATCTTACGTCTTACGCAACCAAGATCAGGCATCAAACATATCCTCGAGGGAATATGACCAAATCACCCCCCCCCCCCGGCTACCCAAAAGTACCAAGGTACGAGAGGCATGCCGCTTAAAGTCATATATGAGCGTAAAGAAAGTTCGAAGATCGCTCATCAAGACCACGGGCATGAAATCAAGGGCGTTTCAAAGATCGCTCCTCAAGACCACAGGTAGGAAATCAAGGGCGTTTCAAAGATCGCTCTTCAAGACCAGAGGCAAGAAATCAAAGAACGCCATCAACTGCGCAATATCAGCCACACACTTCCAAAAGTCGGCGACGGACAAGAGCCAGGAGTCGTGAAGAAGAGGCCGAAGCCGATGAGTACAAGCCTTCCCGCCAGGGACAGAGTCGAACCACTAAAGTACCGAGGAAGCACGGGCAAGGAATTCAAAATTGCCGAAGACAATCCGAATACACAGGGAACGACAGAGACAGTTCAAAACATTAATTATGCGTTCCACATACAGCAAAAGAAAAGAAAGACAGTTGATAGTCCTACCGACGGAGCATAAAACTACGCTGGACTAGTATGCGTCCTGTAGACGTGAGTTCGACAAACCCAACTCCCTAAGCAAAGAACAAACATCAAACACACATACAAAAAGGATATTTTTGGAAGAGGGGCTTGGTAACTGACGGAACACGCCTTCCATGAGTTAGCAAGGTTCCGTAGCCTGGCACGTTCCACCAGTACCTCGCCTTTGCTCAGGGAAATACCCAGATAAGATAATCTCCGGAAGAGATTAGTAGGCCCCATCCAACACACATCTTCCACAAGTCGGCAGGTCCATGGACTAAACCTCCCACACTGTACTCAATAGCGGCCGGGCTTGCCTCCCATTGACTTGAGGAGTAACCAAATCTGGCCCGAAATTTTGTTTTAAATCGATCCGAAAACCAACTCGCTCTCGAAAAAGTATTTTTGTCGACTCGAAACAGACAGTAATGTTCGACAAGACAATTTTTTTTTTTTTTTTTTTTTTTTTTTTTTTTAATACAAGAATTTTATTAATGCTGCGCAATCACTAACTCATGCAGGTGCGTTTTCTGTGGGGGAAAAAAATTTTCAATTCGGTTACTTATGACACCTTTTCTCGTTCGATCAATTTGTCGATGATACGCTGGCTGTTCGAAAACCGAATTGTTTGACAAATGGGGAGTTCGCGGATCAAAGTTCTATTGTACTGATTTTTTTTATTTTTTTTTTTATTATTTTTTTAAGGTTTGATTTTAGGTGGCTAAACAAATTTTAGGGTTGCTATATTTGTTTTAGACTGCTGTAAGATTTTTTTCCCTCCCAAGTGACTCTTAGTATTTGAGTTACTTGGTTTTTAAAGCTTAGCACGCAGGATAAAGATATAGTATGTTTTCCAAAATGTTAGTTTCGAACATAAACCCATCAGCTATGAAAATTAGTTATGAAACAATCAAATGTATGGAAGACTTATTCTACATCTACATAGATCATACCCTTTAATTACACACAGAAAATATTTCGTGTCATAGCCACGCTTGCTCTGTTGGTGTGCGAAAACAAATTTAAACTGCACCTAAAACACTTGGTAAAGTCCAATATTTTGGAAATTATGAGTAGCTAAAAAATAAAAATTTGACCAGTAATTAAATGCACGAATCTTGCAACATCTATATTTCATTCAAAAATACTGTTTATGTTTTATATTCCCCTTATATACGGACAAAATAGCGACTAGAACTTGTACTTACATTGTTGCAGTCTGGAGTCTCCAGTGCCGCTGATACCTGCAAAGAAAATTAGTTATAGAACAAGCAAAACTAACCACAATGGTTTTTTGAACCGCATATATCAAAAACCATAACACAAGTTCGTTCTTACTTATCTTAAATTCGTCAGTACTAAATTGTGAGAGCAAAAATGCAAACAAATTAAGGGTATAAAAAATATAAACGTGCCTCTTTTTTTCAGACCGCTTGAGTCACGTGATGCTCGAATGCAGGTGCATAAAATGAGCATCATGTGACTCTAGCCACAGACTTCTAATATAAGTAGACTCCCAATTCCATTGTTCCTTTCGGGAAAGTTTTGACTCCAACATCTTTTGCTTTCATCGCCAAAAGGGTGCCGTATTTTGGCGGTAATCCCTTTATTGGCAAAGCAAAAGTGCGGTCAACTCAAGGCAAACGCTGACAGACGATGTTTCGGCCGAAATCTGGAGAGAGAATTCCGAGGAGAAAAACCGATTTGGCGTGTTAAATCTGCCTTCCATCACGTGATGAAGGGCAGAGATGTAGGAGACAAGAAAAGGTTGCCGATTTGGAGTCTACTTATATTAGAAGTCTGTGACTCTAGCGGTGTCACGGGAAAGGTAGTTACTGTAGCCTGTCTTTTTTGTTAACCTTGCCATTGCCTCAAATTACGTTCCTTTCAATGAATCGGATATTTAGACGTGCTTTGTGTTTTTGTTTATATTTGTTCGTGAATCTTGTCTGATAAATGAATAATTATAATTGTGTTTTTCAGGAATGTATTTAATGCAGTTTTTTTTCTTTTAAATAGCGCAAATTTGTTATTTTTATTCAACAAATAAGTTGATAAAAATATCTTTTGCTCCTAAAAGGGATCTTCGGGGATACCTTAAAAAAAGTTAATAAAGAGGATTTCAAACGAAAAAATACCAGTATTAAAAAATCTGATGCGTTATCACAAGAAACTTAAGCACTCAATTAAAAAACAGACTATAAAATATCTTCACTATTAGCTCATACTATTTTAAAATGAATTCTCAAAAATACTTGAAAAAATTTCATCGACTTTGTAAACGTTGTGTGTAAAAAATCTCAAAAGCAATATTCAAAATAAAACATTACTTAAACCATTCCCTATATTATTGCATTAACTAGCAATGCAAATTTTCAAATCTACACTGTTAAAAATCTGTAGCTTTTGCTGCATAGTCACTCCACCGCTTTTATAGAAAACGATTACTTGACGATATTACGGAGCATTCTTATTGGACAGAATAGATATATTCTACAAAAGCGGTGGAGTGACTATGCAGCAAAAGTTGCAGATTTTTAACAGTATATCGAAGAAACGATATATCGATATTTTCTGTCTGATATTTTTCGGATATTGATGTCTAAGACGATATAGATGTTTTGGAAATTGGATGATTTTTGGAAAATTTGGATGCTTAGAAAAATAGATGTTTTGGAATTTTTTGCCATCCCTGTATATACTGTTTTTGTATAAAGTGCACATTACTTAAAGATACAAGACCTGCACTATATGGACAAAGGTGACCGGCCACTTGCGATTTTAGACATTTGTTAAATATCTAGAAAACTACATGGAGTTATTCTGAAACTCCATGTGTGTAAACGGAATGTACAGGTCATACATTTCCGTGAGGATTTTTTTTCGAAACCCCATAGAGGACCGTCAACAAATTGAAAAAGAACGAATATATTTTGGATAACCTTGTAAAAACTAATGTAGCAAAAGCGTTCAAACTGTAGATTATGATTAAGCGCCTTATTGTAATAAACTGTAGTCATTTTTATGAGGATAGCAATAGCATGTATACTCGTAGAGAAATTAAAGTTTTTATAAAAAGAGTCCCAAATTTTGCTGATAATTTGTAAAACTCTTAATATAAAAAAAAAGTTACTTTAGAAAATATGACAAACAACGTTGTACACAATAACCTGCAGTCAGAATTTAAAAATAATAAAAATTCTATGAAAAATGAGCAGTTTTACTAAATAATGATTCACTTTGCATGCCCGAATGTAATCAAAATATAATTTGCATAATGTGTTAGCTAGATGTATAGAGCAACTTTTGTGATATTCTCAAAAACATAATACATTATTTAGTAAGTCTGAAAATTATCGTTGATAGAATAAGTTCAAAATCCGTTATTCCCAAAAGGAAGCAAAAAGATGAGGAGTTGTATCCAAATACTGTAGTGCGTGCAATATTGTGTATGCTATGTTGGCACTAATCAATGAATATAGCCCCTCATCCTTTTGCTTCATTTTGGGAACAACGGATTTTGAGCTTATTCTATCAACGATAATTTAGAATTTTTAAGCTATGTTTGTGAGACTTTTACAAAAGTTGCTCTATACATTTAGCTAACACATTATGCACATTATATTTTGATTGCGTTCCGATATGCGCAGTGAAACATTTAGTAAACCTGCTCATTTTTCATACAATTTTTACTATATTTTAATTCTGATTGCAGGGTATTGTGTACAATGTTTGTCATATTTTTTGAGAAATACTTTTTTACTTTCTTCTATCTTCAATAGAAAAAAGTATTGTAATCGAAATTTTTTTCGACTTCCGGTTTTCGACGGATTTACATGTTTGAGGGGTTAGAGATCCCAAAAAACATGTTTATAGGAAACGTCTGTCTGTCCGTGTGTCTATCGCCATTGTACCATCAAAAAGTGTATGAAGTTATGCATAGAATTGAACCAAATTTTTATTTTAAATTTTTGGCTATGGCAAGCAGATCCTCCCTGAATGTGGAAAAAAATCGCAGGTAGGGGGCGCTGTAATAGCTATTTTTGTGCGATTTTGAATATTGTACCATCCAAAAGTATATGAAGTTATGCATAGGATTCAACCAAATTTTTATTTGAAGTTTTTGGATATGGCAGGTAGGACCTCCCTGAATTAGGAAAAAATTCGCCGGTAGGGGACGCTGTAATAGCTATTTTTGTGAGATTTTGAATATTGTACCATCCAAAAGTATATGAAGTTATGCATAGAATTCAACCAAATTTTTATTTGAAGTTTTTGGATATGGCAGGTAAGTCCTCCCTGAATTTGGAAAAAATTCGTCGGTAGGGGGCGCTGTAACAGCGTTTATTTGTGCGATTTTGAATATTGTGCCAAACAAAAGTGTATGAAGTTACGCACAGAATTGAACCAAATTTTTATTTTAAGTTTTCGCTTTGGCAAGCAGATCCTCCCTGAATTTGGAAAACATTCGCCGGTAGGGGGCGCTGTAACAGCGATTTTTGTGCGATTTTGAATATTGTACCATCCAAAAGTATATGAAGTTATGCATAGAATTGAACCAAATTTTTATTTTAAGTTTATGGCTATGACAAGGAGGTCCTCCCTAAATTTGGAAAAAATTCGCCGCTAGGGGGCGCTTTAATAGCGAATTTGCATATTGTACCATCGAAAAGTGTATGAAGTTATGCATAGAATTGAACCAAATTTTTATTTTAAGTTCTTGGATATGGCAAGCAGGTCCTTCCTTAATTTCGAAAAAAATCGCCGGTAGGGGGCGCTTTAATAGCGATTTTTGTGCCATTTTGAATATTGTACCATCGAAAAGTGTATGAAGTTATGCATAGAATTGAGCCAAATTTTTTGTGTTCCTTTTTGGTCATGGCATGAAGGTCCTCCCTGAATTTGGAAATATTCCGCTGGAAGGGGCGCTATAATTACGATGTCTGTACCATTTTCTTTATTGTACAATCGAAAAGTGTATAAAATTATGCATACAATTGAACCAAATTTTTTGTGCATGTTTTTTGGCTTTGGCCAACAGGCCCTCCTTGAATTTGGAAATATCGCGCGGTAAAAGGGCTCTGTGATAGCGATTTTTGTGTACTTTTCTTGATTTTTCGTAGTTCTATTGTCCATCGGCGGCTCGTGCAAAGGCGGGAACTCACTTCCTGCTAAGCTGGCTATTCGCAAACATTTGATAACAACAGAATAAGAAAAAACTATTAATTTTAACAAATATCATGATATAGATTATCTCATTTTTAGTTCATTTAATTGACTGAAGCAGGAATTTAAGATGAAAATCAAAGTTGGTATAGTAATGAACTAATAATATTGAAGTATTAACATGTGTAACTAGTTTTTGAAATATTAAGATGTATAAGATAGAAGAAAGTTTTGGAATTGGCACATCCAATTAGTTTTATGTTAAGAACTCTGCAAATTATAAGCAAAAACTTGGCAAAATTTGAGACTTTTTATGAAACCCGAATTTCTCTTCGAGTATATATGCTATCCTCATAAAAATGAACACAAAGTATTACAATAAGCCACTTAATCATGATCTACAGTTTGAACGCTTTTGCTTCATTAGTTTTGACAGGGTTATCCAAAAGATATTCGTTCTTTTTCAATTTGTTGACGGTCCCCTATGGGGTTTCAAGAAAAACATCTTCGCGGAAACATATGACCTATACTATATTGTTTACATACCTGGAGTTTCAGGTTAATTCCTCATGTATTTTTCTAGATATTTAACAAAACGTCTAAAATCGCAAGTGGCCGGTCACCTTTGACCATATAGTGTATATGCGAATGGGCAGACATATTTTCTAAAATAAATTAAGTGCAAAGGGATAACAAAATTTCTTCACCAAAATTACAACAAATGAAACTGTGCCCCAAACTTATTTCCATCTCAAGCTAGTCTTTCAGTATTTTGCTCACAATAAATAAAGATAAAACTGCACAAATGCAAAACTTTTTTCCCCCTTCTATTCAAAATCAACACTGTCAGAAAACTCGTCAATTTACACTAAATTATTCCTCATTTTTACTTTCTTCTATCTTCAATAGAAGAAAGTATTGTAATCGAAATTTTTGTCAGACTTCCGGTTTTCGACGGATTTACACGTTTTAGGGGTCAGAGATCCCAAAAAACATGTTTATAGGAAATGTCTGTTTGTCTGTGTATCCGTCGCCATTGTACCATCAAAAAGTGTATGAAGTTATGCAGAGAATTGAACCAAATTTTTATTTTAAGTTTTTGGCTATGGCAAGCAGGGCCTCACTGAATTTGGAAAAAATCGGTCGGAAGGGAGCGCTGTAATAGTGATTTTTGTGCGATTTTGATTATTGTACCATCGAAAAGTGTATGAAGCTGTGCATAGAATTGAACAAAAAAAAAAATTTAAGTTCTTGGCTATGGCAAGCAGGTCCTTCCTTAATTTGTAAAAAAATCGCCGGTAGGGGGCGCTGTAATAGCGATTTTTGTGCCATTTTGAATATTGTACCATCGAAAAGTGTATGAAGTTATGCATAGAATTGAACCAAATTTTTTGTGTTTGTTTTTAGTCATGGCACGAAGGTCCTCCCTGAATTTGGAAAAATTCTGCCGGGAGGGGGCACTATAATTACGACGTCTGTGCCATTTTCATTATTGTACCATCGAAAAGTATGAAGTTATGCATAGAATTGAACCAAATGTTTTGTGTATGTTTCTGACTATGACAATCAAGTCCTCCCTGAATTTGAAAAAAAATCTGCCGGAAGGGGGCTCTGTAATAGCAATGTTTGAGCCATTTTCTTTATTGTATACCATCAAAAAGTGTATAGAATTATGCATACAATTGAATCAAAATTTTTGTGTATGTTTTTGGCTTTGGCCAACTGGTCCTCCTTGAATTTGGAAATATTGCGATTTTTGTATAATTTTCTTGATTTTTCGTAGTTCTATTGTGCATCGGCGGCTCGTGCAACGGCGGGAACTCGCTTCCTGCTAAACCGGGTATTCGCAAACAGCTGATAACAACAGAATAAGGAAAAACTAATAATTTTGACAAATATCATGATATATATTAACTCGTTTTTAGTCCGATTAATTGACTGAAGCAGAAATTTAAGATGAAAACCAAAGTTGGTATAGTATTGAAATAATAATATTGAAGTATTAATATGTGTAACTAATTTTTGAAATAAGATGCATAAGATAGAAGAAATTTTTGGGATTGGCACATCCAACTAGTTTAAGAAATTATTTCCGTACTCCTAGAAAATATTTTATCCGTGAATTCTTCGCGAAAGTCTGAAAAGGAAGAAATTCCGTTCATCCCTAGCACGCATGCGCTCTATTAATACTAAAATCTGAATTTATTTAAAAAAAGAAGAATCCTATACATTAAAATTTCTAATTTAATTTAAAAAGAAAAAAGTTTTCGAATTTAAAAATGAATAGCAATTACTTCTCTCCTTCATTCAAAAAGACTATTTTTTTTAAGTTGAATAAGTTTAATAAAGTTAAAGTTGAATTTATAAAGTTTTTATAAAAAAAAATATTCGCATTTAAAAAATATTTTAAATGAACAGATTAAAAAGCTATTTTAATTTAAATATTAAAAGGAAAAAATCGATTCACTCAAAAAAGAAAAAAAAAATCTTATCAAATAAAAATATAATATTCATATTTTACATCTAGCAGTCTATTTAAAAATATTTATAATTCATATTTTTATCATATACTATTACTAAAGTATTAAAACCTTAGACATAATCTCATTAAAGACGAAATCTTCCCGTAATTCACTTTCGAAATTAAAAACTTTTTAACACTATTTCTACCACGATTTCGTGTATACCTATTTCTACCAAAAGGTGTCTTTTGACAGCTTTGCGTTTGAATGCGAATAATTGCCAAAAATGTTAGAATTTCCAATTATTAGATAAATATCGTAGATAATTTGAGAAATATATTTATGATTACATCCATACGTATTTATTAGAAATCATTTAATCAGATTATGAATTCTCGCTTAATTCAACAATCTACAAAATATAAATATACATAAATGTAATCAAACATGTTTTATGTCAACAGGAACAACAATTTAAAAATATTATTTTCTTCATTTTTATAATTTTTATTAGAAAATTATAACATTTTAATATTATTAAATTATCAGACTTTTAGTATAAAAATTCATCATAAAATTTCTCATGTACAAAAATTCAACCTTTGTAAGAAAAACAACAACAATAATCATAAAAACAGCAGAGTAAAAAATAGTTTCCTTATTCAATATTTATACGAATGAAAACAAAATTCATATGTATTGAACTCACTACTAGAACTGGAGAGCAAAGCGCGTTATTCAATTTTTTAGAACTAGTCACTGCAATGATCTACGCTAAAATGTGTCATGGCGGAAACCAAGCTAACATCAAAGTTATGCAGCAACTCCTGTATTTTCCTTTACAACTGAAATCAGTATTCTATAATCTATACTAATATTATAAAGAAGTAAAAATTGTTTGTTAGAGGCATTTTCTGGAGCTACCGAACCGATTTCAAAAGTAATGGTATCAAAAGGATGGGGTTAGTCCAACTTAGCACATAGGCTATATATTATGTCGGTGCCACAACCCCAAAGGGGGTGCAGGAGCAAAAAACGTTTTAAAAATGCGATTTATGTGTTACCGAAGGGCCTAGAAATATGAAATTTGAAATATTAGCTACTTATTAGATATAAAGGATTTCAAAGAACAGTTCTTAAACAATTCGAAATTTAAAAAGGGGTGAAAATGCACGAAAAGCGTTCTAAAAAACGTTCCACATGGTGGTTTCCACACAATCTCAGGAAATACCAAACCGATTCTAAAAAATAAAATAAAGGCGTCAAAATGATGGTGACAACCCTTGCTCCAACATAGGCTACGTTTTATGTCGGTGCCACTACCCCAAAGGGGGTCAGGGGGTGCAAAGGGGGTGAATCGTGAAATTTGGAGTGGTAGTTATAAGATATCAATGATCTCCAAGGACATTTCCTAAAAAAATCGAAATTTAAAAAGGTGGTCAAAATGCGCAAAAAGCGTTGTAAAAAACGTTCTAAATTGCGATTTCTATGCAATCTCAGGAAGTGCTGAACCGATTTCAAATATAATATGGTGTAAAAATGATGGTGACAGATCATGCTCCAAGATTTTATATCTGTTTTATTATCCGGTATTTTATATCTGTTTCCACTAACCCATAGGAGATGCAGGAGCAAACTGCGCGAAAAGCGTTCTAAAAACGTTCTAAATGTCAATTTGTCAGCAATATCTCAGGAAGAATCAAACTGATTTCAAACGTAATGGTAGGAAATTGATGCTGACCGCCTCTGCTCTAACATAGACGCTATTTTATGTCTGTGTCACTATCACCTAGACGTTGCAGGAGCAAAAAAGTGTTCTAAATTTCGATTTTTGTAATCGGTAGGGGCTAGCAACTTAAAATTAGGCAAGGTACATTTTTATTAGATATAAATGATCTTTAAGAACAGTTTCGAAAAAATTAGAAATTTAAAAAGGGATGAAAATGCGCGAAAAGCGTTCTAAAAACGTTCTAAATTGCGATTTCTACTCAATCTCAGGAAATATCAAAACTATTTCAAAAGTAATGGTTGCAAATCAATGGTGACAGTCCCTGCTATAACACAGGTTATATTTTATGTTGCTGTCTCTACCATCTGAGAATTGTAAAAGCAAAACATGTTCTAATTTGCGTTTTTGCACAACTGAGGGGTCTAACACTTTGAAGTATGGCATGGTATTTACTTACAAGATGCAACTGCTTTCTAAGAACAGTCGAAAGAAAATTCCAAATTTAAAAAGATGAAGTGAGCGAAAAGCGTTATAAATTACAATTTTTATGCAATCTTATCAAATACCAAACCGATTAAAAAAATAGTGATGACAAATTGTTGGTGATAGAGAACCTGCTCAAACATAAGCTATATTTTATGTCTGCGCCACTACCACCAGAAGGTTGCAGGAGCTAAAAACTTTCTAAATTGAGATTTCTGTGATGCTGAAAAGGCTAGAAACTTTAAATATGGAATGGTAGTTACTTATAAAATATAAATGCCCTCGAAGGACTGTCGAAAATAAATTCTAATTAAAAAGGGCTGAAGCGAAGGGGAGGTGCGAGAAGCATTCTAAAAAAGTCCTAAATTACGATTTCTATGCAATTTCAGGTAATATAAACTGATTCTAAAAGTAATAGTTGCAAATCAATGGTAACAGTCTCTGATTCTACACAGGCTATATTTTATGCCGATGATTTTACCACCTGGGGTTCACAGGAACAACAAACGTTCTAAAAAGGGCCTTTAAAAGCTTTCTAAATTACGTTTCTGCGGAATATTAAGAAATAACAAACCGATTTCAAAATTAATGTTGGCAAATTAATGTTGACAGTTCCTATTTCAACATAGCCCTTTTTGTTGAGAGAGGTGGTAGGACTTAGAATTTGACATGATAGTTAATTTTAAGATGTAAGAAGGTGGTTTCTAAAAAATTCAAAACTTCAAATGAATACTGAAATGAGCGTATTAATTGAGCATAAAAGTTTCAAAATATTTTCTAAATTATCATTTATTTAGTTTTATTTCGTTTTATTAATTTAAGTCTCATTTCTGCCTAATACAGTGTAATAATGATGTTTAATCAAACTGTGTTTTAAATAGTAATTTTTGAATTATTCCTAAAAGTAATAAGTACCTTTTAATAAAATAAAATATTACCTTTTAATAAAATAAAAATTTAGTTAGTACCTTTTAATAAAAATTAAACATATAAATATCGCTTGGCATATTTCAACTATTACGCAAGCAAAGCTACGGGGTTTGCTAGTCTGATTATAATTTATATGATGCTGTAAAATAGTGTTGATATTTATATGTAAAACTGTTTAAAATTAGAAATTATGAAATCGTTAGAAATTACAAATTAAAAATCCTTAAGGTGTCAAAAGACACCTCATGGTAGAAATAGGTATACCATATGCCTATTTTTATATCCAGGATAAGCTGGAGGAAAATGATACCGCTGCATAATCTAACAACTACTGTACGAAAAGTCAAAAAAATTAATTGTGGAGATAATTAAACTTAGAAAATAATTTTAAGTTAAAATCCGAAAGGTGTCTTTTGACACCTCTTGGTAGAAATAGTGTTAAAGAAATTAATCAAGCCATACCCATCTGAAGCAAACAATTTACTTCAAAGTATTTCATTTTTGTGCAACTGTAGCCCAATGGTTAGCGTACTCGTCTCGTAACACTAAAATAGCTGGTTCGATTCCAGGTCAGCAACTCATTTTTTTCACTACTTTCTTCAATTCACGTATATTTTACCTCCTGTAATGGAGAAACAATAAACGGATATTTGTCAATTAACGGAAAAATCCTGCCAGCACTACTGCCAGGAAATTTCCATGAATTGAAGAAAGTATTTCTGAGGGTGAAGACTTACTATTCCCGAATGCAAAATACGTATTTATAAATATAAATAAAATTCATGGACAATAAAAAAAAGTCATCGAGTGCAAGCGTGACCGCGAGCGCATGGTTAGTGAACCCTGCCTCGATGTAACATCTAAAAAAAAAAAAAAAAAAGAAGCGAGAACTTACCGTTTTCTTGACAATCATGAGAGTTACGCCAAGGGAAAATTCCATCACTACAATCACGCCCAAAGAAACCAAGTACTGTAACAAAGAAGAAAGTGGTTACATAATTTTTATCGGCAGAATGAAATCCAGAAAAGTGCAATATTTTAGAATATATATGCTCAGTATCCCGGGCGTATTTTCTTTTACATGAAGAATATAAGCATAAAATGTGTTAAATAAAGATTTTTTTTTTCTCGTAACATCACTACCCCCGTCCTATCCCAAGCAAGATATTTTTTACCCTACCCTTACGTGGTGAGGTGATTTTTTTTCTTATAACGTAAGTGGTGAAGTAGGGTGTACGTAACCCCAAAATTTGATCTCTTGTGCACTCCACAAAATTTAGCAAATTAAAATAAGAAATTTGAATGAGAATTTTGCATTATTTACTTGTATAAAAACTAAGGATTGACCGAATACCGAACAGTCGATTCGGCATTTGGTGATTCGGCAGGTAAACCAAATATTCGGCTTCGGCCGAATATTATTCGGCCGCAATCCGATCGATATTATTCGGCCGAATATTATTCGGCCGAATAATAACCGAATAATTGCGGATAAGTATTTTCTTAGAGGTAGAAGAATTCTCTTTTACTTAGAAGTAGAATAGGATAAACGATGAGTTTTAATATTATGTGCATGAGTTCAGAGTTCAGCTGCACTACAAAAAACAAGTCAAAGGCCATTTTTAATTTTAAAAAAGAAACTTTTTCCTTCATTAATTAGTCTACATAGGGGTAAAATCAAAACAACTGTCTACAATAAAGAAAAAAAAAGTAAGGAAGATGGGCATTTTCCCCTTATTTAATTTTAATTATATTTCTACATTAGTTTTCTTAATTTAAGTTTATTTAAAGTGTATTTTCTTTATTATACACATCAAATAAGTATATCAGAGTTCATCTCTGTATAACTAATTTGTATAAAAGAAAATACAAACATCAAATAAGTATACCCCTATGCCTATCGTATAGCTTTTATAACAAATTAAAATCGCTCAAATTTGTTATCTTCATCACCACAATGTTAAAATCAGGGTCCCAGAGCGGTCCAGAGCTGTGTTTTCCCTGAAGCTAGAGCAAGAGCTCTAAATTTTCCCCTGCTCCAGGGCTCCTTTAGTTTTTTAATATTCTTTTAAATCTTTTTTATTCAGTCTTAAATTTCCAGGCTTAAAATATTTTAATTACATCGTTTTTTAGGGTTTTTTTAATTATTATTAAAGATGGAAAACTTCTCACAACATGGTATCACTACTTCACTCCTACTTTAGCTAAGTGACAACACTATTTGAAAACAAATATGGTCGCCTGTTATTTACATGTGTAGTTGTACAATTTTGGTTGCTTGAAAAGTATAGAAGAAATTTAAGATTTTTGTGTTTAAAATTCCACTTTTTTTTTTTTTTAACCTTTAACTGATGTGACTAAAATCTGTTACACAACTGATGCGATCCGGTCTCTCAGACCCCTTGAATAAAATGAATTAAAAAAATAACTCAAATGGTTGAATTTACTTAAATTTTGTCCTAACAATATCGTTGTACTTCTTTTAGGAGCATGTGAATTAATTTGCATGAAAAAAGTATTTTATTCATATTATTTAACTTCAGTACAGAAAAGTAAAAAGCTGTAAAAATGTTTACAGCTGGAAGTCGCGGAGTCTGGGAGACCGCGTGACATCAGTTAAAGGTTAAGTAAAAGCTAAAATATGTCAGGTTTTCTGAACAAGCATTTCAAGTTTGATGAGAAGAAAAATGCATTTTGTCACATGTTTAATGTAGGTAAAGGAAGAATTTGTGAGCAAAAAATAAACTGTGCAAATTAAAATCTGCAATTCAAAAGCGCGAAGTCGGAGCCGAGTTGGAGCGGGAGCCGGAGCCACAGTATTTTATCTGGGAGCGGAGCTGGAGCATCAAAAATTTTTCTGCTCCGGGTCACTGGTTAAAATATTAATCAAATTTTAAGTATGCATCAATAATATAGTTAAATTTACAAATTGATATGATACCTTTTTTATTTGAGAACATTCTTATTCCATATGTTTATAATTAGACTTAGACAATCAGTAAACCAGCTTAATGACAATATTGTTTCTTTTTATTTGAATGAACTTTTGTTTTTCTGATAATCCTTACCCTTAATAATAGCCTGTATAGTTTAATACTTTCATAGGTTATTTTAGATATTGACTAGCGATAAAATAAAAATAAGTGATGGGTTAATGAATTTATAAGCGGAAAGAAGTCAAATTTTTTTGAGTAATTAGATTTAAGAATAAAAATGTAACTGAATTAAATTAAGAATTTAATTTAAGTTTATTAAAAAAGCTAATATATGCAAAAATGTGGATTAAAAATTTTTAAGTACACGGTTTCCGAATACCGAATATTCGGTATACACTTTGACCGAAGCTTCGGTATTCGGCAAAATCGCTAAAAAACAACTGAAAAAGTACTGTAAGTGTACATACATATGTAAGTGTACAGTCCATCTAGTAATGCAAAATGGCAATATTTGGGAATTTAAATTTCTCTGGGGTATGAAACACCTCGCTAGTTAAGGGTTAAACATTTCAGCATAAAAAGTTATGTAGAAATTAAGTAATTAAAACATATTAAATACTGAAAAATAAGTTTCTACCAGCATTTTTCAAAATAGAGAATTGAAATAGCTCCTCCCCGTTTAATGGGGCAGTGGACCTTTATTTGAGGAAAAATTGACCCCAAAATCGACTTTCTTTTTGTGTTTATTATTATTCTCAAATTTGTACGACGTCATTCGTGGAAAATCGCATGCAGATGCGATTATTTTACGTAAAGCTACAAGTGTTCTAATTTTGTTCCGAAACAATTTTTTGGCCTTGAATGGGACTTATAAATGATCTCTAAGAACATTTCTTAAAAAATTCGAAATTTAAAAAGGGGTGAAAATGCGCGAAAAGAGTTCTAAAAAACATTCTAAATGGCTATTCCTACGCAATCTCAGAACATACCCAACCTTCAAAAGTAATGGTTGCAAATTGATGATGACAGCCCTTGCTCTAACATAGGCTCTATTTTATGCCGGTGTTACTACCACCTAAAGGTTGCAGAAAAAAAAAAAAAGTTCTAAATTGCAATTTGTGTTGCTGAAGGGCCTAGAATCCTGAAATTAGGCACGGCAGTTACTTATAAGAAACAAATTATGTCTAAGAACGTTTCCTAAAAAGATCGAAATTTAAAAAGGGGTGAAAATGAGCGAAATGCGTTCTAAAAAACTTTCTAAATTGCGAGTTCTACGCAATCTCAGGAAGTACCGAACCGATTTAAAAAATAATGGTGTGAAAACGATGGTGACAGTCCTCGTTCCAACATAGGCTGTATTTCATGTCGGTGCCACTACCCCAAAGGGGGTGAAGGAGTAAAAAGCAATCTAAATAGTATTTTTTGTAATACTGCAGGGGCTAGCAACTTGAAACTAGGCATGGTAGTTACTTATAAGATATGAATGATCTCTAAGAACATTTCCTAAACAATTCGAAATTTAAAAAGGGTGAAAATAGACGAAAAACGTTCTAAAAAACTTTCTAAATTGCGATTTCTACGCAATCTCAGAAAGGTGCCCAACTGATTTCAAAAGTAATGGTTGGAAATTGATAATGACAGCCCTTGCTCCAATATAGGATCTATTTCATGTGGGCGTCACTACCACCTTGCGGCTTCATTTTAAAAAACGTTCTAAATTGTGATTTTTGTGACACTGAAGGAGCTAGCAACTTGAAATTTGGCATGGTAATTTCTTATGAGATGTAAATGCTCTCTGAGAAGAGTTCCTTAAAAATTTGAAATTTAAAAGGGGTGAAAATGAACGAAAAACGTTCTAAAAACGCTCTAAAGAGCGATTTCTACGCAATCTCAGGAAATATAAACAGATTTCAGAAGTAATGGTTTAGAATTGATGGTGACAGCCCCCGCTCCAACATAGCCTATATTTTACTTTGTTGTCACTACCACCTGGGGGTTACAGAAGCAAAAAATCTTCTAAATTGCGTTTTTTTTTTGTGTTACTGAGGTGGTCTAACATTTTAAATTTGGAATGGTAACTACTTCAAAGACGCAAATGCTTTCAAGAATTGTCGAAAGAAAATTCCAAATTTAAAAAGATGAAGTGAGCGAAAAGCGTTCTATAAGCGTTCTAAATTACAATTTTTATGCAATCGCATAAAATACGAAACCGATTTCAAACATAATGGTTGCAAATTGATGGCGATAGAACCTGCTCAAACATAAGCTACAGTTTATGCCGGTGCCCCAACACCTAGAGGGTTGCAGGGGCAAAAAAAACTTTCTAAATTGCGATTTCTGTGGTACTGAAGAGGCTAGAAACTTTAAATATAGCACGGTAGTTACTTATAAAATATAAATGTCCTCTAAGAACAGTCGAAAATAAATTCGAAATTAAAAAGGGGTGAAGCGAAGGGAAGGAACGAAAAGTATTCTAAAAGAGTCCTAAATTACGATTTCTAAGAAATCTCAGGAAATAATAAACCTATTACAGAAGTTATTGGTTGCGAATCAAGAGAAACTCCATGGTCCTATACGGTCTATATTTTATGCCGGTGTCACTACCACCTGGTTGGCAAGAACAGCAAGAAAGCCTTTAAAAACATCTAAATTCAGTTTTCTGTAGGATATTAGGAAATACCAACCGATTTCAAGGTTAATGTTGGCAAATTAATGGTGATAGTCTCTGTTTCAACATTTTTCGAGACATTCTATTTCAACTCTGTTTCGGCATTTTATGTTGGTGCCACCAACACCAGAGAGGTGGTAGGCTGTTAGACAAGAAGCTTAGAATTTGACATGATGGTTAATTTTAAGATGTAAATGTGTTAAGATGGTTTCTAAAAAATTCAAAACTTCAAATGAATACTGAAATGAGCATAAAAGTCTCAAAATACTTTCTAATTTATCATTTATTTGGAATTAGTTTTAGTTCTTCTTCTTAATTAAAATCTAATTTCTGTCTATTGCAGTTTTATAATGAAGTTTAGTCAAACTGTGGCTTAATTTATAATTTTTGAATTATTCCAAAAAGTGTTCTAATAAAAAATAGTCATGCAAATATCACTTGGCATATTTCAACTATTACGCGAGCAAAGCCGCGGGGATTGCTAGTTTTTTATATTTTAATTGCAGATTTTTTTTCCCCTGAGGACACTCATTTTTCCAACCGGTTTCGAAAATGAAAGTGTCCTTAGATTTTAAAAAAACTCCGCCAACTGGGAAAGTACCCGGTTAAACATCAATCACAGGTATCCTGTAAAAGAGATTTTAAAAATATTGAAATTCAAACGAGCAATTTGAAAAGAACGCTGTCACTGGTTTAACATTAGTTTGCAAATGTTGCATGACCCGTGACAGAAAATACTTACGGCGTAAGCTCTTAATACTTACCCCAAGTAGAAGCCATTTGTTTTCACTGCAGGCGCCACAAAGACCCGTTACTCCCGAAAATGAGATGAAAAATCCAGTTGCGATGACAGCTTCCACAGCTTTCATGACCATGGGTATATTTATGAGCAACAGCACAGACAAAGCCCATTGCATTTTGATTCCCAAAATGAAAATTGTCAAGCCAATAAACTGGGGAAAAAAAACTTATGAGTATATTCAGGACCTAATTATAACCTAAACAGTAAACAAAAGCCTAGGTCCTCGAAGAAATTAGAGTTTTAATGTAAAAACTTCAATTAAACATTATACATAGTTATACATTTTATTATTATAATTATTCAGTAGGGGAGAGGGGGGTCACATGCGAACAGTACTTATTTCACTCAGTTAATTTGAAATAAAATTCAAAAAATTACCAACAGATGGTAGTACTGGTACCATCATTCGGCTGAATTTTCAGAGCAATAAGCCAGTTTGATTTCTGGTAGTTGTAATTTGATTGTTTTAGAAGGTGTGAAGTAAAAAAAGTCTTCTAAGTTATTGAAGTAAAAATTCATTCAAGACATTTTTTAAAGTAGAATATCAGCAGTGCATTCTATAGTGACATTAATTAGGTAAGTCTACAAAAAGTTTTGTTTACTTGTTTCAATTAAAAAGATCTTTTGTTTATAAGTTATGCTTAAGTTGGTAGATGGGGCACTTGTGAACAGAACATATGGGGGAAGATGTGAACAGTTCATATATGTATTTTTTTAAGTCTGAATGCATTTTTTTAATTTAAAATTTAATTACCCTTGTCAAACATTGAGCTGTAAATTCAATGTTTTTGAATTTACTGGAAGTTAGATAACAATTAAAAGAGGTGGCTTTCTGTAAAACCCAATATGTTTATTTGTTATTTAATGATTTCCAGTTTTAAACATATTTATTTTTTTCTTAGCCCATATTAAAGTATTAGTAAGATGTTTTATTTTATGAAAGTAAAATTTAGTTGGCCAAAAAAAAAGTGATAAGTAGTACTGTGATAATCACCCATTTTTTTAACGCAATTTTACCAATTTTTAAAATCCTGATGCACAGTTTTGTTATATATGTTACTGTGAAAGACCGAAATCTGGAGAATGTCGACTTTCACCGGTGAATGTCAACATTTACATAGTCGCTTTGTGTTATGTCCGAAATATTTGTTAAATATCCTTATTTCTGACTTACACCGGTGAAAGTCGACATTCACCATACAATAATGGTGAATGTTGAATATGTCGGAAATTTGCATTTACTTCTCCGTGTTTCAGGCTCGATCATTAATTTTTATTAAATCATAAAAACATTTTAATCGTCTGTAATCCAAAGGTGTGCTGCACGCATATTCACAATGCCTACTCGGTTCGGATTCGACACAGGTATCTCCGTATATTTTTTTGGTATGAAATTTTGAATATTCTGAAACATATATACAGACGATTGCTATCTCACACAAGCTTTGAATTATCATTTAACCGGTTGAGTGCGGAGCAGTGCGATAGCGCTCCTCTTGTTACGTGCCAAAATTTCAGGAAGCGCGATACCGCTACTCTTGTTATGTGCCACAATTGCGGGAAGCGCGACAGCGCTCATTTTAGTTTATGCTAAAATTGCGGAGAGGGTAATAGTGCTCCTGTTTTTTGTCTCAGTGTGGTGTGCATTTAAGTTGGTTGCACTAGCGAAGCGTGCTATTTCTGTATATATCGTCGGCTTACAAGTAATTTTTTACTTTACAACTCATACACATTCGCATTTTTGGCATATATCCCCAAGATTTGTTCCGCACTCAAACGGTTAATCCATCCGGGGCCTAACATCCTATTAAGGGGTCTCAGGATTCTTAAAGCTTTAAAAATTTCGAAACTTTAATTTTTTTATATGTTAAACTCTTATCTTTTCTGAACATTTTGATATAATTGTTTCCTTGAAATTCCCTTTAGAACAGAAGTTATGGCTTTTAGAATTATGATTGCTTAATAGCTGTAGCGGGGTTTCCAAAACTTTGAAGTCATTTATCTCGAAATGACGTTTTTGGGCATAATGCACACGATATCTCAAAAACTAATTTTTTTCATGACATTTTCAAAACATGTGTTTCATGTTAATCTGTAGAAACTGAACATAAAATTTCCTTTTTTACTTTTCAGAAAATATTTTTTTAAGTGATTATACTGTTGAAATTTTCTAAATTTTGCATTAGCTAAATACAACTTTGTATTAAAAATATAAAAATGCTTTAAATACAAATTTATTTAGGTTCAGGGTAATTATTATAATCTGAAGTATAGGCACCAAAATTTTAGTTCTAATTGCAAAATTTATTTTGTAATCGTACGCGTAATCTGTTATTCCGATTTTCTGCATCTTTCATCTCAATAAAAATTGTGTTTTAAAATCAAATACATTTTCAGATATTAAATGTTGAAAATGGTCCTTTTTTTTTCTTCCAATTTTAAGAGTCCTGAAGCCTGAAATGATCATGTCTTTCCACTGAGTATTATTTTGTCCTAACAAGTAGTTTTGTTATCATCTCCATGTAATAATAATGATAGAATCCTAATTCTAGTAATGTATCCATTATCCATTCAATTCTCTTTTTTTTTTTACAATATAGAAATAGTTTACTTAAGTTTTATAAATTTTACATATTTAATGGCGTGATTGTGTTTCTTTTTTATAACCACTGTTTCCTCCTAATAGTATTTTTGCCATAAGAATTCTGATAACAAATAAGGCAAAGATTACTATTATTTAATAAATATTATAAAAATTTAGAAACGCAATTACCCGAAAAAACTGTTTCAGGTATATTGGTTACATTGGCCAATATTTTTAGTCATCACTAACAGAGTTGGCAATTTAGCGGAAATTCTAGATTCAAAATATCTGCCAATTTTTTTTTTTTTTTTATGACGATTTTCATTATATTTATTCAATGAAAGCCTGCCATTAAACAAAGCGAAAATTATTAAAAAATTCAGGTTTTTTTTATATAAAATTACTCTTAGTTTTCAATATTAATCGCTAACATTTGAACTGAAATACCAGTATTAATAAAATATTAGGCACGGGCAATGCCGTCCATTGACCGGAAACCAAACTGCTGGTCAGAGATTGGAATAATATTTATAAGTCGACCATTTAATATTTTGTGAAATTGCCTCGGGAAGGCAGATGCAATAGAGATCGGACGTAACTTCTCTGGAGAGTTTGTATTCTCAGCCTTTGGAAGGAAAATGGTTCTGGAGTCAAGGAAGAGTTGGGGAACCCATCCCAACCTGATCCACAGAAAAAAACCTACTGTCCCATTCCTCCCACTGTCCCATTCCACCCCACTCTCCCCTATGTCAAGTGGGGGTAACTTATTATGCATTTTCTAATTTCTGAATCTAATGACACCATCTCGAAGTCGATACGAGTATTTGTTACAAAGTTCAGGCAGGTTTTATGAATACAAAGTCGAAAATTATACTTTATTATGGAGCACAGATTTGTTACATCTAGTTTATGTTCGAAACATGTTTTTTATATCATATCAAATAACCACAAACTTATTAACTGTCCTCAAAATAGAAATAACGAAAATCAGGGTCATCCGAGCACTCAAGGTCATCAAAGTTGTCAAAATCCATATATTCATAATTTTGTATTCATAAAACCATTCATGACTTTGCATTCATAAAACCTACCGTAACTTTGTGACAAATTCTCGCATCGTCTTACGGCTGGTGTCGGTGCCTGATTTACAGAGTGCAGGGTACTCGGGGCGCGGGCCCAGGGCCTCTGATTTTCAGGGTCACCCATATGCTGATGAAGGTTTTTCAATTATTGTCCAAAATCTGATATAGTTTTAATATCTATTGGAATTTTACATTTCATCCTACATTCTATTGTGTTCATATTGTATTTTTATAGCATTATATATTTTGTCTAACATCCATTTATAAATACTTTATTATAGTGAATATTTTCTTTTATCTTTATCATTCAAAAACTATATTGTATTTTTAATTCTTATTTAATCCTTTTCCTGTTCTCGTCAGATTATTTGGAGATTGGTGAGCGTAGCTTGCAGGCAGTAGAGCCCCTAATATTTTAAATAATTGTAGCTTGGTGCTGTGGAAAATTTACTATTAGTTGTTGCATACTTTATCATCCCAGATATATAGACTTGTATAGGAAAAGATAATCAACGTCACCAATTTATTATAAAACGTCTATTCATTTAAATTTCATAATTTTGAAATAATTATTTCAAAGTAAATTAATGATTACCATATTTAATTTCTTAATGGATATTTTAAAGTAATTAATGGTTATTTAATAAGCACCTTTTTAATTTTTTTTTATCCAATCCCCCTGTAAGGAGGTGCAAGGAGGACCCCGTAAGCATCTGTGCCCAGGGCCCCAAATTTGTAAATAGGCCCCTGGGTGTCAGCCGAAGAAATCGCCAAAGATCGCTATTTACAATGCCTTTTTGATTCTGTTCATTTCAGTGGTTTAACCCGTTCAGGACTGACATCTGGTACACGAATATTATTCATTTGGCACCACTTTTTGTTAATTATTTGACTTAACTTCATAAATCACGAAAATGTCGTAATTAAATAAAATCAATTTCACTTATCTTTTTTACTGGTATCAAACTCAAGCGTTTTAAGCACTTTCTGAAGGTGCATATATGCACCCATGGTCCCGAACGGGTTAAGCGCGAAATTTGATTACATGTTTTAAATGCGTTTTATTTATTGGTTGATGAATGTTTTAATTTCGTTATGAAATATAAGCTGCAAACAAATGAGGAGCTACTTATATCAAAGTGCAAACGGATTTATCTTTCGTAATCGCCTGCAGGCGATAGAGATAAGTTTAAAGAAAATCAGGCTTGAAAATTATTTTTAAAAACAATAAAAAATCCGTAAATTGCGATACAGTTTTCAAACGAATTGTATTTCACAGTGCATTTTCCCCCTATTCGATGGTGTAAAAATTAAAAATGCGCGGTATTCAGAAGTTTTAAAGATTGCAATAAAAGTTAAATTTAATCGTTTGCTGTTGCCACCCTCAAAATGATGTCAGCGCTACCTCACGTTTGTCCTTTATAATATACTAGGGGTTCGTACCCGGGCTTCCCGGGTTAAAGAATATAGGTGAAAACATTTTTTTTAATTGAAAATTAATAATTTTTTTATATGCAATAAATTTTTTAGATTGACCACTTACATTAAAAAAGCGTTTTTCATATGGAAAATACGAATTACACAATCAAATACATTTTTGAAATTTGTCAAAACGATATTTTCTTATTAGCCGCATGCTAAGAGTTGTTTGCCAAGATTTTACTACTTATGGCATCCTTTTATATTCTGATCATTTCAGAGCTTATACATGTCTGGTAAATTTGTGTTTTATTTATATTATTTTATTTTATTATTCATAGGGAAGTTTTTTTAATGGAAATTAGCCGTAAGAAAATGAACTCTTTATTTTTTTAAGGGCAAACGGATTAATCTTTCGTAATCGAGCTCCGATATACATAAATTAAAAAATATTTCATGCTTTAAAATTGTTTTTAAAACCATAGACAATCAGAAAACTGAGATGAACTATGCAAACAAATTCCATTTGAAAAAAAAATCCTATTTGGTGATCTAAAAATTTAAATTGTACGATTACAAATATGTTAGATTTGCGTTTTTTCAATATTATTCTTTTATTTGTTTATAAAAGAAGTATTAATTTCGTTAATTTGTCTTTCACAAATATGTTAGTTTGGTGGTTTTTTAAATATTATTCTTTTATTTGCTTATAAAGGAAGTATTAATTTCATTATGCAAAAATAGTCAGAAACAAATGCTGAAAAATGTTTGTTGCTTTATGTGCAAAATGTTTATTTTGTGCATTGAAACCGGCACGTTATAAGATAAACTTTAAAAAAAAAAAATCATGCTTAAAAATTATTTTAGAAAATATAATACATCAGTCAATGAATAGAGTTTTTAAACAAATTGCATTTGCAAGTACATTTATTTCCCTATGCGACAAAAATTGAAAATGTACGATGGTCAGAAGATTGAAAAATTGCAGTAGCGAAATTTCAAGACCGAAATTTGATCGTGAAGTATTGCCATTCGCAAAATGACGTCAGCGTTACGCACAGATACGTTTGTTCTTTATAATATAGATCCATCCTAGAAGCAAATCCATCCAGGCGAGAATCATCAATTTCTGTAATATAAATCGCTATTATTTGCATGTCACATCTCTTTTATAAAGACACTAAATTTTTGTAAAACATTGCGTTTTATCAGTGTGTGATTTCGATTACATTATTCTCAAAAGTGAAGCATTTTCACCTGTGAAGAATTTCATAGCAGCTGGGCTGCGAAAATGACGCACTTCTACAAAACATAATTCAGGTTTAAGAATTAAAATACACGCTTTTTTATAAAATGACGTCATTTGCATCCGCTAAAGCAATCTACTTTTACAACCCAGTCTTAAACTTCGTCTATAGAAAAGTGTGCATATGACGTCATTACCACGGAATAACAGACAATATTCTTGACATAGCCCATATTTTATTTTCAACTATTTTTTCAGGTTTTATGAAAAAATGGCAACAAAGATACTGTATCTCCTATTTTCGACTATTTTCCGTTTACTTTCAATGACTTTCAATAGAAATGAGGTACTTTTGTTGCCACGATAAGAAAAATGGTATTAAAAACTGCAAAACAATTAATATCTCAGAAATTAATTGAGATACTGCTTTCAAACAAATTGCATTTAAAAGAGCATTTTTTTCCTTATACGACGGTGTAAAAATTTAAAATGTGCGATGTTTAGAAGTTTAAAAATTTGCAGTAGAGAAAATTGCAAAACCAAAATTTCATTTCAAATTTCAAAGTGTTGCCATTCGCAAAATGACGTATGCGTTACGCACAGATATGTTTGTCCTTTATAATATAGATAGATAGAGCACACACAAAAAAAACCCTGCCGGCTCGGCCTACAGGCGCAGGTACATTTCGACAACAAAAACTAAATCATAATTAGAGATAAGCCACTTTAACAATTTTATTTAGCCGCTTTTGACGAGTTTTTATTTCATTTTTAAGAGATGGTTTTATCAGAATCATGTTAAGGTGGTATTAAAAAAAAAATACTTTTCCATGCTCAACAACTCGAAATTTTTTGGCGCATTTTCAGATTCATTTTTAAAAGAAAAAATATGAAACTTGCTGGCGTGATTTTTGAAGAGATTTATAAGCGACCTGTGTTTTTATTTTTTGTTCAATTAATTAAAGCTTGATTTATAAACAATTATTTTCTCAGTAGGACAATATTTTTCATTTCCAGCACAATCGCTTCGGGAAATTCGGTTCAAAATGGCCAGTTTGACATTTTTTGAAATATATTCTGCCTATATCAAAAAGTCGACCATTACGGTACATTATACAGTTTCTGAATAAGAGAATCTACCAATTGGATGCGTTTAAAAACAAAAAATTTAAAAATGAGTCAGAAAATAAGCAGTTTGGATTTGAATACGCCCTTAATACGATGATTTTTTTTCTTCAACCGCTATGTATTTTTAATTTGTTTTTGCTGTAAGAAGTGGTCCTACCAAAAACTTGTCAATATAAATGTTGTAGACAATATTAAGAAGATATATGATAAATTCATGGGGATTTTATATCTTTTGAATTGACGGAGTTATGGATTTTTTTCTTCTTCAAACCCTTTTTGTGTATTTATTTATTTTTTCCGGTACGAATTGGTCTTATCAAAAACTTGTCAATATAAAAGTTGTGGATAATATTAAGTAGATTTATAATAAAATTAATTGGATTTGATATCTTGAGAATTGATGAAGTTATGGATTTTTTTCTCCCAAAAACCCTATTTTTTGCACCCCTTGAGCCCATTTTTGATTTTATCAAAAATTTGTGATACATAATTTTTGGCCCTATTTTTAGGAGTAATAAAAAGTTTAAACTGATTTGATATGTACAAAAATTAAGAAGTTATGGGTTTTCTCGGTTTTCACAAAATCCCTCCCTTTTCCATCCCTTTGGTCTGATTTTGCCCATTAACGAACTTGACCGAGATTTTATGTATCAGTTTGGAAGAGATATGTGCAGAATTACGGAAAAGTTCTTTAAAAAAGAGACAGACAGACAGATAGGTCAAGGTTTTTACTGAGGGTAGTTTTGGGTTCTAGGTGTCATGATCGGTGTAGATCTGCAAACATTTTTCAGAAATTCCAACATAGGGGAGAATGTAATAGGTAGTATTTCATACGAAATCTACCTAAAAAGGATCAAATAGATTTCTGAAAAAAACTCAAAATCGTATAAGTCTAGTTTTAAAATTTTCTTAAGTTTAAAAAAATAAAAAAATAAAAAAATCAGATTTTAACAAAAATATTGCATCATGTTTAAATCATTTTCCTTCAAAAAACAAATTAAGAAAATGACAAAAAGATTAAAAAAATACTTTAAAAAATGCTTCAAAAGGGTACCGAGACTCCTTCATTGACTTTTTAGATGCGCTGTACAATCAAATACCCCATGTTCTGGGATGGGGAAAACATTTTGCTCGCAACTGGCGAATGAATTTTCTGACAGAGCGGTGACTTTTTTGGCAGTCTGAAAACTGCAGGCTATAGAAGATTAAAACAAAAAAAAGATTTTGACATAACTACTTAGCTATATTTTGACACTTTTTTAATTAACACTTTGTTATGAAGAAAATTCGTTAAATAGAAATCAATTCAAATTCATGAAATTTGTATAATAAAATACATGTGCATAAAATGAAAAACACATAAAATGGAAATATTGGAAAAATGCATTTTAATTAGAGCAGTGACTTTTTAGTAGATATGACAAAAATTTAATTAGAATAACGTCTCAAAAACCGCATAATAGAGAACAAAAACTGATGTGTAACGTATCTTTTCTCTTTTTTTCTCAATATTTCAAATCCCCAACTTTAAAAAAGCCTGTAATCTTACTTTGTACAGGTGTCTTATAAAACACACTACGTATTCATAAAAATTTTCGCACTGTTTTAAGTATCCGAACAATTCATCTGTAACATTTTCGTGATACTGGGAGCCCCTTCTTATTGTTTCGAAGGCTTTTAGCATTTCTTCTTTTGAATGGAAACGATTAAATAAAATCATTTTCATACAATCCGCCGACATAAATTCATATACACATCGCAACAGCAACCTCTGCGTTTCAATGTTGTAAACACACGAAAGTGGAATAAAATTCGTTATATAGAATATATTTTTCGTAATATGGAGATTTATTTACATCCTAATGGTGTTCAAAGTTGAGGTTCAGCAGAAAATTTCGTTAAGTAGAAAACATCGTTAAACAGGGACTTTGTTAAAAAGGAAATTCCACTGTATATCTTAATTTTAGAGGAAAAAAAAATTACGAAAATTCATTGTAGTAATAATAATGAATTTTTTTTTAAGCAGCCTCGTACATTTGGCCATAATTTTCAACTGTACGTGCATCTTGCTGGCTGGTAAAATTCAGGGCCGAAACTAAGGGGGGCAGAGGAGGCATGTGCCCCGGGCGCCAGAACAAAGGGGCGCCAAATGAAGGATTATACCTTTGGAAAGGATCATTTTCTTCTTATGGACTGATGTCTTCCGTTATTATGAAACAGGCATTATAAATGAAGTGTTAGGTGAAGATGAAAGAGCAGCCGTAAAAAGTTAAAACTCTGAATATATATATATATATATATATTTTTTTTTTTTTTTTTTTCAAAAAAAATTATGGTAATTTTTTTTCTTCCCATTCGGACCAGAAAATCAGAGTAACTTTTTACGACTGCTCTTTCATCTTCACCTAACACTTCATTTATAATGCCTGTTTCATAATAACGGAAGCCATCAGTCCATCAGAAGAAAAACTCTGTGAAAGCGGAAACTCGGTTAGGCGGGACTCTACTGGATATGTCATTTTAAAAATGTTCTTTAGAATATTTTTGTTGATGTTCAGAGGGACCTCATCCTTGGATCCGCCACTGTAGATTACGTAGTTCAGTATTACATATTTTATGATACATATTTTAAATTTTAAAATAAGTCGTCTATTATAAAATTAGTAAAATTCTCTTTGTAAATATACTTTCTGGAAAGGGGGGGGGGGGGGGCGCCAAAATCCATGTTTGCCCCGGGTGCAAAAAAGGCTAGTTTCGGCCCTGGTAAAATTAATCCTTGAATGGTAAGATTTTCTGAAAATTCCAGGTGAGCATGTTAGGCACAATCCAGAAGCGCCACGCAAAAATGAATGCATTGACTGATGTTGTAGAGTGCATAGTTGCCAAACTTCCGGTTTTCCCCAAACCATATTAAACGTATATTTCGAACCAGAAAATTTGTTTAACAAAAATGCTTCTTGATTCTAAATAGTATTTGTTTCGTGAAATTTCAGGTTTTACTTGAGTTTAAAAAAAGAAAGAAAGTTATGAGGTAACTAGTTGACAATGTCCATTTATTGTTTTGAAAGATCCGTTCAACAGGAAACATTCATATAATTCTATAAAATATCAAATAATTTTGATTATACAGGTCCTTCTTATTATTGACAGACAGCTAATTCCTAAAAAGTTTTAGAGGTGTAGTTAGAGTGTCCCTTCTTATCACTGACCGACTTCATTGAGAATATGTTTATACGTGAGAATACGGAATCTGTGTCTACAGGTTATTCTCGACGAAGATCAATCAACTACTCCAGAAGATGACTTTGAAGATAAAGTCGAAACATCGGGTATTTTTAAAGTTTTAATATCATTTTTAGTAAAATATACGCTGATTAGCAACTTGTAATTATTTTAGTATGAGAAAATTAGTCTTGAAACAATTGGAAAAATTTTAATTTTCTATTGCGTAGGGGAGACCAGGGGAATGGCGACACCTTAAAAGAATTTAATTTTTTTCACCTCAAAAAAATTTATTTTTTAATAGTAAAAATTCTAAAGCTAAATCATGATCTTTAGTATCTGTATAAATTTAACCGTAATCATAACTGTAAAGTAAGCACACATAAAAAAAACTTTCTTTCAACCTCTGTACAGTGGCGGGATTACCCAGGATGCTGGGGTAATTTCGCCACTATATCGGGGTAATGACGCCACTCTTTAATGACCTAGTAAATACATAAAATGGATACTAGAAAACACAACCTACTGAAAATATTTAGAAAGCAATAATTTATCAAAATAATGAATAATTACAATGTTCCTTCAGCTAGATTTATTAATGTGTTTACCCGGGAGAACTCGCTGCATGAGATTTTCTCTCACAGTCGTACTTTTTTAAGACTTATTTAAATCATTTTTCATTTTAATTAAAATTTCAAAATGTTTTTCAATTATTTTACCTATTTTATGAATAAAAGTACTAAGCCAACCAAAAAAAGTTGATATTATATGAATGTAAAGTAAAAGAAAAGCAATTGGGCATTCTCACTAGCGAGTTCTCCCGGGTTAAGCTTACAATTTAACTCAAATTGGAAAAAGTCACCCTTTGCCATGGTGACGGCATTATCCTGAGAGGATAATATATAGAGGAAATCCCCCAGCAAAGCCAAAAGAAGAACCGAACTTTTTCAACAAATTGCATCAAAATGTCGGCGAATGCATGTAGATTACGGGTAATATTATCTTAAGTGCCTAATGTTATAATAAAAGGTGTTTACCTCTACTCATTTGAAGCTCCAAAATAAGAAGCAACTAGATGAAAACTAAATTTTTCACTAGAACAAGCGAACGACGTACAACAAAATCATTCTCACTCTAGGCACTGTTTCTATTGTTGGCCGCTGTAGTGCAGACGCATTCACTATTATCTAACTGCAGTTAGTTTTTAAACTAGGCGGGGTGGCGTCATAACCCCGAGAGGCGCCATTCCACCGGTCTCCCCTATCAATCGGTTGTCGGGTGACAAAATATTTCCGGCTTCGATTTCAAATTATCGGGCTCGGACTCCGGGGAAAAAAAAAAAAAAAAAAAAAAAAAACTGAACTCATCCCTATGGCTCACGGAAAATCAGACCTGATGTTAAAAGGCTAAAAAACACGTTTCTAATACGTCAATCTTGGAGGCACTTTTATTTAACTTCCTGTATTTAAAATCGAGAAAATTGAATTATGTTCTAGGGCCCGTTCAAGTATTACGTAAGCATATTTTTAGTCACTTTGTACCCCTCCCCCCCTTATAAGGAAAAATAAGCAAATGGTAGACCCCCCCCCCCCTTTGCTTACGTAAGATTTTGTGACATTCTAACATCAACACTGTTTGCCATAAAAAAAAAAATACAGTTTGTGATAAATTACGTTATTAATCCAGCAAATTTACGTAAATAGACATATAGGGGTTGTGGTACCGAAGGAAAACAAAATCGGTTTAATATACTGTTATTTATTGCATTAAACAATTCATAAAATACAAAATTGTTTTTAATATATTATTTATCGCATTGAACAAAAAACCTAAGAAATACAACAGACCCTAACTTATTTAAGCACATAACTAAAAAATTTAACAAGAATCATAGGAAAATTATGTGTTTGGCATTCACATTTCTAGTCTGGTGTCCAAGATCTTTGAATCTATGTTTCTGCATTGTTTATTATTATATTTTCAATGTAGTGGTGGGCTGAAATGTTCCTCATGTACAGTCCTTGTTTACTCCATATCTTTTTTATCGAGTCGTTCAACATCCGTAGAACATACATCCAAATCATGCTCTTTTGCTTTTTGTTGTTAAACTATAGTTGCTTCATTGACTAATGCTTACGTAAGAATTCTCGTGACCCCCCCCCCTTCCCCTTGTTAGTAAAAATAAGCAGACACTGGACCCCCCACCCCCCATTACTGCTTACGTAATACTTGAACGACCCCCTACATATAGAGCACCACTTTTTATTGTGGACAGATAGCTAATTTATAAAACGTTAGGTTTAGAGGTATAGTTCCACTTTCTAAAATGTTTCAACCCTCCTTCATGTAAAAATCCATTTAAGTTTTTTTTTTTTTTGTTCGAAACTTTAATATTTATTGTCCCTACGTCATATAAACTATATTTTAGGGGTGGGGGGATCTTTCTCCATGCTTTAACAAATAAAATATTAAGAATTCGATTTTTGTATGACGCGTTTTTCCGTTTTTAGAGCCAGAAACCAGAATATTCATAAAATTTTACTAATTTACTTGTTAAATCACGAAGAAAGTGTTTCTCAGTATAACTTCTGGGACCCAGGAATCGTATAAAAATTTTAATTTCGTAATTTAAAAAAAAAAAAAAAAAAACTATCTTAACGTAATTGCATTTTCATCTGAAGAACAATTGAAACATTTTTGTAGCTTTTAAAACTGTTTAGAAATAAGCTTTCGGTCAATGAAAGAAAGGACACTGTAGCTACACGTCTATTAAATCAGAAACTAGCTGTTTAGCAATTAGCCGCCAGTCAGTGATAAGAAGAGACACTCTAGCTACACCTCTAAAACTCTTTAGGAATTAGTTGTTTGTCAATGGTGAGACGGGATACGCGATACGGTAGCTACTCTAAAACTGTTTAGGAATTAGCCGTGGGTCAATGATGAAAAGGGACATTCTAGAAATCTGTTTAGGAATTAGCTTTTGATCAATGAGAAGGTACACTCTAGCTACATCTCTAAAACTGTTTAGGAATTAGCTGCGAGTCAGTGATCAGTGGCGTAGCTAGAGCATTTCGCTTGGGGGGTGTGGAGATCGAATTTACCGAATGTTCATAATAAATTGTATTTTTTTTTTTTTTGTATTTTTATTTTTTTTTTTTTTTTGCATTATTTTCTTTTGGGCGAGTTGGAGGGGGGGGGGGGGTGAGTTAGACATTTATTTATTATTTCAGCAATATATAAATAAACAGACCAAAAATTTTAACAAAAAACTAAATTTTAACCATTTAAAATTTTACAAACTGGGGGTGAGGGAGGAGCGGGTGTAGTAGAAATTATGAATGGGGGGAGTGAAGTAGATAACTGCTGATTTATTTATCGTATTGCACAATTACGAATAAAGCAGAGGAAAAAAGTAATTTTAAAGATTTTAACGCTTAACTGATCAGGTGAGGTGTTTTTCAACCCAAAGAAATTTCAATTATGAAGAAAAATTTTTGTGGTATTTAGATACGTTTATTTATATGTATGTACACTTACAGTACTTTTTCAGTTGTTCTTATTCAAGTAAATAATGCAAAATTCACAGGAGATTTTCTTATTTTAATTCGCTAAATTTTGTGGAGTGCACAAGACAAGAAATCAAATTTTGGAGTTGCACACACACCATCTCACTACGATATATATATATATATATATATATATATATATATATATATATATATAAAAAATCACCTCATCACTTAAGGTTTAAGCTTTTCGTGTTCGATACTCCAGTGAGTGGGAGAGGGGGCAAAGGTAAAAGCAGTAATTTGGGGTGAGGTGTAAAAAGGCAGGTTTAGATTGATTACTTATTATTACAATAAAAATAAATTCAATAGAAAATATTTAAAAAATTATTCTTGTTTTTTTTATTTATAACTCAAAGTTTGAAATTTGCAATACTTTTTCAATTTTAAGTTAGAAGTCTGTACGGGTAGAAATTTTCAGGCCCGGGCCAGGCCGACTCATAGAAAAAAATTCGACCCGGCCCATTATAAAAGGTAGCCCTGAACTTGGCCAGGCCTGTCGAAAAAAATTATTGGCCTGGCCCGGCGTTATAGCAGCTAAAAGTTCAGCCTGAGACCATCCTGACCCGGAAAAAAAATGAAAATCTCGACCCGAGCCTGGCACAGCCCGACTGAATTTTTACAAAACATTGACTTTTATGTCGATTTGGTTAAAAATTTGTCTGTACGAGGAATTCTGATCAAAAATACTTAATCTTAGCAATACTTAATCTTAGCTTTTCTCTTCTCTTTTTTTTTTTTTTTTTTCTAGAAATACCGTAGGCTGCGATATTTATTTTTCTAGGGTTCCGTACTTAAAAAGTAAAAACGGAACCATTATCATGGAAGACGGTAGTATTCCGAGTGACGCAGCCTTAAGCCTAAAATCGTATCGTAGAATTCGTAGATGGCGGAACTCATATATACAGCTAACTCGACATCAAAGAAAATGCGAAAAGCCGCCTGTTAATAACTCATCAAATATAGGTCCTATTGTTCTGATTTTTTTAAAACAGTCTTATATCTGCAGTCTAATCCTATTCTGAATTTTTTACAATTCTACGTGCAGTATATTTTCAGATCTGTAAACCCATTTTGAAAGCAATTTCGATGGTGTAAGTTTGTCTTTTTTTTTTCTCCGAAACGGTCTAGATTTTTTTAAAAACATTAATATATAAAATGAATCTGTTTTTGACGAAGTGGATAAGACTAACCTAGTATCTAGGAAAACTCTTAATTTTTATATAATCCGCATGAAAAAATGGACTTCTTAGGATCGCGGATTACATGCTATTCTATGGGCTAGCAGACAGAACGTTGCACATCGGTTTTGCGCGGTTTAGGTCACAGTTAAAAATCTGAATATTGGCAATAAATCTTTTTTTAAACTACGAAAACAGTTTATTATGTGCTTTAAAATACTTAGACTGATTTTTTAAAATGGAGCAGTATTTTGTAATTATAGGTATTTTATTTCATTGTTATTCATAGTAAGTAAACATTTTTTAAGCAGAAAATATTTCACATTTAAAAAAAAAATCTCGTATCGAAATTCGATATTTATCGAAAATTCTCGTATCGAAATGAAAATTCATCGCGTTCGCCATAAGACTTCGCCATGTATCACTACGCGATACGCGAAGTTGACTGAAGAAATAAGAAATATCAAAGATCTTGAAATGGTATTCCAAGGGGAGAAAGTGAGTACAATTTCTAATTATCCAGACAGCATTCTTTGCAACCGATCCTTTCTAATTAGTATAATGTTCTGAATTGTTTTTATTATCAACAATACTTATAACTGTTTTCCTTACAAAATAATGTTCATGTGTGGCATAGGTATTTCTTGTGATATGTGAATGTAATACAGATAAATTACTAATTTAATTTTGTGTTTTGAGTTTTCTTTTAAAGAAATTAAACAAAATCTTTCATTTTTAAAGAACGCACAATTTAAATAAAAGGTATGACGAAATCAAAATTAAGATTTCCAATCCCGTTTATAAAATGATTCATTTGCGAATCGTTTCTAATAATATTATAAACGAAAATTGACTTAAAATGACATCTTTCGTTTATTTTTTTTTTTTTTTATGTAACTCTTTTCAGCTTCAAAAATTAAAGCATCGTAGTATTTTATTTTTATAAAATTTAACGTAAAGGGGAAGAAAATTCTTATTGCCGTTTATCTCTGTAACAAAAGAAAAACAGAAGAAGAAAAAAAAACACCTGAAGCATTTCTTTTAGGCTAATTGATTACAGCCATGGGTGCAAGACCTTCAGTCTCAGGACTGATTGCAGTCTTGGACACATTTTTGACTGATAGTAAATTCTACTTTATATACTTAAATTATCACGATTAGCTCAAAATGAACCATTTTATCCTGACTGGTTGTTTTGAGCTCCTAAAAGTAAAAATTTTCATCATGATACTTTTCCTTATTTAGTAATTAAAGTTTATAGATAAATAAGATAAAACAGCTTTTTTGTAAAAGTAAGATACTTGTTTTTATTTAATTTTAAAGTTAATATGCTTAAAAGAAAGCTTTAAATAATTTACTTTTAAAAAATATAAAAGTAGCCAGCTCCCTTATATGGTATTTGTGGTAATGAAGTATTATTGTAAATAAGAACAATTCAGAACATGTAAATTTTAGAAAAGATTGGTTTCACAAAATTTCATTAGCAGCTGCATTGTAGCTGTCATGATAATTAGACTTTGTATAAACTAATAAAGTGATTACTCAGTAACCATTTCAATTAATATATTAGTCTGACTCGCATCTTAAATTAAATATTAAGTTTTTATTCCGCTTTCATTAAGCCATTCACTATTCTGTAACATTCCGCATGTTCCGACTACACAAACTCTTTTTATCAATTCCACCTGTACACTGGAGGGTTGTCGTGCCACTTACAGAGTAGCGCGTTTATCGCCTCGTTGTGCAATAGTATTTGAAAGATCACCACACTAACATAAAAAAGTAGCAATAAAAGAAAAACAAAATTAATCAGTTGATTGTAAAAAACCCGCTCCATTCTCGGTCGGGGGAGGAACATCACAAGAAAAAAATAACCTCGCGAAATTTGACAGTATGTCATGCGGGGGGGGGGGGGGGAGGAATCCAAAACTTCATGAAAATAGTTGTAACTTTTCTAATGAATATGTTACATATAACATATGGTAGTAATAATCAGTATATCTGATGAAAATACAAGTAATTTTTTAAAATAAACTATTTAATGATTTTTTTTTTTTTATCCCTATTACCGTATTTGATTAATAGTAGTTCAAAAGCCATAATTTTATATTGTAAAATCCTTAAAAGCACTCTGCAAGCAGTCCTTGTTCAGTCACAAAAGCCTGCCACTAAAAAATTTTAATGCAGAAGATGTAATGTATTTCTCAGATATAAACAATGAATTTTTCAGTTAAGAAGCACATGTATTTTACAAATATTGCTATTTCTTACAACACTAAATATGATACATTATCGCCTTTAACACATTATTTTGGAGTAATGAAAACATTGTTATTATATTAAAATTTTTTGTAAATGAGTGTTATAATCAGAGCAGCTCATGACAGGTTTTTCTTGCAGCACTAAAATGCATGCTTTCCAAAAGTTTTTGTTGTTGTTGTTTTTTTAATTTTTGCCTTATTTAATAGAAGAAAATTCTGCTAAAAATAACGCAAAGATTTCATTATTAAAAATAGTGAAAAAGAATAAATTGGCCAGCCATGCATTTAGTGTTCCCAAAACTGTCAGTCATGAGTTATCACTGTTTATAATGATTTTGCCCAGGCATATTTGGATGTTATATTTCAAGGTAATATCTTTAAGGTAATTTAATAATGTGTGATCTATACCTATTATATAAAATATCATAATTTGCACATTTTCTGGTTCCAAGGAATGTAATTTAAAGCATGTATACGAAGTAAATTTAATGATGTATGAAATATGATCTATATAATGCAAAATTCTATAATACGCACAACTTCTCATACCAAGGTGTGCATTATAAAGATCTTCTACTGTATTCATATGTAGTTCACACATCAAAAACCTTAAAGATTTAGTATCTGTAACAAGAGGACATTATTACAACTTTATATTTTTTTTCATTCTGTAGCACAAATTACTCAGCTTAGAATTTGCCAATCAAAACATTGCCATCTTGATTTTTTTCCACTGTCTTTATTTACCTCAGAAGTGATTAAGATTTTTTTATATTGTAAATCCTAAAGGTTATAATAGCAAAAAAGCATCTTTTTAAGCCCTTGGGAATGAGCGACCGGTATACTTGGCCACTTAAGGTATTCAGAATCCTTCATTATTCTCACCACTTATTTTTAATTGTAAAGTTTACCTTCTTTAATGGGAGCATTTCTGTGATTCAACTACAGAAAATTTTCTGTTTTTAAAAACCTGTAGTAAAAGGTTAAAAATTAACCAAAGGGCTCTTGTCGCGAAGTGGTTAAACATCTTGAATTACAGTGAACTTTAATAACCCTTGGCTTTAATTGCCAGTACTCTTCCAATTGAGCTATCTGTACGACAGCCTAGCCAACACAATATTCGCTCAGAACAACTATTATTATGACATCAATTGATTGTGTGAAAAATAATTAAAAGTGTACATGATTATATATTTTATTATTAAGCAACAGACTTTGCGGATCCGATTTTCTAAAAAGCTTTAAAGATTGAAATCTCTAGGCTGGAGTGGGAAAGTGGTAATTTTGAGGAATAGGAGGATAATTTATATAGAAGAATTTTCTGTATAAAAATAAAGATTTAAATTTTTTTAATGTTGGGGAGTAGGGGAGGGAGAAGAGGTGAAATGTACAGTCGTGGAAAAAAAAAGTAAACACCCTCTACTAACTCCTTAACAAATTATTATCGTAGACAAAAGTTATTGGTACCGAACGATTGGAAATAAAATCTATTTTTAAATGATGTATATAAAATTTGCTTAGGGGGCCATCTACATATTAAAACGAAACATAACTTCATTTTTTTTCAATGGCAATACCCAATTTTAACGAGATATTTCAAATCTTCGGTTCAAACTATGCCTAGGCACCAAATTTCAAGTCATTTGAATAATAAGTTTTTGAATTATAAACATTCAAAATTTAGTGCTTCTAATGTTAAATTATATTTTCATATTTTTATTCATATCACCTGAAATTATGCTCCTAATGTGCTGATTTTTTGTGTAGCAGTAATACTAACATACCCAAACATAAATACGTTGAATTTTCAATTTTTATAATTTTATGATATGAATTATGAAATTAATATTCGAAACAATTATGAATTGTAACCTAAAATTTTTTTGATGGATTTAGATTTATTAAGTCCTGCTTTATGGAAATCCAAAATTTCATATTTTTCTTCCAAATAGTTTTCAAATTATGCTTAAAAAACGGCAAAATTATGGTTTAAGATAGATGGTCTATGATAGAAGTGACTAGATATTTTGAAATGTCTTACGCTGTCCTGTAATCTAGCAGACTTCATTGACTGCTTGAGTGACGCTTAAGGTGCCTTGATCAAGAAGGGGGCTCTCTCGGTTAACAATCGAGTACCGAACTTCAATTTGGATACAGCCCTTAAAATAAGCTTGTTTTAAAATAATTAATTTTTCGGGAACTTATAGTACGAATTGCATAAAAATTTGTTTTTAGGCTAATTAAATGGTGTAGAATTCATTTATGCTGTAAAAATTGTGTACTGCTATTGAAAAAAACAAAGTTATGGTTCGTTTTAATATGTAGATAACCCCTTAAGCAAATTTTATATACATTTAAAAGTAGACTTAATTTCCATTCGTTCGGTACCAGTAACTTTCTTCTACGGTAATTTGTTGAGGAGTTAGTAGGGGGTGTTTACTTTTTTTTCCATGACTGTACATTAGAGAAGTTAGTGCTTATTTATTTATGTTAGTGAGCAACAAATGTTGCAGATTTTTTTTTTTTTTTTCAAACTAATTTTTGAAAGATTTTATTATTTAGGTAAGCTGGAGAGGTGGATGCAAAAGCAGAAGTGGAATCTTCGGAGCTCAGGGGATTATTTTATATGATTTATTATTATTGTTAATAAAGAATTTTAAATAGGGATGGTGAAAGATTATTTTATATAAAATTAAGGAATGTTTAATTTTTTTGCGCTAGGAATGAGAAAAGGGAGAAGCAGAAATTTGTAGTTTTGGATTTAATATAAATGTATGGAATTACTTTTATAAGTGAGCGATGATTGTTATATATATATATATATATATATATATATATATATATAAAGGTTTAAAGAGTAATATTTCTTGCTATTTTTCTTAACAAAGTAATTTTTTTATATAGTAAAATTTAACATAGTTTTTTATATCTCTGAAGCAAACCAACAGAAATACCCTCTAAACATGCATGTTGTACATTACTTCCATATCTTACCAAAGAGTTCTTATAAAAATCTCATTGCACGGTGCTCTTTAAAATTGAAGTATGGTCATCCTTTTTTGCAGGGAGGGAGGGGGGAGAGATTGAAGGTGAATTGAAATCCTGACTATGAATTCTTTGTATTGGTCTTTAATTTTTTTTGTGTGTGTTTATTGTTTTATTTATTTTTTTCAATAACCTCAAAAAAGTAATGATATCAATGCAAAAACCCTTAACGGGTTAAAAGTTTGTGACGCAGCACTTTATCTTATGCTCTAAGAATTTTAAATATGGAACTTAAAAATAATGATATCAAATTTTGAGTGACGCTATGCTATTAATTATAATCTCTCTATATATTATTTATTTCATCTTTTTATTTTTTTATAATCGCATGTGCAAAAATTATGTTCAATTTAAAAAAATGTATAAAAGTTTATTCATTGATGCTTTAACATTTACACCTCTCATAAATTCCAAGTATGAGTTTTAAAAGATATGATATCAAAATTTTAGTGACGCTTTGATGTGGCTTTAAACGATTTGTTTTAAAATTAAATTTAAATTATTTTTGTTTTGGCTAAGATATATTCACACATCTAAATAATAGTTTTAATTTTCCAATATACTTTAAATATGTCACTTTCACTGAATTTATATAATGCATTTAAATGTATTTATTTGAATAAATTGATTTATCCTTTGTCCAATGCTATTAAAAATTTAAAATAAGATTTGCGTAAATAATTTTTTTGCGTCATTGTATCCAAACTCAAAACTTCAAATGGATACTATGAGGCAAAAAAATTATTTACGCAAATCTTATTTTAAATTTTTAATAGCATTGGACAAAGGATAAATCAATTTATTCAAATAAATACATTTAAATGCATTATATAAATTCAGTGAAAGTGACATATTTAAAGTATATTGGAAAATTAAAACTATTATTTAGATGTGTGAATATATCTTAGCCAAAACAAAAATAATTTAAATTTAATTTTAAAACAAATCGTTTAAAGCCACATCAAAGCGTCACTAAAATTTTGATATCATATCTTTTAAAACTCATACTTGGAATTTATGAGAGGTGTAAATGTTAAAGCATCAATGAATAAACTTTTATACATTTTTTTAAATTGAACATAATTTTTGCACATGCGATTATAAAAAAATAAAAAGATGAAATAAATAATATATAGAGAGATTATAATTAATAGCATAGCGTCACTCAAAATTTGATATCATTATTTTTAAGTTCCATATTTAAAATTCTTAGAGCATAAGATAAAGTGCTGCGTCACAAACTTTTAACCCGTTAAGGGTTTTTGCATTGATAAGATCACTCCCGTGTCTATCTGTCTGTCTCTCACAGCCATTTTACTCATAAACTATGGAACGCTGCAAGTTCAAATTCGGGGAAGTAATAAAGACTATTGTCCCACATATTTTCAGATTAATAAACATTCATAAATATATTTAGTAAAAATGTAGAGGGGCTAATTATGGTACTTGAAAAAAATATTTTCTTTGCATATCGTGTGGGGTATCGTGTGAAAGCTTTCGTAACGCTGAACTCAAAAATACATTCCTTTTAATTTTAGATATTATATTTTCAAAGATATTGTCGAAAATGTAGCGCAAAAATATGTTACCCCCATCTAATTCCGAATCTACTGAAACTAAAATTATGAAAAAATTGGAGGTAGAAGTTAATTTAAGCCTTGCCGGAAAATTATAGCGATCACCATAGGTCACATAGTTTTTGAGAAAATTGCATTTTTCTGTTACACACAAATTTCGATTTATGGGCATTCAGAAAAATTGTTCAGCATCGCTGGATGTACCTATCGTAGAAGAAGTAAAAAAGCATTGTTGATAATGAATTTCGAAAAAAATCATCGGTAATTAGCTGAGATATTAACCCTTAAAGATACGGCCAGTTTGGACATGCACAATGACAGGAGCGGCGTACTCTATGCCTAGTTAACAACTTTTAATAATATATATGAGTGATGTAATGTCCAGTAACAGTATAAAAGCAATAAATGTCAAATTGTTAAAAACATACTAATTTCAGGGGTCTCAGGACTCTAAAAATTGGAAGAAAAAAAACCATTTTCAACATTTAATGTCTTAAAATGTATATCATTTTAAAACAATTTTAATTGGGATGAAAGATATAAGTATGTTCTTTCATTTCATGTATTTAAAAAATTGCAAGATGCAGAATTAGTATTTATAGGGGGCTCGAAACTGTTAGACATTTCTCGAACAGAAAATTGGCATAACAGTTTGCAGGGTTACAAAATAAATATTGCAACTAGAATGAAAATTTTAGTGCTTACTTATACTTCATATTGTTATAATTACTCTGAACTTAAATAAATTTGTATTTAAAGCATTTTTATATTTTTAATGCAATGTTGCATTTAGCTAATACAAAATTTTGAAATTTTCAACAGTATAATCACTTAAAAAATATATTTTGAAAATAAAAAGGAAATTTTCGGTTCAGTTTATACAGACTAACATGAAATATATGTTTTGAAAATTTTATGAAAAAATATACAGAAGTTTTTGAGGTATCCTGCGCCTTATGCCCAAAAAACGACATTTGGAGAAAAATGGCTTCAAAGTTTCGCAAATGCCGCTTCAGCTATTGTGCGAGTATAATTCTAAAAGCCATAACTTCTGTTCTAATGGGAATTTCAATGAAACAATTATATCAAAATGTTCCGAAAAGATAGGAGTTTAACATCTAAAAAAATTTTAATTTCTAAAATTTTGAAGCTTTAAGAGTCCTGCGACCGCTTAACCCTTTCCGGCGCGGAGTAATTCTGTATATAAACTTATGAAATAATGGACTGACACCGGAATTTATAAACGAATTTATTAGAAAATACAAACTTGCTTATTTTCAAGTACATGATAAAAGGAAAATTTTAATTAAATATTTTTGATGCCGTTTGCCTGTTTTGGAATTAAAATTAGGTGTCCTTTTTTTAAGGTTACCTACTCGAAAGGTTTAATTAGTTTAATTGAATCACACAAATACTGTGGGATTCGCGACTAGTTTGCATTGAGTGTATCTCTCAATACGCCTCGAGTGACTTAATTAAAAACCTATCTCGAAAAACACGGCACTGACCAAGGCGGCGTTGCAACTTTGCGACCTCCTTTCGAAGCGCGCTTAGCACAATGCCAAATTTAAACTTTGAACAAAGGTTTTGTTTTAGCTACACTGTAGAAATAAAGGTTATTTCTAGGCTGAATTTAGTTTTATGAAATGCCAAATGAAGTTTAAATATGCATTGCTTTTATTGTCAGTACCGAATTAAGTTCATCATAAACAGATTAGGATAATATTAAAAAATGAGTTATACAGAAAAGCTATATTGATATTATTTAGGTTCCATATCTCTTTGAATTTTCATGATAGATCCATTTGCTCTTTTCTAATATATACTGTTATACCCAACCCTATATTGTATAGTTTTTTACAAAGTCTTAGTATTATTTTAGCAACGGGTTTTTTTTTTTTTTTTTTTTTTTTTTTTTATAATACAATTACAAATTCATATATTTATTCTACGGAACCCTCTGTACGCGAGTAATACTCGCACTTGACCGTTTATTTTAAATAAATCTCTATTTGTTATATGGAAATGTTTCGATTATCATTAATTTTGTTAATCCGTATTCCATGTATTGGAGACTTAAAAATCTAAAAAATGATATACAGTAAAATCTTCTAAGACGGAATCGCACAGTAAAGTAAAAAAATGCATTATAGACAAGTTCCCTTTTTAATAGGTGTAAATGTATTACTGTCAAATCTCGTTAACACGAACACGCTTAACGGGAATTACTTTTAGCACGAACTGTTTCCGATTGTCCCGTCGCAGTTGTATGTAATGCATTTAAGTTCGGATAACACGAACTACTTTTAACACGAACAAAAAAGTTTCCCCTTGACTGTTCGCGTTAACGAGGTTCGACTGTATACTTTCTTTTCTCACATATTATAGTATTAATTTTGCATGGATCAACACATTTTTCAGTTTAAAACAGGATTCGTCATTCTTTTTCACACGTATTACTATATTTTAATTTCGCTGTATTTTGCTACCAGGCCACGCTGAGACAATGATTTTCATACGGGTTGTGTGAAAACCGGGACTGAAAATTTTGGCCCGTGAAAACTTGGAAGAATGAAACCAGTCCCGGCTCGGTACAAAAAACATTAATTAGGCCTGGTAAAGCCTAATTTATGTTTTGCCAAAATGGTGCCAAAGCTGACGTTTGTAACAGATTTTTTTAAAATGTCACAATGGGCTAAATATCATTATGAGGTAGCAATTGATTATAATTTAATTGTAAATCTCATAGTAACCGAAATAAATCTCAGCAGCTTGATCAGGGACCCGACGCTCCCTCTCAGACTCTGAGAGTCGGGAGGAGTGGATGTGGTCTACCCCTCGGGATTGCACTATCACTCTAAAGCGAAAGCTGAGTTCCCGAGGTGGTCATCGCTGTCATCGCTGTATGTAATACATTTATCAGAAAATTAAAAAAAGGCTATTTGATTTCAAAGCACTTCATGCCGCAGCATGCCTGCTGATTCATGCTTCTGGATTAAAAAAATGTCTACTTGAATGTGTCAGAAAATTTAACATTCCTGAGAGAAGTAAAAATACCTTTTAAGAACAAGTATTTTTTCTTCATAAACGTGGCATTTAATTCGAAGTTAGAAAATTATTTAGTTATTTCAAATCTTAATCCGTGTATGGTACATTTGATAATTTTGATCATATGTGACAGAAAAATGCACAATATAAGAATAGGAGGATTTGGATTTTATTTTTTATTTTATTTTATTTATTTCTCTTTTTCCATAAATATTTATCCAAGTAAAAACGTAAGATAAAATAAGAAAATTAATAAAAATTAAATAAAAAAGTATGAGATAATTGGTTAATTAGTAGTTTTATTTTCTCTGGTAATTAGAATAAGGATAATTGTTGCGGATTACTTCAATGAGAAAATTTCAACTGTCTGTCCCCCAAAGTAGATCAAAGGACCAAAACAAACTACAGAGGACGACGGAAATATTTAGTAGACAATGTTGCATAAAGCCGGACAGAAGAATTTTTTTACAAAATGTTTTTACTTGGATAAATATTTATAGAAAAAAAGAGAAAGGAATAAAAGAAAATAAAATCCAAACCCTCCTATTCTTATATTGTGCATTTTTCTGTCACATATGATCAAAATTATCAAATACACCCCAAATGCACGGAGTACAAAATGCACGGATTCAGATTTGAAATAACTAAACAGTTTTCTAACTTCGTATTAAATGCCACGTTTATGAAAAAAAAAACACTTCTTAAAAAACATTTTCACTCCTCTCAAGAATGTTAAATTTTCTGACACATTTAAGCAGACATTTCATCCAGAAGCATGTAATCAGCAGGCATGAGGCATGACGTGCTTTGAAATCAAATAGCACTATTAAATTTTCTGATAAATGTATTACATATTAAGTTATAATCAATTGCTACCTCATAATGATCTTTCGCCTATTGTCACGTTTAAAAAATATCTGTATCAAACGTCAACTTTGGCACCATTTTCTGAAAGATCAATTACCTTTATAGGAAAAAAGAGAAACGCTATTCCTTTACGAATAAGAAAGAAGATCTGCAAATTTCGTGCATTTAAAAATTAAAATTTCTTCACGAAAGTGTAAAAAAAGATGTAAGTTACGATTTCAGAACAGCTTTAAATAGTTTTTAAAAAACCATAAAATGTGGCTAATCAAAGCTGCACTTTATTTGTAGGATATTTTTTCTGTTGAATTTTTAAGCTGGAACTCGTAACATAGAAAAAATTCAGAATTGAAATAGTCAAATATCATGTTGAGCAATTGAGCATAAGTATAAAAAAAATATTGTTTGTTATTTTAATTTGCAATAATAAAAAAAAAAGAGTGTTGAACACAAAGATTTTTGTCGATGGAGAAGGGGAGAGAGGGGAGACAGTGTGGAAAATTATTTTATTTTATGCAAAATTACTTTGCTTGCATTTTTTTGTGAGCCGTTGATTTGTTAGATGAATTAGCCTGATTCAAGTCAAAGAATTTTTTTTTAAATTAATTTAAATTAACTTTGAGATCCCTTCATTTCAGAAAACAAAGAAAAAAATTGATTTCAGTTTTTGCAGCAGAAGTAAATGTATGTCTCAAAACGCCAATTAGAAGAAAGATTAATGCTTATCACCAATGCACTTGTCTTTATATATCAATACAACTGATGATTTTAAAACAAGTTCAAAATCATAAATAAAAAATATATTTTCGAACTGAATGACAAGGACCAGTGTTGCAGTCGTAAAAAAAAAAAACAAAGGGTATAGGCTAAAGTCATGAACATTCATGGATACAGTATACGCTAATGCTTTATTTGAGAAGCAGAAGGTATGCGGAGCTTCTTTAAAAAATCCAGAGAGAGGGTATATGGCGTATATCTACGTATACCCTCCACTAACCCGTGACAAGAACAGATCCAGATCTTAAAACAAATAGTCTGTTTATATTAAGTCACAAAGGAAAAAATCCATTATTTTATAGTTCTCTATCTTTATTTTTCTTTAAAGCGGTTCTCGAGCTTTCTACTGAACAACGCAAAATTTTGTGTCTCATTTTTAAGCATATTGGCAGGCATGACTGTTGAAGCGGAATACAATGGAAACTAGTTTTACATTTTTTGATAAAATTACTTATCGCGTTATAGGCGATTGTGGTCACATGACGACGTTTTTTGCCTTTCTCGAGCTGCCGTGTCTGAAATTCGGTTCAAAACGCCAACTTTGACAATATTTTCTGAAAAATCTTTTGCGCTTACCAAAAAATGGAAAACGTCTTTTGACTACATAGTTTCTGAATAACAACACCTGCCAATTTCCGAACAAAAATGAATTCAGAAATGTCTCAGAAAGTAGCTGTTTTGATTTGAAAACACCCTTAAGGATTTTTTTCCCACGTTTTGTTTTAAATAATTTTTTTAAGAAACTTTTAATTTTTCGAAGATACAATATACCATTACATATAGTAGCAAATAGGGATGTACCGAATATTCGGTATCTATTCTGTAATCGGCCTTTTCGGCCATGTTACCGAATATTCGGTTAGGCCGAATATCAAGATATTCGGCCAAACCGAATACTTAATAAACATTTTTAAAAATCTTGCACAATTTAAGTTTTTAACTGTCATCTTATAAAGATATTCATAATAATTAGAAACAGAATCATATTTAAGAGTTAATCATATTAAGAGAATGTTTTTACATTATTTGCTTTTTGTAAAGTATTACTTAAGAAAATTAACCATTAATGGGGATTTTCATAGGAATTAATGTAAAAATGCAAGTTCCTGAACCTTTTCTTGTAGATAATCTGTTTCTTGCTTTTTCACAAAAAAAGGGAGCTTCTAATCAAAACAGAGAAACTTTCAGGGTTGATAATACACATCAAGAAAGACAAATTTTGCTCAGAAAACCATAATCGCAATCCACTTTTTCAGTTATAAATAAAGTGTATCTCATCTCATTCGAGGTCAAACTTGGATTTTCATTTGTTAACCCTAACGAAGATATCATGGCTATATGTTTAACAAACTTGCTTTGATTTCTGTCAAATATAATATCATGATGAGAAGTGCTGGAAATTGCCACTTTTCATATTTAAACAACTATGAGGTAGACATTCCTTTATTCAGAATGCAATTTATAGTATTTATACTGTGTCACAGGCCAAAATTCAGTCATTTTCAATGATATCACATTTAATACAAACTAAATTGATATAAAACAAATCTTGCAAAAATATCTTCATTTACTGATAAAGTTGTGAACGAAAATTCAGTTTCGGCTTGTACTTGCACATGCACACCAAGAATTTTTGACTGAATATACTGTAATTTTGATGGAATAAATGGAGTGAGGTGTTTCTTGTTCAGAATTTTTTTGTCTTGACCACATTACCTCTGTTGAAAGTTTGTTACATTTTTTGTAGGAACAATGTGTATGTTTATAATTTCTAAAAATAATCGCCCATTCGAAACACTGATCTAAGATGCCTTTAAAAACTTCCCTGCTAAATCAAAGACAGTAGAAAAGTTACTTTTGCCGAGTTGTTTGTTTTAGAATTAAATATATATATATATATATATTCGCTTGGTTTAATTCACCAGAAGAAGCTATGAAATATCAAACTTTTTTAATTAATAAAATTTTAAAATTCTCTTCTTAAATACCTCAAAGCAGATTTTTCCATGTATAAAGTTTACTTGTAAAAAGTTCTTGTTTATCAAGACGTAAGTTTCTGCATTAAATATTATGTAAAATTATTTTTAAATTTAACATTTTAATGCCTTTAATCTTTGAAATATAAAAATATTCGACCAGCCGAGTACTTGGTATTTGGCCGAATAGTTACCACTCGGATGGCCGAATATTCGGTATACGGTTTGCCTGTAGGCCGACTATTCGGTAGAAAAGTTATTTTTGCTGAGTTGTTTATCTTTAGAATTAAAAAAAAAAATATTTACTTGGTTTAATTCACCAGAAGAAGCCATGAAATATGAAATTTTTTAATTAATAAAATTTTAAAATATTCGACCAACCGCATATTTGGTATTTGGCCGAATAGTTACTACTCGACTTGTCGAATATTCGGTATCCGATTCACTTGTAGGCCGAATATTCGGTATTCGGTCATAATCACTATTCGGTTCATCCTTAGTAGCTGATGTAATTTTATTACACCGTTTTAATTTTTGATAAGAAAAAATCGGAAAAAATTCCCGGTTCTCTCTTTTTTTTTTTTTGCTTTGAAAAATAGACAATACAACAGTAAACATCTGGCGACATCCTGTCCCCCCAAAAACCCGCGAAATATCCCCCCCCCCCCCCATAGCTTTCAGAGTCCAGCAAAACGAATTTTAACGAACAAGAAGTCTGGCCTTCTAATTTCATTTGCATTGGTCAAGGATTCTACGCATTTACCCTCAAGGCTTTTTTCTCCAGATTCCTTTCTTGAACGAAGCGAAGATATTCTCTACCCCTAGCTTACAGGGATACTGCATAGAAATAGGAAGAAGGTATATTTAATCTTCTAAAGGGATACTGTATCATCGACCCCTCCTCTCCCTCCCCTTCTTACACCCAAGGAGTAAAGAGAAAGGAAGTTTCTAATTAGAAAATATTTAATAATTTAAATATGTTTTGACATTGTTTTCTGTTTTGTAATAAATTTTGTAATATGTTTTTAAAAATTCTTAAAAAAAAGAAAAAAATCAGAGCCGAAGGATGCAGTTTTTGAACGAAAGTGAAATTACCGAATGTATATGAGTTTACCGAAGTGGGGGGGTGTCGCACCCCCACACCCCCCTGTAGCTACGTCCCTGTCAGTGATAAGAAGGGACACTCTAGAAATCTGTTTAGGAATTAGCTTTTGATCAATGAGAAGGGACGCTCTATAGCTACATCTCTAAACCTGTTTAGAAATTAGCTGCGGGTCAATGATAAGATACACTCTAGAAAGCTGTTTAGCAATTAGCTATTGATAAATGAGAAGGGACACTAACTCTAGCTACATCTCTAAAACTGTGTAGGAATTAGCTGTGGGCTCAATGATAAGAAGGGACGCTCTAGAAAGCTGTTTAGGAATTAGCTATCGATCAATAAGAAGAAACACTCTAGCTACATCTCTAAAACTAACTATTTAGGAATTAGCTGTCCCGAAGGTCAATCAGCTGCCGCAGAATATGACTTTGAAGATAAAATCGAAAAGTCGGGTATTTTTTAATGTGTTTTTAGTGTTTTAATAAATTATACGCTGATTAGCAATTTGTAATTATTTTAGTATCAATTTCTCAGAGTAAGTCCAGTTTTATATTAATTTTCCCATTTAAAAATATATTCTTACACAAAAATAAATATTAATCCTAAATAATACCAGACAACATTTCATGTCCCAAAAAATCTGTTTAAAATAGCAAATTTGTTATTTATACCCAACTACTGCAGCAACCTACAAAAATCACAATTCGTATTCTTTTAAACTATCATTGTACAACTATGTCAAAAAGACGCGAGTTCTGTTTTACGGTACTTCTATAAAGGCACTGTAAAATAGAAAACGAGGAAAGACAAGGGATATCCCACGGCTTCTTTATAATACTAACACTGACGGTAGGAAAGACTTCAGAATTAGAATATTTCTTCTTATATCCCATAAATAACAATTCAATTCTATTTCCAGATGATTTTTAGTGGCCCAGAGGTTCTGCTCTCGAAGCTGGTAGGCGGGAGGTGCTGGGTTCGATCCCAATCGCGCCCGCCAGCCTAATCTTTCAGAGTTTTCGTGGTTTTCTTCGAACCTTTCCAAGCGTAAATATGGATTAGGTTCCTTAGAACGACCCCCACGAAGGACACTCCACCCCTTTGGGCCTATATCCCTCGTGCTGATAATTGGCCGTCATAAACACAACCAACCAAAAGATTTTTAAACGATTGTAAAGCACTTCAAGTAACTTATATTTACTTGTTTCTCAAATAGAATTTTAGTATTATTTTTAAATAAATAAAAAATTTACTTTGAGCCCTATCGGGATCGGGCTGGGGCTGGGGCTGAACCCGTCTCATCTGTAGTGGGGAATACTAGCATCAGTTAAAAAGCCCCTAAATATTTAAGGTTGCTTTAAATTTTTCTCAAGAAAATGCGAATATTTCTTACTATTATTCTTAGTTTTAGAATGTCTCGGAATATAAACTTTATTAAATATTAGTTCATCATCTATATGGCTTAAATCAATCTACAGCAGTCTATTTTTAGTTATTTAAAAATGTAAAATAAGATTTAATTAAAACCTTATATCATAAATAGTAAAGTTTGTAAATAAATATATATATATATATATATTACGGTGGTTCTTAAAAATTTAACTTTTAAATTTTCTATGGGGCACCCCCCTATTTTGTTCTATGTATAAAATAAAAAATGTTTTGAAATTTTTGTGGAAGTCTTTAAGAGTCGCTACCAAGTTTTGAATGTTTAAAAAAAATTAAAAATTGACATTTTTTGTGATCAAATAATATATTATTAATACAAATCCATAGTCATTGCCAAATTGAATCATGGTATGATATTAGGCTGTAAAGATTGTCATTAGTTTCCACATATTTACATAGTCTATTGTCCAAACACAGACAGGAGTATTTCATGTTTACACTCTATTTTACTTCAACTTGGCAGCATTGTGAAAGGTAGAGAATCTAACATTCCGCCTTGAAAAATAGTTCTCCATTATTTTTTAATCTTAAATAGCTAAAATGCGTAAAAATTGATAAGATAATGTTTATAAATTATAGAATTTGATTTTTTGATATTCGTAAAATGTCGTACAAATGGACGTATTTGTATCAGAAGCCAAGCAAGCAGTGTCCAAAACTTAAAAAAAGAGTTTTCGACAAGCGTTCTTTTGACTGTTCACTGGGATTGCAAAATTTTAGAAGACATTTCAGGATCTGAAACTGTAGACAAATTACCCATTATTGCTTCAGGTAAAGGTATTGAAGTTTTGGAACAACAAGTAACTGGTCAATCAGGAACAGGTGAGGCAATAGCTTCTGCTGTTAACGAAATATAGTCGTGGCAAGTACCGAGCAAGTAAAATGTATGAGTTTTGATATAACCTTTGTTGATACCGGATTATCAAGAGAAGCGTGTGCTCTTCTGGAACAAAATATGAACAAAGAAATGATTTGAATTGCCATCATCACATCTTGGCCCAGTGGTAGGGGAGCAAAAAAAGGCTCAATTCGGAAATAATTAGGGGAAAGCTGGAAATTGTTTTAATCCCTTCAGTTTATGTCTAGAATGAATATGCTACGTTTTCCCCCTCGTACTAGGTGAGCGTTAGGAATTATACATTAATAGAAAAAAAAACACGTTTTTTTAAATACCATAACACTATCTCGAAATTACTAACTTTTTCAGTCAATACATATGTTGTAGAGCTTAAAATTCTGAATAAAATGAGTACCTACACTTAATACTTTTGTTGAATATTAAGGTCGCAATTTTACTTTCAAGTTTTAGCCCCGTGATCAGAGGGTTGAACTCAGAATGAATTAGGGGAAAACTGGAAATCGTTTTAATCCCTTCAGATTAAGTCTAAAATGAATATATGTTTTCCCCTTCATACTAAGTGGGCGTTAGGAAATATGTACACATTTACATTCGAAAAACACGTTTTCCTTTAATATTTTTAACAATATCTGAAATTACGACCTTAATTTTGAACAAAAATACTAATGTGGGTGCTCATTTCACTCAGAATTTTAAGCTCTACAACATTTGTATTGACAATGTTTTTGATAGAATTAACTATTTTGAGATATTGTTAAAAATATTAAGGAAAAACATTTATTTCGAATGTAAATACGTACATATTTCCTAAAACACACTTAGTACGAGGAGGAAAAACATAGCATATTCATTTTAGACCTAATCTGAAGGGATTAAAATGATTTCCAGTTTTCCCCTAATTAATTCTGAGTTCAACCCTCTGATCACGGGGCTAAAACATAGTATATTCATTTTAGACCTAATCTGAAGGGATTAAAACGATTTCCAGTTTTCCCCTAATTAATTCTGAGTTCAACCCTCTGATCACGGTGCTAAAACTTTAAAGTAAAATTGCGACCTTAATATTCAACAAAAGTATTAAGTATAGGTACTCATTTTATTCAGAATTTTAAGCTCTACAACATTTGTATTGACAATGTTTTTGAAAAGTTAGTGATTTCGAGATAGTGTCATGGTATTTAAAAAATTATTTTTTGACTGTAAATCAATGTACAGTAGAGCCCCGTTTATCCGCGAATTTTTTTTTTATTAAAGCCAAATTTTTAAGTCAAATTTTTAAATTTAAGCAAGGAAAATACAGTAAGCCCTACTAATACATATGAACAGAAAAATTCATGTATTCGAAAGTAATAGAAGAATATTTCTAGATTCGGTTGCCATATTTAAAATATCAGTTACAAAGTCTTGTTATCTTTTCTTCATTTTATTAACTAAACATAAGCACAGCAATTAAAATATTTAACAATTAACTAAGAATATTATGATAAATTCCAGGGGAGCCTATCAAGAATAGCTTCATTTTTGAGATAGAAAATGTGTTTCTAAAGCTAGAAGTAAAAATAAGTGACTGATTTTTTTTTTTTAAAGGTGTAACTCAACACTTTTTGTACAGTATGTATGGCATTGTTCCCATCTTTGTTTACTATTCTTTATTTTAGTGATTTAGATTAAAGCAAAGGTTTCGGCTGTACTGTGCATATGTATTTTAAACATTTTATTATGTTTTTTGTACACAACATAGTTTTCATGTTGAATTTTCTTTTTTTCGAGCTTGCACCCCACTTTCTGTCTTCTTCGGGTTATTCGCGATTTTTGTTATCCGCGGTGCCTTGCCACCCAATTCCGCAGATAATCGAGGCTGTACTGTATAATTCCTAACGCTCACCTAGTACGAAGGGGAAAACGTAGCATAGTCATTCTAGACCTAAACTGAAGGGGTTAAAATAATTTCCAGCTTTCCCCTAATTTATTATTACATTACAAAAAATGTAAATTTATTTTTTTTAAACATTCTAACCTTGGTAGCGACCCTTAAAACATGTTTTAAAAATCTGAAAATTTTGTGGAAGTCTTTATTTTATGCGTAGAACAAAATAACAGGGTGTCCCATAATTTAAAAGTTCATTTTTTAAGGACCACCCTAATATATATAACTTTTAATGTATATAACTGGCATAATAATAAGTCGTATCTGTGTTTTAACGAAGAAAAATTACTGGTTATTCTATGCAACGCATTGTTCGATAACGTCATATCAATAAGTAAACAGATTATAGTACATTAGACGTGTAGGGGCCCGGTAACAATGGCTGAGCCTAGAGCTTCCATTTTTTCCTTTTTTTTTCGGGATCTATTTCTCGAAAAGGACCGAAAAAAAATCATCAGCCTAGAACAGTCATATATTCACGAGACAACACTGGATAGAATAGACATTATTAAAAAATCCCACAGTTTCATTAATTGAAAAACAGAAAATCTAATCAAAGATTTTATCAAAATACTTATCTAATAATAATAATAATGATGAAAATTCAACTTACTAAAAGTCCTATATTGGAACCAATTAAGAATGTTTTATAACATTTGGCACTGCCCATCGTAATGTCAAAAGTACTGTCGCTAAGCAAAAATGTACATTTAATGGTGCGATCGTTCTAATTAAATGCGTGTTCGATAAAGAATCTTTAATAAACAACAATCCACTTTCACAAATCCATATTTCGAAAATTATGTGACTAAATCTAGCTGATTGTCATATTGGTAATACAATCATGCGTATCAATAGACCACTGGATAAGGTGAGAGTAATCTAATTGTCATATGGGGATGCGTCCATTAGAAATAACCAAAGATACTGATCTGATCGGTTACTTGCACTCAATGGAGGATATTCCATCTACGTTTTGATCACGTGGTCAAGGTAAAAACTTCTAGCGTAAAGAAGGGAAGGCTCCGTAGACGTAATGAAAAACCCTCGCCAACCAGTGAAACAGTTCATGCGGAAAGCAGTAGTAGCCTCCCTTCTTATCAGTTAGAAGTTCTTTGGGTAAATTACCGGTATAACGTGACTTTCTTGAGCCTCGAACCCAGATTTGGAATAAAGTCCATTCTAGGATGGTGCAACACGAAAAGCCGGCGAATGGACTATATTCCAAATCTGGGTCCGAGGCTGAAAAAAGTCACGTGATACCGGTGATTTACCCCAAAAATTTCTAACTGATAAGAAGGGAGGCTACTACTGCTTTCCTCATGAACTGTTTTACCTGCTGGCGGGGATTTACATTACGTCTACGGAGCCTTCTCTTCTTTACGCTAGAAGTTTTTACCTTAACCACGTGATCATAACGTAGATGGAATATTCTCCACAGAGCGCGTTCAGAGACCGAAACACGGGTAACTCGGAAAATTGGGGAATAACGTCATACTGGTTTCTCGGTGTAAGGTTGGGTAAAAACGGCTCTGAACGCTTTCGGGTAAAGTTGTGGAATTTTTTTATTTACATTTACAAACATGGCGGCAGCTGCACTTTCGACAGTGCAAATAGATTCAATTATCACTTTTTTTTAGATGGGAAACTGTTCCAAAAGTTAATTTTTATGGGGAATACTATCGCAACAAATATGTATCACACACTGTTAAAAATATCGTGAAAAATTACCTCTGTTTTTAAAGGCTATCTATTTTCTGACCAATGAGAGCGCTTTATAGGCGTTTATGTAGCTTTTTCATTGGTCAGAAAATAGATAGCCTTTAAAAACAGAGGTAATCTTTCACGATATCTTTAACAGTGCAGGTTTTGCTAGCCATTTTAGGCTTCCAAGCGTGAACTGATTTGTCATATGCAAAATTTACATTTATCTTCTAACTTATCTAAAAGTTAAACTTAGACCAGATATGTTTTTATTATTATTTTTGTAATATGAAAAAACAGTAACAATGTGCGATAAAACTGATCAAAACAGTGCTATTCCGATTAACAGTCACAGTTAAGCTATAAAATGGTAAACAAATCAGATTTCCCAACCACGTGATCACTTTACCCAACAAAATTTTTCAGGTAATGTGGGTTCCCCGAAATCTGTGTAATCTCCGGCTCTGAACGCTACGGGGAACTCGGAAAAAGTCACGTGATGTCGGTCTCTGAACGCTTCGGGTTACCCGTGGTAAACCTGGGGAACCCAGAGTGCGGTTCGTGAACGCGCTCACACTGTTAAAACTATGGTGAAAAATTACCTCTGTTTATAAAGGCTATCTATTATCTGACCAATGAGAACGCTACATAAACGCCTATGGATAGTTCTTATTGGTCAGAAAATAGATAGCCTTTAAAAACAGAGGTTATTTTTCACGATATTTTTAACAGTGCATTGTGCAGTAACCGAAAATCCACTTTCACATCGTATCGCGACCAACGACATACAAGGCCAGTTCACGACGTTTAAAACGTCACACGGAGTGGATCATCTTTACACGGTGATGGGTATAAAGTATCATCCATCGTTTTGTACCAATCACCGTGTAAAGATTATCTACTCCATGTGACGTTTTAAAAGTCATGCACGGGCTTTGTATACTGTTAGTCGCAGTCCAATGGAGCTAACCAAAGTGACCGACTTCACTTGACGTCACTTGTAAATTTATCGAGGCTAACGAAAAAGACAGGCTGCCGTTAACAGCGCCTAGAATACCTAGTGTGGAAATATGCTATCCAAACAGTGCTAAAACTTTGTATCCCTTAAATGTGCGACGATACTGCTAAAATTTCAAGTGTCGATCGCAGCGACATCTGCTGGTTTTCGTATTACTAGTATTACATTGTATAGACTAGCAATTTCTTGCAGTTGTAGAAAATATCCTGCAGATGTCGCTTCGATCTGCATATTGCAGCAGTATCATTGCACATTTAAGGGATACAATATTTTAGAGCTTTTTTAAGTGTTACAGGGATAGCCGATTTCCATACTATAGACGGGTTGCACATGACGTCACATGTCTGAAATCGGTTCTTGTGGCGCCCAAATATAAGGCGAATATGGTGCTCTCCATTTGATTTTTTAGACTTATTTACACAAAATAATAAAAATAAGGAAGCTCTAAATTAAAGAGAAAGATAACACGTGCTTTTAACGGCAAACGGGGAGTTCTGTGCTCCACGTGTGTGCTCCAGAAGCTATAGTATCAGTCGTTGCTAATAGCAACGTGACGTCAATGCAAGGGGTGTATATATGGGCAGTATTCTCGTGACGTCACAGTGGGAATCACGTGGTGTAAAAATAGCGGCTAGCGGGTTTGTTTACCTTATTGCATCATTTGATGCAGCAGAAATACAGGTAAATGTATCCGTAAAATACTGCAGATTTATTTTGTGCGAATTATTTTCGACCAGTACTTATATGCATATTAAAATCCATATATGCGTATTAACTAAAATTTAAAATTTTTATTTCATAAATAAAATGAAAAATATGCATGCCGTTACTTTAAAATAGAGGAAAGAATTCATTTATTGGGAATTAAAACGGCCTATAGAGGTGCTGCCCGCAGCCTTCGCTACAGGAAAATTGTCCCTTTAATTTCCCTTTAACTAATGCTAAAGTGCCATTGAAATAATTCTTTATTGTAAATGCATTTGAAAGTTTTAGATATTCAAACTCGGATAATTTTTACTTTGTCATATAAGACAGAACACAAATGTCACAGGAAATCTGAAATTGTGCAAAAGAATAATTATTCTGAACAAATTTAAAATGCATGTAATGCAATGCGCTTGTACGGTACTATCCTGAAGCCAGAAGTTACATCTTTTCTCCACCAGATGGCGTATTCGAGCGCTTGAATCGCCAATAACCCATACCTGTCCCTGAAAAGGTCTAAAACTCCGTATAAAATAAAATTATAAGCATAAATTTTCTAAACACAATTCACTTTTAACACTTTTCAATAGCGCGGTTATGAATGTTATTCCCCAGTAGACGAATTTTTGTAGCCTCGAACCCAAGTAGAGAATATGGTCCATTCTAGGCGCTACACTTTTAACAATACCGTGAAAAATTACCTCTGTTATTAAAGGCTATCTATTTTTTGACCAATGAGAACGCTCCATAGGCGCTTATGTAGCGTTTTCATTGGTCAGAAAATAGATAGCCTTTAAAAACAGAGGTAATTTTTCACGATATTTTTAACAGTGTATACTGCCGTGGTATAGCATCTAGAATATATAGTGTGGAAATCGGCTGTCCCAAGTAATGGAGGATATTCAAAATATGGGGTCGAGGCTGAAAAAAGTCACGTGATACCGGTAATTTACCCAAGGAACTTCTAACTGATAAGAAGGGAAGATACTACTACTTTGCCTCATTAACCGTTTCATTGGCTAGCGGGAATTTACATTACACGTCTACGGAGCCTTCCTTTCTTTACGATAGAAGTTTTTACCTTGACCGCGTGATCTAAATGTAGATGGAATATCCTCCATACTTTAAAAAGTGCTAAAATACTGGATCCCTTAAATGACAAACGATGCTGAAATCCAAGGAGTCTATCGCAGCGAAATTTTCTAAAACTGTATGACGATTTGGTTTAGACGATGTTTACATTGAAATTTGAAAATATACCGCAGATGTTGCTGCGATCGGCTCTTTGCATTTGAGCATCGTTGCACATTTAAGGGATACAAATTTTTAGCGCTGTTTGGATAGTAGATATCCACACTATTTATTCTAGGCGCTGTACTATAGTCTCGGTATAGCGTCTGGAATAAATAGTGTAGAAACTGGCTGTCCCAGTAATGCAGTAATATTTTTAAAAAGTGCTAAAGTATTGGATCCCTTAAGGCTGTTCTCAACTGCTCTGCTCAACAAGCGCAAAACGTTTTGACACATTTACAAATTCATTTTTAACGGAAGGATTTATATAAAATTGGAAAGCCTGGCCATGGAAGCGATTTGGAATCGAACTGTGTTTTCCCTTTTTTGATCAATCAATTACCTATTGAGTTATAAGCGATTTTGACCACGTGACACGGCATTTTTCTTCCCTTACTGACTGGATTTTCTTCTTTCGTTCGGAAGTTCAGTTCAAAATGCCAACTTTGACAGTATTTTCTGAAAGATCTATTGCGTTTACAAGAAAACAGAAAAACAGTTCGATGACATAGTTTCTGAAAAACACCTTCTAGTTCCATGCGTTTCCGAACAAAAATGAATTAAAACTTATGTCAGAAAGTTGACCCTTTGGATTTGAGAACAGCCTTAAAAATCAAACGATGCTGAAATCTAAAGAGCCGATCACAGCGACATCTGCAGGATATTTTCTAAAATCCCAAGGCGATTTGGTCTAGACTACGCTGTAATAATACTATGTTTACATTGAAATTTGACAATATATCGCAGATGTTGCTGCGATTGGCTCTTTGGATTTCAGCCTCGTTGCACATTTAAGGGGTACAAATTTTTAGCAATGTTTCGATAGCTGATTTCCACACTACATATTCTAGACGCTATAGTCTCGGTGTAGAATGTGTTCTTTCCGGAGTAGCTGTTGAGACTGGAAATGTTGATAGAACTTTCAAGAATATCTTGATGTTGGACTAAACAGCCACATTAAAACTTGATAAGGACTGTATTGCAGTGCTTGATCTTTCTTTGTCTGATGACAACCATTTTTCAACACGCATTTCGATTTCTGTTTGTAAGATATCCCGAAGATTTTTATATAAAAGCAAAAGACTTTATTTCCAATAAAAGGGGCTTGAGCCCCCTCCCCTCCATTTACTACGCCACTGGCATAGTTCGAGCATCGTATGGTTGCCATTCTCATATAGAGGAACCCTGCTTTAGAACGGTTACTTACCAAATTTGCACGGTTCATGAAAAAGACCAGCTACACTAGCTTTTGCGTTAGACTGCTAGCGTCGTATGATATGCTTTTCGTTCGTACGTATCACGTGTCTGAAGCGGTCACAAAGTAGATACGTGTAACGCACCACAGCTATAGCGTCTAGAAAATATTGTGTGGAAATCAGCTATCCAAAAAGTGCTAAAAATTTTGTGCAATGATGCTGAAATCGAAAGAGCCGATCGCTGCGACATCTGAGGAATATTTTCAAATTTCAATGTAAATATCGTATTATTACGGCGTCTAGACCAAATCATCTGGGAGTTTTAGAAAATATCCTGCACATGTCGCTGAGATCAACTCTTTGGATTTCAGCATCGTTTGACATTTAAGGGATCCAATATTTTAGCCCTTTTTTAAGTATTACTGGGATAGCCGATTTCCACACTATATATTCTAGACGAAATACTATAAAGGAGTCGAGTTACAGCGTCTAGAATACTTAGTGTGGAAATATGCTATCCAAACAGTGCTAAAAATTTGTATCCCTTAAATGTGTGACGATACTGCTAAAATCCCAAGTGTCGATCGCAGCGACACCTGCGGGATTTTTGTATTACGTTGTATAGAATAGCAATATCTTGCAGTTGTAGAAAATATTCTGCAGATGTCGCTGCTATCTTCATATTGCAGCAGCATCGTTGCACATTTAAGGGATACAAAATTTTAGCGTTTTTTTAAGTATGGAGGATATTCCATCTACATTTTGATCACGTGGTCAAGGTAAAAACTTCTATCGTAAAGAAGGGAAGGCTCCGTAGACGTGTAATGTAAATCCCCGCTAGCCAATGAAACGGTTCTTGAGGCAAAGTAGTAGTATCTTCCCTTCTTATCAGTTAGAAGTGCCTTGGGTAAATTACCGGTATCACGTGACTTTTTTCAGCCTCGAACCCATATTTGGAATATCCTCTATTACAGGTATAGCCGATTTCCACACTATATATTCTAGGCGCTAGAATACCTGGTGTGGAAATATGCTATCCAAACAGTGCTAAAAAATTTTATCCCTTAAATGTGCGACGATACTGCTAAAATGCCAAGTGTCGATCGCAGCGAAATCTGCGGGATTTTCGTATTACTAGTATTACAGTGTATAGACAAGCAATACCTTGCAGTTGTAGAAAATATCCTGCAGATGTCGCTGCGATCTGTATATTGCAGCAGCATAGTTGCATATTTAAGGGATACAATATTTTAGCGCTTTTTTAAGTATTACAGAGATAGCCGATTTCCACACTACGTAATCTAGTCGCTATAGCTATAGTCGAGTCGAGCACATGAGTCATACCAAGGATTCCCGAGGGGGAGTTGCTTTGCGAAATCCTTCCAAGATCAACTGCTATAATGAACAGAGACATTTTTGATCGGAAACGGATAAGGTAGATGGAAATGCCGTTAGCTACCCTGAGTGGACGACAAGCATTTCTGACGTCATACAACGTCACGATGTATTATAGCTAATCAGCTTCTCGATTTTACCCACAAGCGTTAACCAAAAACCAATCAAAGACCACAATGATCGTGGGAAATTTCCCACAAGTATTGCGAGCTCCACCCAGTGCGTGGGGTCAACAGAGGATATTCCATCTACGTTTTGATCACGTGGTCAAGGTAAAAACTTCTAGCGTAAAGAAGGGAAGGCTCCGTAGACGAAAAACCCTCGCCAGCCAGTGAAACAGTTCAGAAAGCAGTAGTTGCGGAAATCAGTAGTAGCCTCCCTTCTTAACAGTTAAAAGTTCTTTGGGTAAATTACCGGTATCACATGACTTTTTACACCCTCGAACCCATTTTGGAATAAAGTCCATTCTCTCCCTGACAGCATACGCACTACCTAGCTTGAGTTGAAATATCTGTTCCCCTTTTCGACGTCGGGCAGTCTCTGAAGGCACTACACGCGGGCCTTCAGGTTTCCCGGTCTAAATGCCACTAGCGTAAAGAACGTAGAGACTTCTCTACACTTAAATTCCATTTTCTTTGGTTCCGTATGGAAGAACGAAAAGTGGGAAGCCCACTTTTTAATTGAGGTGATGTGCAGCAGTAGAGTCATGTGTTGAGAGAATTGAGATTGTTCCAAATATTATTCTAAGCGACTTTGGACTCAAATGCCAGCATCTCTGTTGTATGTCGTTTGTCTCTCGTTCGGTAGATCGTGAGTTCCAATCCAAGCTGGGCAGATTTTTATGGAAATTTTTACTTTTCAATATTCATTTAAATTGTAAAATCAATTTGAATGAAAACATACAAAGTTCTATTTTTAAAAATTTAATTAAATTTAAAAAAATATTTTAATTGAAAAAGTATTTTTTTAAATCATTGAGCATTTATAATAACGATTCATACATCATTTATTTGAATTGTAAAAAAAAGTTTGGATGAAAAAATACAAAGTTTCTATTTTCAAAAATTCAATTAAGATAAAAGAAAATCATTTTCATTTTAAAAAATCATTTTTTTTAATCATTGAGCATTTATAATAATGATTCTTAACCCCTTCCGGACCAGCAGCTTTTACACAAATTTTATTCGGTCGGAAAAAGTTATTTTTACTTAAATAATCACGAAAATTCTCTAATTTAAGAAAACAAATATTACTTATTCAAAGCTGGAGTAGCACAGTTGAAGTTTATTCCAACAGAGCGAAAAATGTCCAGACCAGGGATCGAACCTGGATACTTGGCGTGCCGTGCCAATGCCTTACCTGTTAGGCTGTCCGGACCGATACCTGGCTGACATAATTCACTCTTATTACCATAACCACTCATAACCACTCATAACCACTCGTTCCCTTCATTATGACCAAATATTACTTTTCTTTTTTACTGGTGTCAAGAAACAAATTCTGTATGTTCTTTTTGAAGGTGCATAGATGCACCCATGGTCCCGAATGGGTTAAATCATTTATTTAAATTGTAAAAAATACAAAGTTTCTATTTTTTTAATTTAATTAAGTTTAAAAAAATAATTTTAATATGTATATATATATTTATCATTGAGCTCAGAAGTATCGTGTAGCTTTTAGCGATATGATCCGAAGTTACACCATCGGCCACCTTACGTTTTTATTGCACGGGGAATTTCTGTGACCCACCTTTTTATGAGTCAAGGCTCCTGTTATTTACTAGGTGCTATGTATCCGGGGATGTGGGGCATTGGTCCCAGGCTCCTCGATAAAACGCCAGAAGTCTCGAAGTTATGGAAAAGAGGGCTGCCCCCTTTTGACAGAAATATGGATCAAAATACTTTTGCTTCGATGTTGATGATATGATTTATTATAAATTCTTTTTAAGAAATGAAATAATTGAATACATTATTTCCGTTCCTAAAACGTTGTTTACAATGAAAAGAAGTATATGTGTTGTAATGTTTACGCTAGAACCAAAATATTATGCCGTTTTCAGTCAAAAGATGACTGTACTTCTGCACATCCCAACCCAATTAAAAAACGGACTTTCCCAATTTTCGTTTCTTCCATAAAGAACCATCTAGGAATAAGACGCTAGTGGGAAATGACCATTTAAGCCAGCAAAGTGATTCATCCGCAGCACTCAACAGCATCCTCTACTGCCTCAACGCTGCATTTCCGCACCCACATTCACATTCCTATACGAAATCTGCTTATTTAGATCCCCTCTACTTGCCTTTACATTTTTGACATATAATATTGAAACATCCTATATATTAACATATGTAGTAATTAGCTTCTGCAAACTGTGATACAGCTTACAGAAATTAAAATAAATAATTTTTGGAGTAAATTTTACAATTTAATAAAACTTCAACATGACTTGTACGAAGGAAATGTAAACAAAACTTCCAATAAAGCAGCAGCAATGCCCAGTTCTGTTTTAGGAGGATTACTAGCGGAAGATACTTGTAGTTTTGACCAATAGCAGAGCTGTATTTTCCTCCATACATGAATTCGTGTATGGTTTGCTAATATGCAACGAGAGCGACCCGGCCCCGGGACATATTAGCGGAAAAAGTTATAGCATAACGGGGAAAAGTTAAAATCTCGGCCAGGCAAAATTACAGAAAAAAAAAAAAAAAAAAAAAAAAAAAAAACATGGATTTTTACGTTGATATGATTAAAAATTGTTTCGTAGATGACGTTCTGACCAAAAGTACTTATTTTAGGCTTTTATTTCCGACGTTAATTTTGTAATGAATCTCTGGTTGTATGCAAATGTATCAGTCATCATTAATATCGTTATTCTATACTAGCAAACCCCGCGGCTTTGCTCGCGTAATACTTGAAATATGCCAAGTGATATTTGCATGACTATTTTTTGATTAGAAGAATACCTTTTGGAATAATTAAAAATTAAGTCACAGTTTGGATAAACTTCATTGTAAAAGTGCAATAGACAGAAATGAGATTTTAATTAATAAGAAGAACTAAAACTAATTCCAAATAAATGATAATTTAGAAAGTATTTTGAGACTTTTATGCTCATTTCAATATTCATTTGAAGTTTTGAATTTTTTAGAAACCATCTTAACACATTCACATCTTAAAATTAACCATTATGTCAAATTCCAAGCTTCTTGTCTAACAGTCTACCACCTCTCTGGTGTTAGTGGCACTAACATAAAATGCCGAAACAGAATTGAAATAGAATGTCTCGAAAAATGTTGAAACGTAGACTGTCACCATTAATTTGCCAACATTACGTTGAAATCGGTTGATATTTCCTAATATTATATAGAAAACGGAATTTAGATGTTTTTAAAGGCTTTCTTGTTGTTCCTGCCAACCAGGTGGTAGTGACACCGGCATAAAATATAGCTCGTATAGGATCAGGGACTATGACTGTTGATTCGCAACCAAAACTTCTGTAATCGGTTTGTTATTTCCTCAGATTCCATAGAAATCGTAATTTAAGACTCTTTTAGAATGCTTTTCGCTCCTTCCCTTCGCTTCAGCCCTTTTTAACTTCGAATTTATTTTCGACTTTTCTTAGGGGACATTTATATTTTATAAGTAACTACCGTGCTATATTTAAAGTTTCTAGCATCTTCAGTAGCGCAGAAATCGCAATTTAGAAAGTTTTTTGCTTCTGCAACCCTCTAGGGGTTGTGGCACCGACATAAAATATAGTTTATGTTTGAGCAGGTTCTATCACCATCAATTTGCAATCATTATGTTTGAAATCTGTTTCGTATTTCATACGATTGCATACAAATCGTAATTTAGAACGCTTTTCGCTCACATCATACTTTTAAATTTGGAATTTTCTTTCGACAATTCTTAGAAAGCATTTGCATCTTTGAAGTAATTACCATTCCAAATTTAAAATGTTAGATTCCCTCTTTAACACAAAAACGCAATTTAGAACATTTTTTGTTCCTGTAACCCCCAGGTGGTAGTGACAACATCGTAAAACATAGGCTATGTTGGAGCGGCGACTGTCACCAAGAATTTGAAACCATTACTACTGAAATCGGTTTATATTTCCTGAGATTGCGTAGAAATCGCTATTTAGAAAGTTTTCAAAACGCTTTTCGTTTATTTTCACCCCGTTTAAATTTCAAGTTGTTAGCCCCTTCAGTATCACTAAAATCCCAATTTAGAACGTTTTTTAAAATGCAACCGCAAGGTGGCAGTGACGCGCCGACATGAAGTAGATCATATATTGGCGCAAGGGCTGTCGTCATCAATTTCCAACCATTACTTTTGAAATCGGTTGGGTAACTACAGATAATCGGGTAACTACCATGCCAAATTCAATATATCTGGACCCTTCAGTAACACAAAAATCGCTTTTTCAAACGTTTTTTTGCTCCTGCACCCCCTTTGGGGGTAATGGCACCGACATAAAATGTAGCCTATGCTGGAGCAAAGGTTTTCACCATCATTTTGACACCATTATTTTTGAAATCGGTTTGGTACTTCTTGAGATTGCGTAACAATCGTCATTTAGAACGTTTTTTAGAACGCTTTTTGCCCATTTTCTCCCCTTTCAAATTTCTATTTTTTTAAAGAAATGTTCTTAGAGATCATTTATATCTAATATGTAACTACCAGGCCAAATTCCATGTATCTGGGCCCTTCAGTAACACAAAAATCGCAGTTTCAAACGTTTTTTGCTCCTGCACCCCCTTTGGGGGTAGTGGCACCGACATAAAATGTAACCTATGTTAGAGCAAGAGTTGTCACCATCATTTTGACACCATTATTTTTTAAATCGGTTTGGTACTTCTCGAGATTGCGTAAAAGCCGCCATTTAGAACGTTTTTTAGATCGCTTTTTGCGCATTTTCAGCCTTTTAAACTTCGAATTTTTTAAGAAATGTTCTTAGAGATCATTTATATCTAATAAGTAACTACCATGCCAATTTCCATGTTTCTGGGTCCTTCATTAAAACTTAAAATCCCAATTTCGAACGTTGTTTACACCTGCACCCTCTTTAGGGTAGTGGCGCCGACATAAAATGTAGTCTATATTGGAGCAAGGATTGTCACCATCATTTTGACACCATTATTTTTTAAAACAGTTTGGTACTTCCTGAAATTGCGTAAAAATCGCCATTTAGAACGTTTTTCGCGCATTTTCACTCCTTTTTTATTTCGATTTTTAAAGAAATGTCCTTAGAGATCATTAGTATCTTATAAGTAACTACCGTTCCAAATTTCATGTTTCTAGGCCCTTCAGTAACACAAAAATCGCATTTTTAGAACTTTTTTTGCTCCTTCACCCCCTTTTGGCCAATGGTACGGACATAAGATATAGCCTATGTTCTAAGTTGGACTAACACCATCATTTTGATACCATTACTTTTAGAATAGGTTCGGTAGTTCCAGAGCTTACTTCCTACAAATAAACAATTTTTCCCTCTTTATAAATATTATTATTATTATTATTATATTATTACTAGCAGACCTACCCGGCTTCGCTCGTGTCAATAATAATGGTCCACCAGGGTAAAATACATTAAAATGAAATAATACGGCAGTGACAATAACTGAGATTGGTCCACGAATCGTTAAAAAACCGATAAGAAATATAAGTAAAATAGTTTTAATTGAGTCTACTATTAACTATACCATAATAATGTATATTCCAAACAAATGTCATAACATATATTAAAGTACAATTATTTGCTTAAAAAGCGTCATTTAAATAATAAAAAACATTAAAAATATTAAAAATTTACATGTTTCGACTCTTTCATTGAGTCATCTTCAGAATATATATATAAAAAAACTACAAACGCAATGCCAATTGTGACATTATACTGATGATGGCAATGACCTAACCCATAAATTTTGCCTTTACTAAAATTTTTTTAACTTATGATCATCATACAATTTCGTTTTTCACACTGTCGAATAGAAAAAGCTTCTGTCAAATGAAATTTATTTGAAAATTGTATCTCAATTTTTTCATGTGAATGGATTTTAAAGTAATTTTCAATCATGGATATTTTTGATTTGCATGCAGCCAGGGATAAGATTTCCGCATTTTTTCACACCAGTATTTTGTTAGAGTAAATGATATTTCATTTAATCGGGACACTCTCTTGATTTAACAGAACAACATTTTCTTTAAGAATATACCGGTGTGCAAAAACGTGGAAATCTCATCCCTACATGCAGCCCAATTACGAAAGATATACCTGTTTGCTCTTAATGCAATATTATAAAGTAAAGACATTGATGAACTATGAGTAACTCTAGCATCATATTGTTGGTGGCAATAACCTAACCCAACCATAAATTTAACTTTTACTGCAATTTGACCTTTAAACATCGCACATTTGATTATTCCAAAATCTAATAGAATACAAAAAGTACTTTCAGTAATTTTTTTTAAAGCTTATCTCAATTTACGGATTGTTTATCCATTTTAAATTAATTTTCAATCACGGATATATTTTTAAATATACCTGTAACCCATTTCAGAAAGATATATCCGTTTGCTATTAATGCAATATTATGAAGAAAAGACATATCTATGAGTAACGCCTAGCACCATATTGTTGGTGGCAACAACCTAACCGTACCATAAATTACGCTTTTACTGCAATTTGATCTCTAAACATCATGCATCCCATTATTTCAACGTCTAACAAAAAAGTCTGTCAGTCATGAAGTTTTGTTTAAAAAAGAAAAAAAGCTTACCCTAAAAAATAGTAGCTATAATTTCTATTTAATATAAATCGTACAAAAATCGTATTTTATATAACCGTATTCGATACAAATCGTAGAATGTTATCACAGCATTTCAGGTATTAAAACATTTATCTAAATGATATAATTAAAGATTACAAAGAAATAGGGAATAAATTGTAGCATCCAGTTTTTAGAGCCAGTTTGAAATTATATTGATGACATTGACGTCATATCTAGCAAACGATTTTTTTTTTTTTTTTTTACTATTGTCATTTTCCTTAATTGATTCTTGATATTGAAACGACTTCATTAAAATAGATTTTTTAACATTCAACTAAAGTACTTCTAAGGTCATTTTAAAACATGCTTAGTTAAAGTTTTTACATAAATATATGAAAAATGTGCATTATCTGATTAGAATGACGTCGATTTCAAAAATGTAAAAATACAGCAGTCGAGTCTGAATTTTTATTGGCTAATAAAACAAAGTACACGAGTTATCATTTTTTTTTAAATTATTGAGCAGTTTTTTAGATGTGTGGCAACAGGAAAGAAGCTATTGAATTTGAAAATTTAAAATGAGATATTTCTATAATGTTAAATTATGAAAGATGACAGAAAAAAGGGATAAATATTGGTCTGATGATTTTTTAAAGGTGACAGGGATCTATTCCACGTTCTAAAGCCTATGTACAGCATGTTTCGTGCAAATCGGTCAAAAATTAAAGATTTGTATAAAGGACATACACACAGAGAACGGCTTTTATATATACTATAGTTGCGTGGCAACCCGTTGTGTTGCTTTTGAATTGCTTGAGACAATCGATATTTTTGCGAAAAATGAAATCTTAACTTTATTGTAAATTTAGAAAGTCATTAGAATATTAATTTTATTAAACACAATATTTCAAATAATAAGTTATATTTACAATTTAAGTCAAAAGCTTTCCCAATAAAAATGCACATATATTATAACTTTATTTGCCTAGAGCTTTTCGCTCTTCCAAGATTTTGCTTCGAATTCAGGAGTTGGTAGAAATGATGTCATTTGGGTCATCTTGTACAAAAATGAATTTGTTTGGACGAATTTATTCAGAAGCATTTTATATTTATGAATTAAAATAAATATTTAGAGAATTATTTTTTTTTCTCGCTAAAACATTTCATTTCTAATGTCCGCTTCTGAAATGTTTTATTAGCCATCTTAAGGGAATAGTTGAAAATCTACTTTTCGACTTTAAATTAAATGAAAATAACGTACGATGTTTTTTTTTTCTTTTGACGTCAACAGAATTTATCTCAATATTCCAGTCGAGAGTCGAATTTGTGTTTCTAAAATAAACGGATTCCCGAAGTTTGAATATGTGTCAGTTTGTATTTTGTGAAATTTTCCTGAAAACTACAATAATGTTTTCACTATTTAGTCAAATAAACCTTAATTTCAATTTAAAAATGATTTCAAACAATGATACCTAATAATCCTTGTCATTTTCCCTTTTCTTTCTTTTATCCACAAAAATGGAGCAATTTTATTTTCCATCCAGTGGCGTACCCAGGATTTTATTTCGGGGGGGGGGGGGGGGGGGCTGACTTAAATTTTCAATGTTCTAAATCTTACGAAACACGTTGCATTGTGTTATAAACAGAAATCATTTTTGTCAATAAGGCCGTAGCCAGAGGGGGGGGGGGGGGGAGGGTGCAAGGGTAACTTTGTTCCGAATTTTCCGAAAATTTGAAAAATTCGGTCATCAGTCCGAAAATTTGAACTTAAAAAATTATCGCGATTTTTGACAAATGGTCGCCGAAAAAAATCAATTTCGTCAATCGTTCGCAAAAAAAAATCTCCAATTTCTTTAAAGGATCAAGGAAAAAACCGGAATTATGTCATACGGCCGCAGATAAAATGCGAAGTTTGTCAAAGGATCGCGAAAAAAAAGTCAAATTTCGTCAAATGATAGCGGAGAAAACGTGAATTTCGTCAAATTATTCTAGAGGAAACGCTAATTTCGTCAAAATAAGCACAGAAAAAACCCGAATTTCGTCAGAAGGCCGCAGAAAAAACGCGAATTTCATCAAAAGGTCGCGGAAAAAACGCGAATTTCGAAAAAAAGATCGCTAAAAACACGCATTCCGTCAAAGGGCTGCGAAAAAGAAGCTAATTTCGTAAAGGATCGCAAGAAACGCGAATTTCGTCAAAGGGACACGGGAAAACGTGAATTTCGTCAAAAGGCCACAGAAAAACGCAAATTTCATCAAAAAGACGAGAAAAAGCACGAATTTCGACAAAAAGCCGCGAAAAAACGCAAGTTTCGAGGAAGGATTGCGCAAAAACGCGAATTTTGTCAAAAGACCACAGAAAAAACGCGAATTTCGTCAAAGGACCACAGAAAACTGCAAATTTCGACAAAGCATCGCTAAAAAAACACGCATTCCGTCAAAGGGAAGCTGAAAAGCACGAATTTCGTCAAAGGGACACAGAAAAATGTGAATTTCGTCAAAAGGCCGCAGAAAAACGCAAATTTCATCAAAAAAGACGAAAAAAACGCAAATTTCGTCAAAGAGCCGCGGAAAAAACGCAAATTTCGACGAAGGATTGCATTAAAAAACACGAATTTCGGCAAATGACCACAGAAAAAAACGCGAATTTCGACAAAGGATCGCTAGAAAAAACGCATTTCGTCAAAGGGAAGCTGAAACAACGCGAATTTCGTTAAAGGATCGCAAAAAAAAAGAAAAAGCAGGGTCACAAAGAAGGGCCACAGAAAAATGTGAATTTCGTCAAATGCTGCGGAAAAACCACTAATTTTGTCAAAACCCCGAGGAAAAAAGCAAATTTCGACAAAGGATCTGGAATAAACGCGAATTTCTTCAAAAGGCCGCAGAAAAAAAGAGAATTTCATCAAAAGGATGCGGAAAAACGGGAATTTCGACGAAGGATTGCGTAAAAAAACGTGAATTTCGGCAAATGACCTCAGAAAAAACGCAAATTTCCTCAAAGGGCCGCAGAAAAAACGCAAATTTTGGCAAAGGATTGCTAAAAAAAATATGCATTCCGTCAAAGGGAAGCGGAAAAAACGCGAATTTCGTTAAAGGATCGCAAAAAAAAGCATGGTCACAAAGAAGGGCCACAGAGAAACGTGACTTTCGGCAAGAGACTGCGGAAAGAAGCGAATTTCGTCAAACAGCAGCGAAAAAACAAAAAAAACACGACCATTTCCATAGAAAAAAACGCAAATTTCGTCAAAGAGCCGCAAAATTCATCAAAAAGACGAGAAAAAAGCGAATTTCGTCAAAAAAGCCGTGAAAAAAGCGCAAATTTCGACAAAGGGTTTCGTAAAAAACGCGAATTTCGGCAAAAGTTCACGAAAAAAACTCTAATTTCATCAAAAACTCGCGGGAAAAACGCAAATTTTGACAAAGGATCACGAAAAAAACGCGAATTTCGTCAAAGGGTCGCGGAAAAAAGCTAATTTTGTCATAAGTTCGGGGAAAATGCAAATTTCGTCAAAGCGTCGTGATAAAAACCTGTATTTCATCAAAGGATCGCGTTAAAAACACATACAAATATCTGTATTTATTATTATATGTATAGTTTTTAAACTGAAATAATATGCTGAACTTTTTAGAAATCTGGTTAACCCGAACCCACTCAGCCTGAAATTGACCTGAATATAAACAAAGTTAACCCAAACTACAACAAAAATAATTAGCAGCAGGAAGGGATTACCTCTCCTTTCCCCCTCTGCTGTAACCTTTCAGAAAATTTGCTGAGAATTTCATTTTTTTTTTTTAAACTCAGACTCAAATCTGGGGGGAAGGGGGGAGGGCACGGGTCCGTTCCTGAGACCGTCCCACGTCGAAATCTGTTGAAAAGTGTTACTGGTTTTTTTTTATATACTTTCATTTAAAAGAAATCATTATAACTTAAAATCTATAAAATTGTTCTTCCAATCCCCGAAACTAAATTCTGGCTACGGTTCTTGTTTAACAATAAATTAATATTGTAACAAACACAAAATATTTTTTGTATACACAAAATATTTTCATACACATATATAAAATAAAGACTTTGTTTATTATTTGTGCATTGCACAAGTAATACGAAGGACTTTAAACCGTTCCAGATGAAAAATACTGGCTGTAAAGTTAAGACAGAATAGGAAGATAAGTGGGGGGAGGGGACATTACCGAACTCCAAAGATCTCTTTGCAGTCAAACAAGAAATCACTGTGTATCTTACAGATACGAGGAAGTAATCGAGTGTTAAAAACAAAAGTTAATGAATATCATTCACAGTCAGCTCTTCCGCACATATATAGTGTGCCTGACTTCCGACTTAGCCAAAATTCTGAAGGAATTAGCTAAGGTGTCATTATGCACTAATATGGGACTAACAAGAAAGACAAGTGCGATGCATGACAAATACATATATACAGTCGGACCTCTATTTAACGAACCACTATTTTGCGAATTTCTCTATTTTGTGAACTTTTCCTTGGAACCAAGAACATTTTGCGAATTTCTTCGTAAAATAATCTCCAAATAGCGAAGTGCATTCTCTATTTAACGAACTTTTTCTTGTGATCCAAATTTTTTTTTCCTCCTCATTTCTCAAAATATTTCTGGACATTTCAAACTTATTCTTTCTTTAAACACATTTTATGATGTTCAATGGTCTTGAACTGGTTTTACCAGGCACCTTCTTTGTCAGCAGTGAGAATTTGGTAAGTACGGAGGACGAAGACGATAATCCCTTAGTGTAACTTAAAAAAATGTGGATTCAATGAGAAATTAACCATGATGTGCTGATTGATGATTGTATTTCACTTAATTCTTAAATTGAGGTCTCGGAAACACTATCCGAATTGGATATTTTCGACAGTGTGAAAAATAAAAACAATACAGCAATGAATTGCGATGAAGACGAATATGATGATGATGGAAATGATCATTATGCAAGAATTAACAAAACTTCGTATAATGAAATGCTAAAATCATTTTAAACAACCGACGTGGATTATAGTTAGAAAATACGTATGAAGGTGGTTTTGGTGCATTGTAAAGATGCGACACGTATTATGAGATAAAGCACATTTATGAGATAATTATGAGATATGATGGCACAATTATGAGATAAAACAAAATTAACAGAGTTTTTCAGAAATCAAATTTAAGGACGCATATGTTAATGTATAATTAAAATTATTTTTTATAATAATAATAAATGCGATAATGTCATTAAAATTCGTTAATTTTAATGTAAAACTATTTACTTTAAACAGAAAATACAGTGTATTCCCGGATAATGTTTTATTTTCCTTGCCGATTTCAAAGATTTAAACACATGGAAAAAATAAATTGATGATGGATATTGGTGGGTAAAATAACTAAAACAAATCGATATAATTTATTTTAAAAAATGTGATTAATTACTTTTAGTAAAAATATTTAGTGTTTATGAATTTAAAATCTGTTTTATGTAGTTTAAAGTATTTTAAAAGGTGAATCTCTATTTAACGAATTTTCCATATAACGAACTTTTTTCCGGGATTTAGCGACTTCGTTAAATAGAGGTTCGACTGTAATTGAATTGATCTAAAAAGTAAGAAGTAAACTTTTTTTACCATTTAATCTGACCGTTTTGGCAGGTAAAAGAAGTTTAGTCCCTTCAACCCTCCGCACCCCCATATCCCATATTTCGGTGTGTCATGGAGATGCGACTGAAAAATGAAAGTTAATAAGCTAGTTTTACAGCCAACTCTTCCGCACCGGATTTCCGATTTAGACGAAATCGACTTGAGATTAGCTGTGGTGTTACTGTGCATTAACATACCCCCGCATTGACAATCTTGGCGGCCGCCGACTATGGGAAAAATTAAAAAAATCCTTAAATTAAAATACTTTTAGATTTGTCGAATTTATTTGTAGGTCTCTTGAACTGAATATGTTTTCATTTATCGAGTAAAACAGTGATTTCAGTCATTTGAAAATGGATTTTGTGGTCTCAAGTAAATTTGGTCGCAGGACTGAGGAGGATATTGGATTAACAGGAAAAACAAATTCGTGGCATGCCAGAAAATAAAACAAATTTATCTGAAAAAGAAGGAATATCAGCCCTTTTTTCATTTCACTGCGATCTCTTCAGAGGTGGAATGAGCTGTAACGTCATAACCCCCGTCCCCATCGAATCCTTTGGTGTATGCTGGAGCATCACTGTGCACTAATATATGGGACTAACCAGAATAGCTGCGTCGCAGAAAAAAATTAAAAATTAATATCAAAAGAAAGAAAAAAAACTGGAATTTTTTTTCATTTGATATTTGATTATTTCGGAAGAGTAAGTAACCCCATCAGCCCCTTCCCCTCATTGGGTATACTGTGGTGTAACTGTGCGTTGATATGAGACTAGCCAGAACGTGTAGTTCGTTGTATTGCAGAAAACAAGTGCATTACAAATTCATCTCGAACAAAAAGAAAAATATCAGCCCTTTTTTCATTTCATTTTCGACTATTTTGGGAAGGGGCTGTAACCCATCACCCCCTTTCTACTTCTTTGGGTATAATGTGGTGTCACTGTGCACTAATATGGAACTAAAGAGAAGAGAGTGGCTAGTCTGTTGAATGATAGGAGAAAAAAATACAAACTTATCTCAAACAGAAAGAAAAAAAGCAATATTTTTTTATTTCATTTTCGACTATTTCGGGAGGAGGGGGCTGTAATTCCATCAGCCCCCTCCCCATCTTTGGGTATGCTGTGATGTCAATGTGGACTAATATGGTGTTAACGAGAATGGCTATTTCGCAGTGTGGTAGAAGAAAAAATACAAATTTATCTCAAACAAGAAGAAAAAACAGCCTTTTTTTTTTCATTTCATTTTCAACTATTTAGGAAGGGGACACCCCATTAGCCCCTTTCACCTCTTTGGGTATAATGTGGTATCACTGTGCACTAGTATGGAACTAAAGAGAAGAGAGCGGCTAGTCTGTTGAATGATAGAGGAAAAATACAAATTTATCTCAAACAAAAAGGAAAATATCAGAACTTTTTCATTTCATGTTCGAATTTTTGGGAGAGGGCTGTAACTCCATTAACCCCCTTCTATCTTTTCGGGTATAATGTGATGTCACTGTACACTAATATGGAACTACAGCGAAGGGAGCGGCTAGTCTGTTAAATGATAGGGGGGGGGGGGGGGAATGCAAATTTATCTCAAATAGACAGAAAAAAATCAGCTCTACTTTTTCATTTCATTTTCGACTATTTCCAGAGGAGGAGGTTGTAATTCCATCAGCCCCCTCCCCATCTTAGGGTATGCTGTGATGTCAATGTGGACTAATATGGTGTTAACGAGAATGGCTATTTTACTGTATGACAGAAGAAAAAATTACAGATTTATCTTTAAAAAGTAAAGAAAAAACACTTTTTCATTTAATTTTTCGCGATTTCTGGTTGGGGGGGGGGGGGTGGTCTGTAACCCCATCAACCCCCTTTCTCTTCTTTGGTGTCAATATGGACTAATATGTAACTAGGAAGCGCATAGTCTGTTGAACGATAGGGGAAAAATGCAAATTTATCTTAAACAGACAGAAAAAATTCAGCACTGTTTTTTCATTTCATTTTCGACCATTTCGAGAGGAGGGGGCTGAAATTCCATCAGCCCCCTAACTAATATAACCTGGTCTAATATAGTGTTAACGAGAATGGCTATTTTGCTGTATGACAGAAGAAAAAATTACAGATTTATCTTTAAAAAGTAAGAAAAAAAAACACTTTTTCATTTAATTTTTTTACTATTTTAGGAGGAGTAGGGGGGGGGGACTATAACCCCGTCAGCCCCCCCTTTCTCTTCTTTGTTGTCAATGTAGACTAATATGGGACTAATGAGAATGGCTTGTCCGCTGTATAATGAAAAAAAATTTAAAAAATTTCCATTAAAGAAAGACGAAAAATCAGCACCTTTCTATATCACTTTCGAAAATGTCGGGGGGGGCTGTAGCCCCATCAGCCCCCCCCCCCTTGGGTACGCCACTGTTTTCATCATTACAGAAATGTCATTAAAAATAGCGTAAAAATTTTTATCTCGAAAACTAATCAAATTTTAAAATTCTACGACCACTTTTCACATCCTCGGACACATGTGGATACCTGGCCTTAATTTAATCACCCAACATTCCATATTCTAGGAGGAACAGCTGTGAAATAGAAACGGATAGTCACTTTTTAATATAATAGATTGATGAAGTTTTAATTTCGCTATAAAAATTAGTCAGGGACAAATGCTGAATTATTTATATTATTTTAACTGCAAATGGCTTATTTCGTAATGGGGCCTGTACGCAATGGATATAGATTAAAACACATTATACTTGAAAATTATTTAAAAAGACATAATAAATAAATAAATTAAGATAAAATTTTCAAGCAAATTGCATTTGAAAGTAAATTTTTTCCCCTATATAACGGGTGTAGAAATTGAAGATACGCGATGTTTAGAAATTAAACAAATTGCAGTAGTAAAGATTGCAAAACCGACATTTAATCGTCAAGCGTTGCCATTCTCAAAATGACGTCAGCCTTGCGCATAGGCATATTCTCCCTTTATAATATAGATAGATTTTCAAACGTGAAGTATTCCGTTTGTCAGCTAAAACTTTGCATGTGAAAATGTATTCTTTTGGCTCGAGGTTCTAATTTTAGTACCGCGAAGTACAAATTCCAGAAACTGATGTCTTTTAGATGTATTCGTGTAAAAATATATAGTTTTATCAAAGAAAAGAATTGTTTCTTTAAAATATGGCACTTACTGAAGCATTACGCCAAGTGTCTCAAATTTGGTATCAGCTGAATGAAAATATATTGTGACATTAGCTTTTATGAGCGAAAATGTTTTTTAAATAGTGACGTCATTTTCAGTTCAGACTTAAAATAAAGTTATTTTTAATTGTAATGAGTAAATGGTATCATTAAGGATAAATAAACCCCAATATTTCTTTTTTTCTGCAACAGTGGAATAATACGATTGCTACCATTTTGATGAACTTTGAATGAATTTTGAAAACTTTTCAAATTAAATTAAAAATATAAAAGTGGAAATATTTAGAAAAATAGCTAATGTGAGGACATCTACAAATAAACAGCTTTCATTTAAAAAAAAAAAAGAAATATTAGCAAAATTGGTACAGTAGAAAGATCAGGGAAGATGTCTAAAAAAGCTATCTTGTGTTTTCAATGTATAGATTATTTTTTCTCTTTTACTTTAACAGTTGCCTAGCAACTCTATTTCATACAAATTATATTTAAAAGCACATATTTTTCCCAATTCGGCTCTAAAAATTTAAATTGTTCGATTACATATATGTTAAATACGTGCTTTTTTATACATTATTTATAGATGAAGCTTTAATTTCATTGTAGAAAATTAGCGGGAGAGAAATTCTGAACTTTTTTTATGTGCAAATTGTTTATTAATATTTCGTTATGGAGTTGGCACAGCAAAATCATTTAATTGATAAATAAAAGCGAAATAAAGCCAAATCTCACTGCGTTTTATAACAGACGATATTCTTGACATAGCGCGTATTTTAATTTCAATTTTTTTCGGTTTTTATGAGAAAATTGCAACAAATAGATACAGCAATCGACTATTTTCCTTCCCCCCCCCACTTTAGTTTCAACATGACTTTCAACAGAAATGGAGTACTTCAGCTGCCACAATTTCAAAAAAAGTAATAAAAACTACAAAAAAATTAATATCTTAAAATTAAAGTGAGATACAGATTTGAGACAAATTGCATTTGAAAGAGCATTTTTTTTCCTTATACGGCGATGTAAAAATTTAAAATGTGCGATGTTTAGAACTATAAAAATTTGCAGTAGAGAAAATTACAAAACCAAAATTTTATTTCAAATTTCAAAGTGTTGCCATTCGCAAAATGACGTATGCGTTACGCACAGATATGTTTGTCCTTTATAATATAGATAGATAGATATGCCAAGTGATATTTATATGTCTAATTTTTATTAAAAGGTACTAACTACATTTTTATTTTATTAAAAGGTAATATTTTATTTTATTAAAAGGTACTTATTACTTTTAGGAATAATTTAAAAAAATTACTATTTAAAACACAGTTTGATTAAACATCATTGTTACACTGCATAAGGCAGAAATGAGACTTAAATTAATAAAACGAAATAAAAATTAATAAATAATAATTTAGAAAATATTTTGAAACTTTTATGCTCAATTAATACGCCCATTTCAGTATTCATTTGAAGTTTTGAATTTTTTAGAAACCATCTTCTTACATCTTAAAATTAACCATCATGTCAAATTCCAAGTCCTACCACCTCTCTCAACATAAAGGGCTATGTTGAAACAGGAACTGTCACCATTAATTTGCCAATATTAATTCTGAAATCGGTTTGTTATTTCCTAATATTCCACAGAAACGTAATTTAAAAAGCTTTTAAAGGCCTTTTTTAGAACTTTTGTTGTTCCTGTTAACCCCAGGTGGTAGAATCACCGGCATAAAATATAGCCTGAGTAGGATCAGAGACTGTTACCATTGATTCGCAACTATTACTTTTATAATCGGTTTATATTCCCTGAAATTGCATAGAATCGTAATTTAGAACTTTTTTAGAATGCTTTTCGCACCTCCCCTTCGCTTCACCCCTTTTTAATTAGAATTTATTTTCGACGTTCCTTCGAGGGTATTTATATTTTATAAGTAACTACCATGTCATATTTAAAGTTTCTAGCCTTTTCAGTATCACTGAAATCGCAATTTAGAAAGTGTTTAGCTCCTGCAACCCTCTGGTGGTAGTGGGACAGACATAAAATATAGCTTATGTTTGAGCAGGTTCTATCACCAAAATTTCTCATCATTATTTTTTTAATCGATTTGGTAATTTATAAGTATGCTTAAAAATTGTAATTTATAACGCTTTTCACTCACTTCATTTTTTTAAATTTGGAATTTTCTTTCGGCTGTTCTTCGAAAGCAGTTGCATCTTGTAAGTAAATACCATGCCATACTTAAAAGTGTTAGACCCCTCAGTTGTGCAAAAAACGCAAATTAGAACATGTTTTGCATTTGCAACCCTCAGATAGTAGTGACAGCAACATAAAATATAACCTATGATAAAGCAGGGACTGTCACCATTGATTTGCAACCATTACTTTTGAAATAGCTTTGGTATTTCCTTAGATTGAGTAGAAATCACAATTTAGAACGTTTTTAGGACGCTTTTCGCGCATTTTCACCCCTTTTTAAATTTCCAATTTTTTCGAAACTGTTCTTAAAGATCCTTTATTTCTAATAACTATGCACCTTGCCTAATTTTAAGTTGCTAGCCCCTACCGATCACAAAAATCGAAATTTAGAACGCTTTTTTGCTCCTGCAAAGTCTTGGCGATAGTGATACCGACACAAAATAGCGTCTATGTTAGAGCAGAGGCTGTCAGCATCAATGTCCTACCATTATGTTTGAAATCAGATTCATTCTTCCTGAGATATTGCCGACAAATCGGCATTTAGAACGTTTTTAGAACGCTTTTCTCGCATTTTGCTCCTGCATCTCCTCTGGGGTAGTGGAAACCGATATAAAATATAGCCTATCTTGGAGCAAGATCTGTCACCATCATTTTTACACCATTATAAATGAAATCGGTTCAGTACTTCCTGAGATTGCATAGAAATCGCAATTTAGAATTTTTTACAACGTTTTTTGCGCATTTTGACACCGTTTAAATTTCGATTTTTTTAGGAAATGTCCTTAGAGATCATTGATATCTTATAACTAACTACCATTCCAAATTTCACGATTCTAGGCCCTTCCGTAACGCAAAAGCCGCAATTTAGAACGTTTTTCTCCTGCACCCCCTTTGGGGTAGTGGCACCGACATAAAACATCCCCTATGTTGGAGCAAGTGTTGTCACCATCATTTTGACGCCATTATTTTTTAGATTGGTTTGGTTTTTCCCGAGATTGTGTAGAAACTACCATTAGACCGTTTTTTAGAACGCTTTTCGCGCATTTTCACCCCTTTTAAATTTCGAATTGTTTAAGAACTGTTCTTAGAAATCCTTTATATCTAATAAGTAGCTAATATTTCAAATTTCATATTTCTAGGCCCTTCGGTAACGCAAAAATCGAATTTTTAGAACGTTTTTTTTTTCTCCTGCACCCCCTTTCGGGTAGTGGCACCGACATAAAACATAGCCTACGTTGGAGCAAGTGTTGTCACCGTATTTTTGACACCATTATTTTTTAAATCGGTTTGGTATATCCTGAGATTGTGTAGAAACCACCATTTAGAACGATTTTCGCGCATTTTCACCCCTTTCAAATTTCGAATTGTTTAAGAACTGTTCCTAGAAATCCTTTATATCTAATAAGTAGCTAATATTTCAAATTTCTTATTTCTAGGCCCTTCAGTAACACATAAATCGCATTTTTAGAACGTTTTTTGCTCCTGCACCCCCTTTGGGGTAGTGACACCGACATAAAACATAGCCTATCTTGGAGCAAGCGTTGTCACCATCATTTTGACACCAATATTTTTTAAATCGGTTTGGTATTTTCTGAGATTGTGTAAAAAACTACCATTTAGAATGTTTTTTAGAACGCTTTTGTGCATTTTCACCCCTTTTAAATTTCGAATTGTTTAAGAACTGTTCTTAGACATTATTTATATCTTATAAGTAACTAATATTAAAAATTTCATATTTCTAGGTCCTTCAGTAACGCTAAAATCACATTTTTAGAACGTTTTTTGCTCCTACACCACCTTTGGGGTAGTGACACCGACATAAAACATAGCCTATCTTGGAGCAAGCGTTGTCACCCTCATTATGATACCAATATTTTTTAAATCGGATTGGTATTTCCTGAGATTGTGTAGAAACTACCATTTAGAACGTTTTTAGAACGCTCTTTGTGCACTTTCACCCCTTTTAAATTTCGAATTGTTTAAGAACTGTTCTTAGACATTATTTATATCTTATAAGTAACTAATATTCAAAATTTCATATTTCTAGGCCCTTCAGTAACGCTAAAATCAAATTTTTAGAACGTTTTTTGCTCCTACACCCCCTTTGGTGTAGTGGCACCGACATAAGATATAGCCTATGTTCTAAGTTGGATTAACACCATCATTTTGATACCATTACTTTTGGAATCGATTGGGTAGTTCCAGAGCTTACCTCCTACAAATAAACAATTTTTCCTCTTTATAATAGGAGTATAGATAGATGACTAGCAAACCCCGCGGCTTTGCTCGCGTAACAGTTGATATATGCCATATATTTGCATGAGTATTTTTTATTAGACGTACACTCTTTGGAATAATTCAAAAATTACAAATTAAGCCACAGTTTGACTAAACTTCATTATAAAAATGCAATAGATAGAAATGAGATTTTAATTAATAAGAAGAACTAAAACTAATTCCAAATAAATGATAGTTTAGAAAGTATTTTGAGACTTTTATGCTCATTTCATACACACATTTCAGTATTCATTTGAAGTTTTGAATTTTTTAGAAACTATCTTAACGCATTTACATCTTAAAAAATTAGCCATCATCTCAAATTCCAAGCTTTTTGTCTAACAATCTACCACCTCTCTGGCGTTAGTGGCACCAACATAAAATGCCAAAACAGAGTTGAAAGATAATGTCTCGAAAAATGTTGAAACAGAGACTGTCACCATTAATTTGCTACCATTAACTTTAAAATCGGTTGGTATTTCCTAATATTCTATAAAAAACGGAATGTAGGCGTTTTTAAATGTTTTTTGTAGTTCCTGCCAACCAGGTGGTAGTGACACCGGCATAATATATAGCCCGTATAGAATCAAGGACTATCACTCTTGATTCGAAACCAGTAACTTCTGTAATCGGTTTATCATTTCCTGAGATTCCATAGAAATCGTAATTTAGGACACTTTTACAATAATTTTTGCTCCTTCCCTTCGCTTCACCGCTTTTTAATTTCCAATTTATTTTCGACTGTTCTTAGAGGACATTTATATTATATAAGTAACTACTGTGCTACATTTAATGTTTCTAGCCTCTTCAGTACCGCAGAATTCGCAATTTAGAAAGTTTTTTGCTCCTGCAATCCTGTAGGGGTTGTGGCACCAACACAAAATATAGCTTATGTTTGAGCAGGTTCTATCACCATCAATTTGCAATCATTGTGTTTTAAATCGGTTTCCTATTTCATACGATTGCATAAAAATCGTAATTTAGAACGCTTATAGAACGCTTTTTGCTCACTTCATCCTTTTAAATTTAGAATTTTTTTTCGACAATTCTTAGAAAGCATTTTCACTTTTGAAGTAATTACCATTCCGAATTTAAAATGTTAGATCCCCTCAGTAACACAAAAAACGCAATTTACAAAATTTTTTTGCTCTTGTAACCCCCAGGTGGTAGTGACAACAACAAAATATAGGCTATTTTGGTGAGAGGACAGTCACCATAAATTTCAAACCATTACTTCTGAAATCGGTTTATATTCCCTTAGATTGCGTAGAAATCTCTATTTAGAACGTTTTCAGAACGCTTTTCGTTCATTTTCACCCTTTTAAATTTCAAATTTTTAAGGAACTCTTCTCAGAGAGCATTTACATTTCATAAGTAATTACCATGCCCAATTTCAAGTTGCTAGCCTCTTCAGTATCACAACGTTTTTTAAAATGCAACCGCAAGTTGGTAGCGACGACAACATGAAATAGGTCCTATATTGGAGAAAGGGCTGTTATTATCAGTTTCCAACCATTACTTTTAAAATCGGTTGGTACTTTCTGAGATTGTGTAGAAATCGTAATTTAGAACGTTTTTCGTCATTTGCACCCCGTTAAAATTTCGAATTATTTAGGAAATGTTCTTAGAGATCATTTATATCTTAGAAGTAACTACCATGCCTAGATTCAAGTTGCTAGCCGCTGCGTTTAGATCGTTTTTTGCTCCTTCACCCCCTTTGGGGTAGTGGCACCGACATGAAATACAGCCTATGTTGGAGCGAGGGCTGTCACCATCGTTTTCACACCATTATTTTTTAAATCGGTTCGGTACTTCCTGAAATTGCGTACAAATCGCTATTTAGAACGTTTTTTAGAATGCTTTTTGCTCATTTTCACCCCTTTTAAATTTCTAATTTTTAAGGAACTCTTCTCAGAGATTATTTACATCTCATAAGTAATTACCATGCCAAATTTCAAGCCCCTTCAGTATCACAAAAATCACAATTTAGAAGGTTTTTAAAAGGCAACCGCAAGGTGGTAGTGACGCCGGCATAAAATAGATCCTATATTGGAGCAAGGGCGTTCATCATCAATTTCCAGCCATTACTTTTGAAATCGGTTGGGTACTTTCTGGGACTGCGTAGAAATCGCAATTCAGAAGGTTTTTTTAGAACGATTTTCGTCCATTTTCACCCCTTTTAAATTTCGAATTATTTAGGAAATGTTCTTAGAGATCATTTATATCTTATAAGTTACTACCATGCCTAGTTTCAAGTTGCTTGCCCTTTGGGGTTAGTGGCACCGACATAACTTGTAGCCTATGCTAAAGCGTCCTCACCATCATTTTGACGCAATTATTTTTTGAAATCGGTTTGGTACTTTCTGAAATTGCGTACGAATCGTCATTTAGAACGTTGTTTAGAACGCTTTTCGCGCATTTTCACACCTTTTAAATTTCGAATCTTTTAAGAAATGTTCTTAGAGACCATTTATATCTAATAAGTAACTACTATGCAAATTTCATGTATCTGGGCCCTTCAGTAACACAAAAATCACAATATCGAACGTTTTTTTGCTTCTGCACCCCCTTTGGGGGGGGGTTGTGGCACCTACATAAAATGTAGCCTATGCTGGAGCAAGGGATGTCATCATCATTTTGACACCATTGTTTTTGAAATCAATTTGGTACTTCCTGAGATTGCGCGAAAATCGCCATTTAGAACGTTTTTTAGAACGCTTTTCACGCATTTTCACCCCTTTTAAATTTTTAATTTTTAAGGAACTCTTCTCAGAGATTATTTACATCTCATAAGTAATTACCATGCCAAATTTCAAGCCCCTTCAGTATCACAAAAATCACAATTTAGAAGGTTTTTAAAAGGCAACCGCAAGGTGGCAGTGACGCCGGCATAAAATAGATCCTATATTGGAGCAAGGGCGTTCATCATCAATTTCCAGCCATTACTTTTGAAATCGGTTGGGTACTTTCTGGGACTGCGTAGAAATCGCAATTCAGAAGGTTTTTTTAGAACGATTTTCGTCCATTTTCACCCCTTTTAAATTTCGAATTATTTAGGAAATGTTCTTAGAGATCATTTATATCTTATAAGTAACTACCATGCCTAGTTTCAAGTTGCTTGCCCTTTGGGGTTAGTGGCACCGACATAACTTGTAGCCTATGTTGGAGAAAGCGTCCTCACCATCATTTTGACGCAATTATTTTTTGAAATCGGTTTGGTACTTTCTGAAATTGCGTACGAATCGTCATTTAGAACGTTGTTTAGAACGCTTTTCGCGCATTTTCACACCTTTTAAATTTCGAATCTTTTAAGAAATGTTCTTAGAGACCATTTATATCTAATAAGTAACTACTATGCCAAATTCCATGTATCTGGGCCCTTCAGTAACACAAAAATCACAATTTCGAACGTTTTTTTGCTCCTGCACCCCCTTTGGGGGGTTGTGGCACCTACATAAAATGTAGCCTATGCTGGAGCAAGGGATGTCATCATCATTTTGACACCATTGTTTTTGAAATCGGTTTGGTACTTCCTGAGATTGCGCGAAAATCGGCATTTAGAACGGTTTTTAGAACGCTTTTCACCCCTTTTTTTTTTAGATTTTTTTAAGAAATGTCCTTAGAGATCATTAGTATCTTATAAGTAACTACCATTCCAAATTTCATGTTTCTAGGCCCTTCAGTAACACAAAAATCGCATTTTTAGAACGTTTTTTGCACCTGCACCCCCTTTTGGCCAGTGGCACGGATATAAGGTATAGCCTATGTTCTAAGTTGGACTAACACCATCATTTTGATACCATTAGTTTTGGAATCGGTTTGGTAGTTTCAGAGCTTACCTCCTACAAATAAACAATTTTTACCTCTTTATAATACGAGTATAGAATAGATGAGTAGCAAACCCCGCGGCTTTGCTCGCGTAATATTTGAAATATGCCAAGTCCTTCCACCTCTCTCAACATAAAGGGCTATGTTCAAATAGGAACTGTCACCATTAACTTGCCAACATTAATTTTGAAATTGTTTTGTTATTTCCTAATATTCCATAGAAACGTAATTTAGAAAGCTTTTAAAGGCCTTTTTTATAGCGTTTGTTGTTCCTTTGAATCCCAGGTGGTAGAATCATCGGCATAAAATATAGCCTGTGTAGGATCAGAGACTGTTACCATTGATTCGCAACTATTACTTTTATATTTGGTTTATATTTCCTGAAATAGCGTAGAAATCGTAATTTAGGACTTTTTTAGAATGCTTTTCGCACCTCCTTTCACTTCACCGCTTTTTAATTCGAATTTATTTTCGACAGTCCTTCGAGGCCATTTATATTTTATAAGTAACTCTAACTACCATGCCATATTTAAAGTTTCTAGCCTTTTCAGTATCACAGAAAGTTTTTAGCTACTGCAACCCTCTGGTGGTAGTGGCACAGACATAAAATATAGCTTATGTTTGAGCAGGTTCTATCACCAACAATTTGTTATCATTATTTTTTTAATCGGTTTGGTATTTGAAAAGATTACATAAAAATTGTAATTTATAACGCTTTTCGCTCACTTCATCTTTTTAAATTTGAAATTTTTTTTCGACAGTTCATAGAAAGCAGTTGCATCTTGTAAGTAAATAACATGCCATACTTCAAAGTGTTAGACCCTTCAGTTATGCAAAAAACGCAAATTAGAACATGTTTTGCTTTTGCAACCTTCAGATGGTAGTGACAGCAACATAAAATATAACCTATGTTATAGCAGGGACTGTCACCATTGATTTGCAACCATTACTTTTGAAATAGCTTTGGAATTTCCAGAGATTGAGTAGAAATCGCAATATAGAATGATTTTACAACGATTTTCGCGCATTTTCACCCCTTTTTAAATTTCCAATTTTCTCGAAACTGTTCTTAAATATCATTTATATGTAATACATATGTACCTTGCCTAATTTTAAGTTGCTAGCCCCTACCGATCACAAAAATCGAAATTTGGAACGCTTTTTTGCTCCTGCAACGTCTAGGTGATAGTGATACCGACTTAAAATAGCGTCTATGTTAGAGCAGAGGCTGTCAGCATCAATTTCATAACATTACTTTTGAAATCAGTTTGATTCTTCCTGAGATATTGGTGACAAATCGGCATTTAGAACGTCTTTAGAACGCTTTTCGCTCATTTTGCTCCTGCATCTCCTCTGGGTTAGTGGAAACATATATAAAATAAATCCTATCTTGGAGCAAGATCTGTCACCATCATTTTAACACCATTATATTTGAAATCGGTTCAGTATTTCCTGTGATTGCATAGAAATTGCAATTTAGAACGTTTTTTACAACGCTTTTTGCGCATTTTGACCCCCCTTTTAAATTTCGATTTTTTTAGGAAATGTCCTTAGAGATCATTGATATCTTATAACTAACTACCATTCTAAATTTCACGATTCAAGGCCCTTCCGTCACGCAAAAACCGCAATTTAGAACGTTTTTCTCCTGCACCCCCTTTGGGGTAGTGGCACCGACATAAAATATAGCCTATGTTGGAGCAAGGATTTTCACCATCATTTTGACGCCATTATTTTTTAAATCGGTTTGGAATTTCCTGAGATTGTGTAGAAATTACCATTTAGAACGTTTTCTAGAACGCTTTACGCGCATTTTCACCCCTTTTAAATTTCGAATTGATTAAGAACTGTTCTTAGAAATCCTTTATATCTAATAAGTAGCTGATACTTCAAATTTCATATTTCTAGGCCCTTCAGTAACACATAAATCGCATTTTTAGAACGTTTTTTGCTCCTGCACCCCCTTTGGGGTAGTGGCACCGACATAAAACATAGCCTATCTTGGAGCAAACGTTGTCACTATCATTTTGACACCAATATTTTTTAAATCGGTTTGGTATTTCCTGAGATTATGTAGAAACTACCATTTAGAACGTTTTTTAGAACGCTTTTTGTGCATTTTCACCCCTTTTTAATTTTGAATTGTTTAAGAACTGGTCTTAGACATCATTGATATCTTATAAGTAACTAATATTTCATATTTCTAGGCCGTTCAGTAACGCAAAAATTGCATTTTTAGAACGTTTTTTACTCCTGCACCCCCTTTGGTGTAGTGGCACCGACATAAAATATAGCCTATGTTCTAAGTTGGACTAACACCATCATTTTGATACCATTACTTTTGAAATCAGTTTGGCATTTCCTGAGATTATGTAGAAACTACCATTTAGAACGTTTTTTAGAACGCTTTTTGTGCATTCTTACCCGTTTTAAATTTCGAATTGTTTAAGAACTGTTCTTAGATCACATTTATATCTTATAAGTAACTAATATTCCAGATTTCATATTTCTAGGCCCTTGAGTAATGCAAAAATCGCATTTTTAGAACGTTTTTTGCTCCTGCACCCCCTTTGGGATAGTGGCACCGACATAAGATATAGCCTATGTTCTAAGTTGGGCAAACACCATCATTTTGATACCATTACTTTTGGAATCGGTTCGGTAGTTCCTGAGCTTATCTCCGACAAATAAACAATTTTTTCCTCTTTATAATATGATGATGATGATGATGATGATGACTAGCAAACCCCGCGGCTTTGCTCGCGTAATATTTGAAATATTCCAAGTGATATTTATGTGTCTAATTTTTATTAAAAGGTACTAACTAAATTTTTATTTTATTAAAAGGTAATATTTTATTTTATTAAAAGGTACTTATTACTTTTAGGAATAATTAAAAAAATTACTATTTAAAACACAGTTTGGTTAAACATCATTGTTACACTGCATAAGGCAGAAATGAGATTTAAATTAATAAAACGAAATAAAACTAAATAAATAATAATTTAGAAAATATTTTGAAACTTTTATGCTCAATTAATACGCTCATTTCAGTATTCATTTGAAGTTTTGAATTTTTTAGAAACCATCTTCTTACATCTTAAAATTAACTATCATGTCAAATTCCAAGTCCTACCACCTCTCGCAACATAAAGGGCTATGTTGAAATAGGAACTGTCACCATTATTTTGCCAACATTAATTATGAAATTGGTTTGTTATTTCCTAATATTTCACAGAAACGTAATTTAGAAAGCTTTTAAAGGCCTTTTTTAGAGCGTTTGTTGTTCCTGTGAACCCCAGGTGGTAGAATCATCGGTTAAAAATATACCCTGTGTAGGATCAGAGACTGTTACCATTGATTCGCAACTATTACTTTTATATTTGGTTTATATTCCCTGAAATTGCATAGAAATCGTAATTTAGGACTTTTTTAGAATGCTTTTCGCACCTTCCCTTCACTTCACCCCTTTTTAATTCGAATTTATTTTCGACAGTCCTACGAAAGCATTTATATTTTATAAGTAACTGCCATGCCATATTTAAAGTTTCTAGCCTTTTCAGTATCACTGAAATCGCAATTTAGAAAGTTTTTAGCTACTCCAACCCTCTGGTGGTAGTGGCACAGACATAAAATATAGCTTATGTTTGAGCAGGTTCTATCACCAACAATTTGTCGTCATTATTTTTTAATCGGTTTGGTATTTGATAAGATTACATAAAAATTGTAATTTATAACGCTTTTCGCTCACTTCATCTTTTTAAATTTGAAATTTTCTTTCGACAGTTCTTAGAAAGCAGTTGCATCTTGTCAGTAAATACCATGTCATACTTCAAAGTGTTAGACTCTTCAGTTATGCAAAAAAACGCAAATTACAACATGTTTTGCTTTTTCAACCTTCAGATGGTAGTGACAGCAACATAAAATATAACCTATGTTATAGCAAGGACTGTCACCATTGATTTGCAACCATTACTTTTGAAATAGCTTTGGAATTTCCTGAGATTGAGTAGCAATCGCAATTTAGAACGCTTTTTGCGCATTTTCACCCCTTTTTAAATTTCCAATTTTTTTCGAAACTGTTCTTAAAGATCATTTATATGTAATAAATATGTACCTTGCCTAATTTTAAGCTGCTACCCCCTACCGGTTACATAAATCGAAATTTGGAACACTTTTTTGCCCCTGCAACGTCTAGGTGATAGTGATACCGACTTAAAATAGCGTCTATGTTAGAGCAGAGGCTGTCAGCATCAATTTCTTACCATTACTTTTGAAATCAGTTTGATTCTTCCTGAGATATTGGTGACAAATCGGCATTTAGAACGTTTTTAGAACGCTTTTCGCTCATTTTGCTTCTGCATCTCCTCTGGGGTGGTGGGAATAGATATAAAATATAGTTTATCTTGGAGCAAGATCTGTCCCCATCATTTTTACACCATTATATTTGAAATCGGTTCAGTATTTCCTGAGATTGCTAGAAATCGCAATTTATAACGTTTTTTACAACGCTTTTTGCGCATTTTGACCCCCCTTTTAAATTTCGACTGTTTTAGGAAAAGTCCTTAGATATCATTGATATCTTATAACTAACTACCATTCTAAATTTCACGATTCAAGGCCCTTCCGTCACGCAAAAACCGCAATTTAGAACGTTTTTCTCCTGCACCCCCTTTAGGTTAGTGGCACCGACATAAAACATAGCCTATGTTGGAGCAAGGGTTTTCACCATCATTTGGACGCCATTATTTTTTTAATCAGTTTCGTATTTCCTGAGATTGTGTAGAAACTACCATTTAGAACGTTTTTTAGAACGATTTTCGCGCATTTTCACCCCTTTAAAATTTCGAATTGTTTAAGAACTGTTCTTAGAAATCCTTTATATCTAATAAGTAGCTGATACTTCAAATTTCTTATTTCTAGGCCCTTCAGTAACACATAAATCGCATTTTTAGAACATTTTTTGCTCCTCCACCCCCTTTGGGGTAGTGGCACCGCCATAAAACATAGCCTATCTTGGAGCAAACATTGTCACTATCATTTTGACACCAATATTTTTTAAATCGGTTTGGTATTTCCTGAGATTATGTAGAAACTACCATTTAGAACGTTTTTTAGAACGCTTTTTGTGCATTTTCACCCCTTTTAAATTTCGAATTGTTTAAGAACTCTTCTTAGACATCATTTATATCTTATAAGTAACTAATATTCCAAATTTCATATTTCTAGGCCCTTCAGTAACGCAAAAATCGCATTTTTAGAACGTTTTCTGCTCCTGCACCCCCTTTGGGGTAGTGGCACCGATATAAGATATAGCCTATGTTCTAAGTTGGACTAACACCATCATTTTGATACCATTACTTTTGGAATCGGTTCGGTAGTTCCTGAGCTTAGCTCCTACAAATAAACAATTTTTTCCTCTTTATAATAGAAGTATAGAAGTATAGACTAGCAAACCCCGCGGCTTTGCTCGCGTAATATTTGAAATATGCTAAGTGATATTTATATGTCTAATTTTTATTAAAAGGTACTAACTAAATTTTTACTTATTACTTTTAAGAATATTTCAAAAATTACTATTTAAAACACAGTTTGATTAAACATCATTATTACACTGAATTAGGCAGAAATGAGACTTAAATTAATAAAACTAAATAAATGATAATTTAGAAAATATTTTGAAACATTTATGCTCATTTAATACGCTCATTTCAGTATTCATTTGAAGTTTTGAATTTTTTAGAAACCATCTTCTTACATCTTAAAATTAACTATCATGCCAAATTCCAAGTCCTACCATCTCTCTCCACAGAAAGGGCTATGTTGAATTAGGAACTATCACCATTAATTTGCCAACATTAATTTTGAAATCCGTTTGTTATTTTTAATATTCCACAGAAACGCAATTTAGAAAGCTTTTAAAGGCCTTTTATAGAACGTTTGTTGTTCCTGTAAACCCCAGGTTGTAGAATCATCGGCCTGTGTAGGATCAGAGACTATTACCATTGATTCGCAACTATTAATTTTATAATCGGTTTATATTCCCTGAAATTGCATAGAAATCGTAATTTAGGACCTTTTTAGAATGCTTTTCACACCTCCCCTTCGCTTCACCCCTTTTTAATTCGAAGTTATTTCCGACAGTCCTTCGAGGGCATTTATATTTTATAAGTAACTACCATGCCATATTTAAAGTTTCTAGCCTTTTCAGTATCACAGAAATCGCAATTTAGAAAGTTTATAGCTCCTGCAATCCTCTAGTGGTAGTGGCACAGATATAAAATATAGCCTATGTTTGAGCAGGTTCTAACGCCAACAATTTGTTATCATTATTTTTTTAATCGGTTTGGTATTTGAAAAGATTACATAAAAATTGTAATTTATAACGCTTTTCGCTCACTTCATCTTTTTGAATTTGAAATTTTCTTTCGACAGTTCATAGAAAGCAGTTGCATCTTGTAAGTAAATAACATGCCATACTTCAAAGTGTTAGACCCTTCAGTTATGCAAAAAACGCAAATTAGAACATGTTTTGCTTTTTCAACCTTCAGATGGTAGTGACAGCAACATAAAATATAACCTATGTTATAGCAGGGACTGTCACCATTGATTTGCAACCATTACTTTTCAAATAGCTTTGGAATTTCCTGAGATTGAGTAAAAATCGCAATTCAGAACGTTTTTAGAACGCTTTTCGCGCATTTTCACCCCTTTTTAAATTTCCAATTTTTTCAAAACTGTTCTTAAAGATCTTTTATATGTAATACATATGTACCTTGCCTAATTTTAAGTTGCTAGCCCCTACCGATCACAAAAATCCAAATTTGGAACGCTTTTTTGCTCCTGCAACGTCTAGGTGATAGTGATACCGACTTAAAATAGCGTCTATATTAGAGCAGAGGGTGTCAGCATCAATTTCTTAACATTACTTTTGAAATCAGTTTGATTCTTCCTGAGATATTGGTGACAAATCGGCATTTAGAACGTTTTTAGAACGCTTTTCGCTCATTTTGCTCCTGCATCTCCTCTGGGTTAGTGGAAACATATATAAAATATAGCCTATCTTGGAGTAAGATCTGCCACCATCATTTTAACACCATTATATTTGAAATCGGTTCAGTATTTCCTGAGATTGCATAGAAATTGCAATTTAGAACGTTTTTTGCAACGCTTTTTGCGCATTTTGACCCCCCTTTTAAATTTCGATTTTTTTAGGAAATGTCCTTAGAGATCATTGATATCTTATAACTAACTACCATTCTAAATTTCACAATTCAAGGCCCTTCCGTCACGCAAAAACCGCAATTTAGAACGTTTTTCTCCTGCAGCCCCTTTGGGGTAGTGGCACCGACATAAAACATAGCCTATGTTGGAGCAAGGATTTTCACCATCATTTTGACGCAACTATTTTTTAAATCGGTTTGGTATTTCCTGAGATTGTGTAGAAACTACCATTTAGAACGTTTTTTAGAACGCTTTTCGCGCATTTTCACCCCTTTTTTAATTTCGAATTGTTTAAGAACGGTTCTTAGAAATCCTTTATATCTAATAAGTAGCTGATACTTCAAATTCCATATTTCTAGGACCATCAGTAACACATAAATCGCATTTTTAGAACGTTTTTTGCTCCTACACCCCCTTTGGGGTAGTAGCACCGACATAAAACATAGCCTATCTTGGAGCAAAGGTTGTCACTATCATTTTGACACCAATATTTTTTAAATCGGTTTGGTATTTCCTGAGATTATGTAGAAACTACCATTTAGAACGTTTTTAGAACGCTTTTTGTGTATTTTCACCCCTTTTAAATTTCAAATTGTTTAAGAACTGTTCTTAGACACCATTTATATCTTTTAAGTAACTAATATTCCAAATTTCATATTTCTAGGTCCTTCAGTAACGCAAAAATCGCATTTTTAGAACGTTTTTTGCTCCTGCACCCCCTTCGGGGTAGTGGCACTGACATAAAATATAGCCTATGTTCTAAGTTGGACTAACACCATCATTTTGATACCATTACTTTTGAAATTGGTTTGGTATTTCCTGAGATTATGTAGAAACTACCATTTAGAACGTTTTTTAGAACGCTTTTTGTGCATTTTCACCCCTTTTAAATTTCAAATTGTTTAAGAACTGTTCTTAGACACCATTTATATTTTATAAGTAACTAATATTCCAAATTTCATATTTCTAGGCCCTTCAGTAACGCAAAAATCGCATTTTTAGAACGTTTTTTGCCCCTGCACCCCCTTTGGGGTAGTGGCACCGACATAAGATATAGCCCATGTTCTAAGTTGGGCGAACACCATCATTTTGATACCATTACTTTTGGTATCGGTTCGGTAGTTCCTGAGCTATCTCCAACAAATAAACAATTTTTTCCTCTTTATAATATGAGTATAGATATAGATGAGTATAGATTACGAGTATTACTAGCAAACCCCGCGGCTTTGCTCGCGTAATAGTTGAAATATGCCAAGTGATATTCGCATTTCCTACGCTCATTTCAGTATTCATTTGAAGCTTTGATTTTTTAAGAAACCATCTTAACACATTTACATCTTAAAATTAACCATCATGTCAAATTCCAAGCTTCTTGTCTAACAGTCTACCACCTCTCTTGTGTTAGCGACACCAACATAAAATACCGAAACAGAGTTGAAATAGAATGTCTCGAAAAATGTTGAAATAGAGACTGTCACCATTAATTTGCCAACATTAACCTTGAAATCGGTTAGTATGTCGTAATATTCTATACAAAACGGAATTTAGATGCTTTTAAAGGTTTTTTAGTTGTCCCTGCCAACCAGGTGGTAGTGACACCGGCATAAAATATAGCCCGTATAGGATCAGGGACTATCACTCTTGATTAGCAATAAATAATTTTTGTAATCGGTTTATTATTTCCTGAGATTCAATAGAAAGCGTAATTTAGGACACTTTTAGGTTGCTTTTCGCTCCTTCCCTTCGCTTCACCCCTATTTAATTTCGAATTTATTTTCGACTGTTCTTAGAGGACATTTATATTTTATAAATAATTACCGTGCTATATAAAGTTTCTAGCCTCTTCAGTACCGCAGAAATCGCAATTTAGAAAGTTTTTTGCCCCTGTAACCCTCCACATAAAATATAGCTTATGTTTAAGCAGGTTCTATCACCATCAATTTGCAACCATTATGTTTGAAATCGGTTTCGTATTTCATACGATTGCATAAAAATCGTAATTTAGAACGCTTTTCGCTCACTTCATCCTTTTAAATTTGGAATTTTCTTTCGACAATTCTTAGAGAGCATTTGCATCTTTGAAGAAATTAACATTCCAAATTTAAAATGTTAGACCCCCCTCAGCAACACAAAAAACGCAATTTAGAACATTTTTTGCTCCTGTTACTCCCAGGTGGTAGTAACAACAAAGTAAAATATAGGCTATGTTGGAGCGGGGGCTGTCACCATCAATTTGAAACCATTACTTCTGAAATTGGTTTATATTTCCCGAGACTGCGTAGAAATTGCTATTTAAAACGTTTTTAGAACGCTTTTCTTTCATTTTCACCCCTTTTAAATTTCAAATTTTTAAAGAACACTTCTCAGAGAGTAGTTACATCTCATAAGTAATTACTATGCCAAATTTCAAGTTGCTTACTTCTTCAGTATCACAAAAATCACAATGGAGAATTTGCACGTTTTCTAACTTTATCACGAAACAATAGTACATGAAAAAATAAGAAGGATACCCTGCATATTTTTTTTATTTTGAGCTTTTATTACTGATTTATGATTGTTTTAATATCGCACTATTTACCGTATCCCGAAAACGCTCCGTAATACATCTGACGTCACAGTTCATGACTACAAACAACTGTTATTCTTTACGCGTGTCGCTTTTCAACTTGTTCATTTTAAATATTGCTGTTTCTAAAATTATTATGACTGAGAATACAAAGTCATATTATAAATACAGTGAAACCTCTCTGTGCGACCACCTCCATTAAGCGACCACTCCTCTGAACGATCAGTTTTTCATTGAACGAAATTTATTCCCATAGGCTCAATACTAATTTTACTTCCATTCAGAGACCATCCCAGCTAACCTCTCTCCATGAGCGACCAATTTCTTTGAAGAAAAGGAAACAAATTCCGTTTTTTCCTGTCACTTGAAGGTTTTATTAGAAAAATAATTCCGAGGGGCTTTAAGCTTCTAAACTAAGTTTAGATTTTTTTTTTTTTTAATTCCGGTAACTTTTAAGTGTTTAAACCCCTTTATGCCTTTTTAGACAATGAAGTTAACTCTGATGACGAATTAAGAATGACGATCAATAAACTCCCCTACCCTATTCTGTTAGGAAACTCTCAAAGAAATAGATAAATTAATGAAAATATCATTATTTGTTCCCGTCCAAAAAAAAAAAAAAAAAAAAAAAAAAAGAATTGCATTTATTTACTGAACTTTGAAAGGACTTGGAAATAAAAGTTATGAAAGATAAAACCGTAAAACCAAAGCAAACGTCAATATATTCATTTTTAAACACTGCAGTAATTAACTTATATAATTAACTTTTATTTTGATACTTAAATTTTTATACTTTTTCCTAATGTGAAAAATAAATTCTAGTAACATTATTTCTACTTTTTTTCAACAATTAAAATCTAGATTTAAACATGACCTCCATTAAGAGGCCACCTCTCGAAACGATCAATTTTTATTAGAATGAAACGTGGTCGCTTTAAGGAGGTTTTACTGTACTGTATTGTACCACTCTGCACTAATACAACCAGTAACTTCTAGCGAAAAGTTGTTTTTCAGTGTTCCATCTTGTGAAGATCATTTTTCAGTAACTTTATGTTTGATTTTGTTTAAATATTACTATTTTAGAACATTAATTGATTGGATAAATAGTTACTCAAGAAAAAAAAAAAAAGCATTCATATTTATAATGTGCTCATTCGTATTTAAAAACAAACAAAAACACTCTGTAGTAGATTAATAAGCAATAACCCTGTTTTATTGATGATTAAATAGGTAAAACGTAGAAACGTCTAAGATATGACACACACAAATATGTTAGTTTTTATTTAGGAAGTAAATAAATATTTTATTGCGTAAGTGTACATTTTTATTAAGTTAGGGACTAGGTTTAAAAAATAAAGGATTTATTTCGAAAAAATATTTTGTCATGTCTTAATAGAGATTATAAAACGTAAAAATATTGAAACTACTCAAAAAAATTTTTAATATTAAATTTTTACTTTTCAACATAAAAATACTTTAGGTCCCGCTGCCTATGACACCGTGTAGCAGGCGTGTTTCGACAGTACTGCATAATCTTTAAAAAAAATCAACAGGAAAAAAAACCGCGAATCACATCCCCGCTGCCTGCGGCATCGTATAGCACCACGTGCTGCGCACGCACTGCAAATTCTTGTAAAAAACCTAAAGATTTACAAAAGTGATCCCTTAAGGTATATTTCCAAAGATACTGTTAACAGAAGTTCATTATTACTATTAATACTTTTACAAAACATAATGCCCGTCCTACACATCCTGAGATCGATTAAGACCAGTTCCGTCCCGGGACGAGTCTGCTGAAAAAAATTAAACCAGTAATCAGACATCTTATAACTGTACGATGCCGGTCTCTACGATGGACATGTTACATATCTGTATTGATGTTGTTAAACTCGCATCGGCTCGTGACGCACATTTATACTTCTCGAGAAAACCATATTCATTGACAATGGCTCGTATTTTATCTGCTTAGCTTGAATTCTTATATTAGGCCGATAGGCCCGATTAATTTTTTTTTATCGGCCCGTTCAATTTTTTTGCCGGCTCGGCCCGGCCCGGCGGAAAATTCGCCTTCATTTTGCCGGCCCAGCCCGGGCCCGTGCAGACCTCTAATTTACCTATATGATATACCAGTTCTAAATCCGGCGAACGCTGTGTGAGAAAAGGATATGCGTTTGGAAGTGTCTTGTTTTTGAAGGCCCTGATTCAGACGAACTGCCCAGGGTTGGCAAGTTTTTGACGCATGACGGTTTTTACCATGGTTTTCACCGTCATGTCAAAAACCCATTTTTTAGTAGTTTTGTTTTTACATTATCTTTTTTCATTCTGTCTTTAGTATTAAGTTGTTTTACATGAAATATTCAATATCGAAAAGACTGAAGTATATTTATCTATCCAAGAAAAACAAAAAAGAATTGCATTAGAATAATACATATACATCTCTGTTAGCAGATCTCTATAATAATCTTAAGCTATTTGGCATATTCTGTAAAAATTAGATTTTTTAAAGAAATTCTATAACCCATAAGTGTAAGATTAAAAAATGTGTATAATTTTGGCAGAATTTATTACTCTTTAAAACTAAATAGCTTTCTCAGAAATAAAATTTCTTAAAGTGTTTAAATCAAAATTGTTCATTGATTATTTTTATTTCTATATAGCAAAATTTGATTTATATAAATTAATAAATGAAATAAAATATATTTTAATAGTTGAGAATTACATCTTTTGGGAGAAAGGAATAAGACTTGTTCTTCAAAGTTAAATCTTGTAGAGATTAAAATTGCAAATCCATATTAAACTTTAAACCATGTGAAAACTCAATTTTTAACTATATATTTTTGTTTAGTAATTTATTATTTGTTATTTTGTTAAGTAATTTAATCATTTCCTTAAAATAAATAAATAATTAAATATTACTTTAAAGCAGAAATGTAGATCCATTAATTAAAAAGTTAACTGCATTAAAAAATAAATAAAACATTTAAGAATCTCTATAAATTTAATAATTTAAGAATAATTTTAACGGTAAAAGATTTTTACTCATACAGTCATATGTATGTAATAAAAATATGCAATGTGTTATTTCTTTCAATTCACTTTAAATAATGCCTAAATAATTTTAATAAAATGTATACAGGAACAGGACATTCTGGTTTTTCTTAAATATTGTTTTGTTATGTGTTAAACCTAAAATCAGGTCCTACATGTTTGTATAAAAAAATTATTAATTTAAAATTTTAAGATTCTGCTTATTGGAGTGAAAATCAAAATAATTGCATTTATGAAATACATAAGATATGCATTTGCAAATATTATATCTAAGACTATTCAAATTTATTCAATAGCCACAGCCCTTGACATCTATTGTCATACAATATAACAGTATTTTTGCATCTCTAAAATAATTTTAATGTATTTTATTAAAAATGTATGTAGAATGTTATTTAATAATTATAATAACCTTTTATTATCATATAATATTAATTTTCATTGCAGTTAGTAGAATCTATATTAGTGGGGATTATGACAAATATTGTTCTTTCCTTTTACTCTTGTATTTTAAAATTTTTCCCATTTAGGAAATGCTCTTCTTTTAAATAAATTTAATAAAGTAATTGTGAATAATAATAACAAGAACAACAAGGAAAAATTAATCTAGAAATGTATTGTATGCTACACTTACACTATAAATTGGAGGAAAATCGCAAATGATAGGTTTTTGACGGAATAAACCGGTAAAAACACTGTTTTTACCACTGTCATGTCAAAAACCCAACCCTGGAACTGCCTGCTTCAAACTTCCCACTTTTTGAATCTCTTGACAATAGCTGTATTTTAGAGCAGAAAATAATTAACATCCCATCTCACAGTTACTCCCATCACTTATTTCCTCCCTCATCCCATGATGGCCGATTGAGTTTTCATTGGTTTCTACTCCACATTCTCCTCTCCTCCAGAATTGCTGTCAAGACATGCTGCGGTTCATCATCCAAAATATGCGACTCTGAACGCATCGAAAAACAGCAGGAAGAGCGAGGAACATAATAAAGACAAAAGAGAGAAACCGACGAACGAACCAAACAATACTTGCAAATTTTTGCTCACTTATTCGCGAAAAAACTATAAGTCACCTAATGCAAAATGAACGCAACTATTAAATAATACATAATTAGAGCTTATTTAAACATTTCGTACACTAAACATGACATTTCAATAAATTCAGGTAAAATAAATTTACCATTTTTTAAATTTTTGCTAAAAAAATTAAAAAATCAGCATTTGAGCAAAACTTTAAGCCATTTGCGGCAAATAAAGGAATTGTCCAATAAATCTGAAATTTTTTGTGTAAACTTAGTGGCACAAGTGACAACTTTTCCGCACTACCCATCATCAAAAAGCGAAAAAAAGTTTTTTTCGGCCCACCCCGCTAGACTTATGCATTGGCCCACCAATCGACAAATCCATTTTTGAAATGTCTGAATATTGACATGCTTCCATAATATCTTAATTTATTTTTGTTCGGAAATGCATGAAACTAGCAGGTGTTGTTTAGAGACTATGTCATTGAACTGTTTTCAGCTTTTTTCAAAACGCAATAGATCTTTCAGAAAATAGTGCCGAAGTGGGCATTTTGAACCGTATTTCCTCGCGAAAGAAGAATAACCACTGAAGGAAGGGTGAAAAACGTATTTGTCACGTGATCAAAATCGCTTATAACTCTTATAAAGTATACTTCTTAGAAACTTTACTTTAAAAGTCTTACTTCTAAAAATAAAACTTTTAATGAAGTTAATATGAAAAGGGTTGTAGCTAATTATTTCCCGGGTTTCTTTGAACATATAAAAATCATTTAAGAAATTTTGGTTTATGTTTGATCGCGGAGCTGCCTCCGAAATTGATGCTTTTAAATACTAAAATTGATACTATTAATAGAGATGACCTCTCAGGAGTTTATACGATTCCATTTATCAGGGAGGGAGGAATCAAAAATCATTAAATAGGTATAACCCAACGAAAATTCAACATCAGGTGTAAAGAACATATAACGGACATAAAATATAATAGAGGTAATACTGCTTTATACAGGCTAAATCAAATGGAGAACATTAACATACTTTTTAACGAGAGTAAAATAATCTACAGGTCTAATTTTTATTTACAATTATTTTGTAAGAGAGTGAGAGTCCATTGAAATTTATTTAAGGGGTTCAGGAGTTTGTAACGATACATTATCTTTTCTTATCCCGAATTTATGGATTGAATGGTTGGACAACTTATGGCGTCGCGACATAGAGGTAACACGAGCAATCGCGAAAATGTAGGGCGCGTTACATGATTACTTCGTTTATATTCGATGATTTTTTTTCATTTTTCATATGCATTTGTAATTTTCTGTTATAAATTCTGATGACGAGTCAGTAAAAGAGTTGAAACATGTAAATATAGATTTTTAATTTACTTTTAATGTGTTTTAATAACGTCTTTTAAGCAAATAAATATTTTAATATTGTGATAAGGAGTTAGCATTTTAGCCTTCAACGCCAAAAGGGCCGGAGTCCAAATTCCGAGTGAGCATGGATGTTCCCAATGTCCGTACGTCAGGGTCAGTGATACCCTATTCCTTTGGGAGCCCCCAAGTACGTAGCCATCATCTATATGCTGACAACGTAATTATCCGACATTGGATCAAATATTTTTTAATACGAAGAATAACAATGTCTGAACAGAATTCCCATAAGAAATTTCAAACGTTGCTATTCAAAACGTTATTAATTGTATAACTTTTAATTATTTAGAATTTACATATTAAAAAAATAATAATTGACCAAGTTAACCTCCCCCCCCACTCATATAGATTTTGTTCACGATAAAATTACTACCAATTGTAAATAAACGATTACAAAGATGCTAATATGTAATCAATTGGAGTTACGGATGTTCTCAACTGCTGTGCTCAACACGCGCTAAACATTTTGACACATTTAAAAATTCATTTTTTAACAGAAAGATATAAAATTAGAAGGTCTGACTATGGAAGCGATTTGGAATCAAACTTTGTTTTCCATTTTTTGATAAATAAGTTACCTATTGAGTTATAAGCGATTTCGATAACATGACAAATATGTTTTCACCCTTCCTTCAGTGGTTATTCTTCTTTCGCGAGGAAATACGGTTCAAAATGCCCACTTCGACACTATTTTCTGAAAGATCTATTGCGTTTTGAAAAAAGCTGAAAACAGTTCAATGACGTAGTTTCTAAACAACAACACCTGCTAGTTTCAGTTTCATGCATTTCCGAACAAAAATAAAATATTATTGAAGTATGTCAATATTCAGACATTTCAAAAATGGGTTTGTCGATTGGTGGGCCAAACGATGCCAGTCCGCCATTGCAGAGGTGTGTACTAAGGATGTACCGAATACGGAATATTCGGCTAGACAAATAGTAACTGTTAGTCTGAATAATGAATATCCAGCTGGCCGAAAGTTTCAAAGTTTAAAGGTATTAAAAAGTTAAATTTTAAAATAAATTTCCATAAGCATAATATCTAACACAAATACTTCCAGTTTGATAAACGAAATCTTTTTACAAGTAAACTTTTCACTTAAAAAAATCTGCTTTGAGTTATTATTTAAGAGATATATAAAACTGTTTTAATTAAATCTTGCAATAAACTTTCAAGGTAAATATGATCATCAAAGAACGACCTTTTTGAAGTTGTAAACATACAGGTTGTTCCTAAAATCTTGCAACAAACTTCGGGGCTTGAAATTCAATTTTTCAAAGGAGGGGAGTCTCCCTACCAACATTTATAAATGGAGGGGAGTTAACCTATTTGGGAGGGAGAAAAAAGTCTAAAACCCACTGTTATTTTACGTGCTTTTTAAAGATTTACATTAATTATTCTGTCATGTCTGCATTAATACAGGCATGACAAAATACCATTGAAGCAATTTAAATCAACAACTCGGAATAATGATGCAAAATGTTTTTTTATTTATAAAAGTAAGAAAGCAGGGATGATTATGAGTAAAAAAAAAATTCTGAAATTAACAGTAAATTTTCTGAAAGGTTACAACAGAGGGGATGAAAGGGGGGGAATTACTCCAGCAGTAGCTATATGTGTTTTTTCGTGACCCTTTGACGAAATTTGCGTTTTTTGCGATCTTTTGACGAAATTGCCGTTATTTCGCGATCTTTTTACGAAATTTGCCGTTATTTCGCGATCTTTTGACGAAATTTGCCGTTTTTCCGCGATCTTTTGATGAAATTAGAGTTTTTTGTGCGATTCTTTGACGAAATTCGCGGGGTTTTTTCGTGATCCCGGGACGAAATTCGTGTTTTTTCGCAATCCTTTGACGAAATGCGCGTTTTTTTTCGCGATCCTTTGACGAAATGCGCATCTTTTTCGCGATCCTTTGACGAAATGCGCGTTTTTTCGCGATTCTTTGATGACATTCGCTTTTTTTTCCCGATTCTTTGATGAAATTCACGGGGTTATATCAGCGGCCGTTTGACTAAAACACGAAATTCATGTTTTTTCCTCGATCCTTTCACGAAATTAGCTTTTTTCCGCGATCCTTTGCCGAAACTCGCATTTTCCCAAGTTCCTTTGCCGAAATAAAATTTTTTTTTGCTATACTTTGATGTAATTTGCGTTTTTTTTTGCGATCTTTTGATGAATTTCGAGTTTTTTTTCCCGCGATCTGGCGAAATTAGCGATTTTTTCGGAGATCATTTTTCGAAATTCGCGATATTTTTCTGTTGAACTGATGACCGATTTTTCATAAATTTCGGTAAATTCGTAACAGAATCGCCCCTGAATTCGCCAATCGGTTGCGGACACTTGTCAACCGATCTCGAGAAAAAAATAATTAAATTTGTCTATCGGTCGCATGGAAAATTCGTGAATTTCAACGATCTTTCGCGGTAAAAAAAAAAAAAACGAAAAATGTGTCAATCAGTCGCGCAAAAATATCGGGAAATTTGCAAGGCGTTCGCGGGAGTTGATCGTAATTTCAAAATGCATAATTTTCAGGAAAATGGCGAGATTTTTTGGACGGGAGTCTCCCGCCTACGATGTTAATTTAGGCGGGACTTCAAAATTTTGGGCGCGAATCCCGCCCTGAACTTTCAAGGTAAATAATATGATCAACATTTTTTTGAACACGAAACATCTCAATCAAAAATACTGGGTATGTCCGGCTGAAACAATTTTCTTTTACAACTTTATCAATAATGAAGATACTTTAGCAATATTTGTATAATTTTGCTTTTATAAAACATATCATTAGAAATGACAATTTTGTTTGGCTGTCAACTGCATTCTGAATAAAGGAATGTCTAGCTCAGTGTTTAGATATGAATGGTGGCAATTTCCAGCACTTTTCGTCATATTATTTTACAGAAATCAAAGTAACTCTGATAAATATAGTTATATCTTCATTATTTTTAAAGTAACAAACGAAAATCTAAATTTGACCTGGAGTAAGATGAGACACATTTCTGACTGAAGTGAATTGCAAGTTGCAAGCCTGGTTTCTTGGATAAAAATGATTAGTCTTGATGTCTATTATCAACCTAAGTTTTTTCTATTTTGTTCAGAAACAGCCTTTTTTGTGAAAAAGCAAAGATTATTTACCATGGTTTCTTCAATAAAAATTATCTGTCTTGATGTCTACTATCAACAACCGACACAGCTTTTTCCCAAAAGTTCATATTATTACTAAGCCTTGTCGCTAGTGACGTAACCTCTTCGTTACTGAATATTAATGCAACATTATAGATTATTACTGAATTATTTCTTATCCCATTTGACTTCAGATTGAGATTTTTAATTTATTTGCATTAGTTCGAACCTTAGACTTCGAAACATATTCTGATATCAAAATAATAAAACAGAGGTCCACATATGTGGACCCAGGCAGTTAATTGAAGACACGAGTGGAAGATGCTATGCAACAAAAATTAGAATTTGGGACAGAATGTCAATGTCTATACTGTAAATGTGAATACTGAAAGATGGTCTGAATATTCACATAAAAAATGTTTATTTATATCACAACTTGATTCTTGACATTCGCAAAGGCGAATACAAATATACTATTTCATCAATGCCTACAAATGCGAATATTGAAAAATGAATATTCGCATTAGACAATATCATTCGCAAATATCGATACCATTTTTCAATATTCGGATTTTTAAATATCAACAAAAAATATTAGCAATTATGTTCATAAAAATAAAGTAGCGATTAAAACTTAAAACTGGTATTCTCGTATGCAAATATTGACACCAATTTTCACATTCATAGGCATCAACGGAAATCAATTCATATTCGAGTTCGCAAATGTCAAATTTCAACTAGTGTTAACCCTAGAATGCTACCACGATTTTTTTGTTTATTAATACTACATCGGGGTACAGCTGTACCCCAAAATAAAAATGCTATTTACAGTGTCAAAAAGAAATTTATCTAAAAACAAAAAGGCACATATTTATAGCTACGTTTGAGCTACAATATAATACAATTAATTTTCAAAATATTACTTTGAGCAAGGACAAACTTTTTGCTTGTGCTCTAGCGGAGACAAGCAGAGAATAGGGATAAAAACGAAAAATTGTGGGGTTCGCTTGTACCCCAGGTAGCTTTCCAGGGTTAAATACGAGCATTTTCATACACGAATATTCTCAATTTTTTACACTATTGCTAATAGCATTCACAAATATTCACCAATGAGAATGATATAAATCAGACATTTGTTACCTAATTATTTTTTAGCCCTTATCAATAAGTTCATATTTATCAATTTCTTGTCACGTTTTTCCTTAGATTATTTAGCAGCATATGTTTATGTTAATAGGTGATACTAAACTCTCCTAGAAAAGAATATTAACATTTAATTATTAAATACTAGAAATTATTTTCCTCATTTAAATTATTAAATATAAAAAGATATTGTCTCATATTTTCAATACTAAGTAGAATTTTAGTATTACCATTAGGAATTGACTGAATACTCGATTCGGTATATGTAAACCGAATAGTATTCGGGCAAATTTTACACATAATTTGAAAAGCAATAGGTAAAGTAAGTATTCGGATAAATTTTACAAATAATTAATTTGGGGAAAACAATGTGTAAAGTATTACTAGTTGTAAAAATACATGCTTCAGTGATAAGTGAACATTTATAATAGCTGGTACATTACTTTTTGTAATTAAAATTTAACATGAACAAATTAGTGTAAAAAATAATTTTTTTGACATTATCTGGTTGTAATCTTTCTTTTCTGTGCATAAATCTGTCCAGCTTCAGAAAATAAACGTTTGTTATAAACACTGCTGGCAGGTGGTGTTAAGTATTTACTTAGAAATAGATTTGGCTAAGTAATGAGTTTCAATATTATGTACATGAGCTCATTCAACTGCTTAACCACAAAAAAAAAAAAAAAAAAAAAAAAGGTCAAAGGCCATTTTTAATTTTATTTTAAAGTGAATTTTGTTTTCCTAAAACAGTTTATGTACGGGTAAAATCAAAACAACTGTCTACGATGGAGGAAAAAATTAAGGAAGATGGAGCATTTTTATAATTTAATTTTAATTATTTCTAGATTAGTTTTTAATTTGAATTTATTTAATGCATATTTTCATTAATATACACATAAAATAAGTATACACCTATGCCCATCCCATAGTTTTTATATTCATTAAATTACAATAGCTCAATTTTTTTTTCCTTCACCACACAGTTAATCAAAATATAAACCAGTAATTTGCCAGAAAATAGTTAAATGTACAAACTGCAGACCTGCCAACTGCTACGAAAAAATCTTAGTTGCTACGATTTGGACCTATAAACTACGACGCTACGAAAATCGGTCTTAACCACTTCACCGGCGACAGGTATGGGGAAACAGTGCTTTTACCCCCGACTTATCTCGGGGCAGCCGGTGAAGTGGTTAAACTATGATTTTTTGCAAAAAACACAAACTCATTTTTTGTTTCAAGTTGCGATTTTTATCCCGCGCAGCGTATTCTCCAGGAGTGATTCTGTTCGAAAATTTCAAAGTATTCATTTCCGAAAGTTTTAAAAAAATTGGTTATAAGTCCGAAAATTCGGACATTTAAAAAATGCTCATGGGGAAAAAAAAAATCTAGGCTGCAAAACAAACTTCTTAACATAAAGCCTTCTTCATGTATATTAACCACGAGTGAATCGGGTTTCTGTAAATATTTTACAGGAATTCTTTTCCTTAAAAAACAGAGTGCCTATGATATTAAACGCAAATTTCGTCAAAAGATCAGTAAGAAAGTGCAAATTTCATTGAAAGATCAGTAAGAAAACGCAAATTTCACCGAAAGATCGCGGAAGGAAAACACTAAATTCGTCAAAGAATCGTGGTAAAAAATGCAAATTTCGTCAAAAGTTCGTGGTAAAAAGTATGCAGATTTCAACAAAGAATCGTGATCGAAAAATGTGAATTAGGATTGTGAGGGAAAAAAATTGTGAATATCCTGAAATGATCGCGGGAAAAAAAATCACGAATTTCGTCAACATTTATTGCACTGGGCTAAAAAATTGGAACCAGGCTCCTTTTATAAATAAATGTCAAAAGAAAAACGATTGTAAACGAGAAGAAACTAAAAATCGTATATAAATTTTCAGAGGAAGAAAATTACTATACTGAAAGACAAACCGTATTCCTTTTACGAATGTTAAAAGATGGCTGCGAAACACGAAAAACCAACCAACCACCAGATTAATTTAAATTTTGTGTGCTACGATTTCTCATTTTCAAAGGTTGGCAGGTGTGAAACTGATACATTATCTTTTGTATTTGAGAACATTTCTATTCAATGTGTTTATAATTAATCAGTAAATCAGCTTAACGATATAATCTTGGTTTCTTTTTCTTTAAATGAAGTTTTTTCTTTCTCAGTATCCAATCCTTATCTTTAGTGATGGATTAATGAATTTGCGAGTGGAAAGAAGTTTTTTTGTGCAATTACATTTAAGAATAAAAATGTAGCTGAATATAAATTAAGAATATAATTTTAAGTTTATTAAAAAAGCTAATATGCAAAAATTTTTAAGTATTCAAGTTGCCGAATAGTCGGTATACACTTTGAGCGAATATTCAGTGTTCAGCGAAATTCCTGCTTCGGTCAATCCCTATTACCAAATTAATATCTCATAGCACTTTCATCCATAAAAATAAAGCAATTTTTGAGAAAATTTATCATAGCATGTTCTTCCCTAAGCTTTTCAATTTCTATGATAGTTGTAATTAATGGTTACTTTTCTTAAGTGGGCTGGTTACTCAGCTCCGGAATTCTCCCCCGTAACATTAAGTCTATAGACTTTTGATGCACTTGTATATTTAAAATATCTTGTCTGGAAATTCATATTTTTAAAATCTTTTTTCTGTATACTTTTCTTAAAGCATGTCTCTTTTTTTCTTAGTTTTCCAAAATATTTCTAAAATCTATGCGGAAATTAATATTTTATGTGTTAAAAGCGAGCGAACTGCGAGTAAGATTTTAACACTTCCTATAAAATTAAGTCTATACTTTAGAAATATTTTGAGAACTAAGAAAACAAGAGACATCTTTTAGGAAATGTACACAAAAAATAGAAGTTAAAAATATTAATTTCCTGAGAAGATATTTTAAATATACAAATGCTTCAAACGCCCTTAGACTTAACATTATGGAGGAGAATTCCAAATCTGAGTGACCAGCCCTCTTAAATGACACTTTTCAAACAGCAAATAAATAATGCAAAACCATTCCTTTTTACTTAAATGATTCTGTACTCTGAATATCTTCATAAAGAAATTGTGTAAAGGCTTTTTTTTTTTTTTTTAAGTATTTCTAAAAAAGGTTTATGGTTGTTTTGATATTCGGCACAACCAAATATTCGGCGCATACCTAGTGTTAACATTTTAAATTTTCAAGGTAGGCACTGTTGATCATGGAACTTGCTGATGTCAAAGATATTAGGCAGACCTTTCATTGTTTTTCACATTTTCAGGAGGGACAATGCACCATTTGATAATTTATAGGAGGCAAACTTTCATGATTTCTAAATTATGGAAATTAACACATTTAATTTGTTATGAATGGGAAGCCAGCATTTGAACTTTTAATTCCCTTAGACTTTCCCAGATCATTTTCCTCTACTTTCCTCCCATGACTTTTGAACAATTTTACTTTAACATACAAATATACAAAACTACTTTTAAAAAGTTAAATTAATTACTGTACAATTAAACCTTATATTTTAATAGACAGCAGGTCTTTATTCTTGTGGCCCATTTTTTGAAAAGTAGAAGTTATTTTTGTAAATTTTACTATATTTTTGTGAAAAAAAACATTTTGTAATGAAAGTTGAAATCCAGTTACTCAAATTCGAACCAAGAACTTATGAACAAAAACATTCTTTAAAACCCCTTGCTAAAGTTTTGTTTTTCATGACCTGCTTTTATTTACAAATTACACATTTTAAAAGTTTTTATGAAAAAAAAAGAGTTACATAGGGGGCCTTTTTATTAAAAGGAGTTTTGTGAAGGGGCCTGTTTTATTAAGTTCTTTTTCATGAAGGGGCCCATTTTATTAAATTTGTTTTTTGTGAAGAGACACATTTTATTAAATTTATTTTGGTGAAGAGGCCCAATTTTATTAAATTTATTTTGGTGAAGAGGCCCATTTTATTAAATAGATTTTTGTGAAAGGGACCTAAAAATTATCTGGATCAACCCTTGTAGAGTAGCATAAAAGTAAATGTTAATGAAAAGTTGAGATTAAGCATTATCTTCTAAAAATATTCTCCATAAATTTGAGTCATAAGATGTCAATTTCAACATTACAGATACTTTTTTGTTCCAATCAAAATTTCACTATTTTACCATGTTATCTAGGGACTCACTATAACAGGGCTGCAAAAAACCCACCTACCCAATAAAACCCAAATGGATTTTTTTTTTGGGGGGGGGGGGGGGGGTAGTAAAACGAAAACCCACGTCAAAGCAGGTTTTATTGCAATACATGATATTATTCTTTAATATTCAGTAACTTTTATATTAGTTTTTTAACCTTTGTGTTTAGAGTTACACTATCCTATTAAAACATATTGTGGGTGTACTCCCAAATCCAAATGAGACAAAGTCAAAATGAAATAATGTGCTTAAGTCTTTTAAAAGCCTGTTAATATTATGAAGAAAAAAAAGCCAAAATCAATATACATAGCTCATCATAACATTTTCGCATAGATAAAAAATAACAAGGTCTTTTATATCAAGATTTAACAATATAAAACTTCATAATGCAAGTTCCCAACTGGATACAAATTTGATTTCTTCACTTTTGGCCAGAAAAAAAAAGGAAGGGGGGGGGGGGGGGGGGGGGGCTTTTTTAAAAAACCCAAAAGGCGTATTTGTAATTTAAATATTTTTAGGAACTGCTATGTGTTATGTTGAAAGAATAAACTGTTCCATAGAATGAACCACAGATATATTGAATTATTCGATTAATAAATAATAGAAGATTAAAGATGTTTCAAAAATGTGTTCTTAGTGGGGAATACAGATAAAAAGTAATCTATTAAAGTAACTTTTAAATATGTGATGTGTGCTTATTATACGACGTCAGAAGTAAAAGCTTTTTTTTTTTTTTTTTACAGATTCTACACTGATTTACTGTGTTATTCAAATTACTTGTATATTGGTTAATAAAAATATAATAAGATTACTTAATTTAATACATATACTTTAAAAAGATAAGGGAATATCACTGTCCTCACTTAATTTTTGCAACCCTGCACTATAAGTCTTGTATTCTCACATATTTAGTATTAACTTTTCCAAATACTTATTAGCGCATTACAACAAAAGCTCTGCCAATATCAATACAATCTTTAATATCCTCTCTTACAATGAGTTCAAATGTAACAAGAACAAAGTTTTAATGAGCAAAAAATGAAAGATATCTAAAAAATTCATTTAAAAAACTTGGACAAAGAAACATTCAAAGTTATAAAAAGGTGAACACTACTGAAATGCTTACTTCTGAGAATGTATTGCTGCATTTGTTTTAACAGACTTTACAATTTCATTACAATAAAATAAGCAATAATTTTTTATATAAATCCATATTTGAAAAAAATTGAGAATATTAAAGTATAATTAGTAATAAAATTTCTTAAACAATAAAAATTGTTCTATTTAAGACATTAATAATATTTAATAACTTACGCAGCTTTTTCATAAATTTTAAATTTAGTTATTCTAAAAACTAACGAATGACTATTATGATCCCTTTGCCCTCGTTATAAGAGTTTAAGATTGTATTAGAACCGCCCTTTGATTATGGAATTAAAAAATCACAATGTACATTACACCAGCTTTATTGCAGGCATATATAGAAAAAAAACTTAAACACTTTTTTTTACATTTATTGTTGCTTTTTTCGAAATGAACATCCTTCTGTTAATCTTGCTCTACCACCGGTAGGCTGACATAATACAGTAGAACAGCCAACACATAAAACTACGGTCTGCGCATGACTGAAGACTGTTGTAATCTTATAACACCCAGGACATTTGACATCCATGAAAAAAGAATTAGGGTGCTGCACCAGACGTTTTAGTTTACATTTCCTCCTCTCTTCTTCAGGACTTGGATGTAATAAATCTTTAGCTAACGGCATTCTTGCTAAAGTAGTACCTGGAACTGAACAAGAAAAAAAAAAATTAAGTACATTATACTTAAAATACAAGCACAATGAAATTTTATTGTTTAAAATTACAAGTTATAAAATACAAGGTTCCCAAGTCCAACAAACCATGTCTGGCAATTTTCCTGACTTTCCTACGACTAAATCTCAAAAGATTCCATGACCAACTAACACATACAGAAAAAATCTGTAAAATATTTACATTAAAATCCCAGACAATACATAAAACAATTAAAATTATTACATAAAAACACTAAAATTAGGACGTTTCAGATCATCACGATCCCTCCTCAGCCAATTATAAACGTTAACTCAATACTATCAACAGTTACAAGAAAAACACAACAGAAAGTCATCAATTTCAGGTTACAGTTAAAATAAAATAGAATACTCGGCCGGCACAGATGCAGCTTCGTTAATCGCTAAATCCTTGGTTTTAGTATGCCAGGCCTCTAAAAACACTCTCCCTGCGTAATTGTTGCAGCCGGATCGGATCACAAAAGCTTTATTAAAGTCTGGAAAATGGTCGGTTGCAATAGTATGCTGAACGATCTTTGAATTCAAATTTCTACATCTAAATGCCTGTTTATGCTCTTTAAGCCGTATTTCAAGTGTCCTGCTAGATTCACCAATATAAACCGCTTCACACTGCTCACACGGAATTCCGTAGACGATGTCTTTAAAATGCAGGATGGAATATCTATGTTTAAAATTACATAACAGATTCTTAAGAGGATTTTGGGGAATGAAAGATGTATGAATACCAACTGATTTCAAATAATGCGAAATCTTGTCAGAAATGCAGCTATAATAACAATAAGGTATGCTTGCATAAACATTTGATTTTGTACGCTGGAAAGGTGGAGGGGTATTCATGTCTGCAAGGAGAATTTCTCTGAGAATTCGAAAAGTATTAATAAAGCTTTTGTGATCCGATCCGGCTGCAACAATTACGCAGGGAGAGTGTTTTTAGAGGCCTGGCATACTAAAACCAAGGATTTAGCGATTAACGAAGCTGCATCTGTGCCGGCCGAGTATTCTATTTTATTTTAACAGTAACCTGAAATTGATGACTTTCTGTTGTGTTTTTCTTGTAACTGTTGATAGTATTGACTTAACGTTTATAATTGGCTGAGGAGGGATCGTGATGATCCGAAACGTCCCAATTTTAATGTTTTTATGTAATCATTTTAATTGTTTTATGTATTGTCTGTGATTTTAATGTAAATATTTTAAAGATGGAATTCAGACGTAATATTTTTGCTTATATAATAGAAAAAATCTGCTTTGATATAGTAAGTATTTTTGAAAAATACATTAATTGGTAGAATTAATTTAAAAATAATAAACACATTACTTTAGATACATTTTGGATCAGCTGCCCTATTCACCCAGAATCCGCCATCTGGTTTCTTTGTTGGTTATTTATAACCACTTTATGCTTAATTTTTGAAAGTTTATAGATTAAACATAAACAACAAAATTTTAAACAGAAAATCAGCACTCCAAACATTTATAAAAAAGAAAAAAAATAGGGGAGAGGAAATTCATAATTAACAAATGGTAAATACAGAAATTAACAGAATAAAGCAAATACTCAATTTTAAAATCATATATTGCAAAATTACAGCCAAAAAAGAATTTGAGGTTCAACATTTGAAAAAACAACAAAAATAAACCCAAATGAAGAAATTTAAAATCTGCTAAAAAGTTGTTATTAATGACCAACAAAGAAACAAGATGGCAAACTCTGGGTGAATACGCCAGCTGTTCCTATATTTTTATAAAATTAACACAAAATTTAACAAGCAGTAAAATAAAAAAAATAATTTAAAAAATCAAATTTGTATCATAATATTAACTGTGTTATAAAAAGTAGAATAAATCTTGCATTAAATAATTTATCAAAATCTTTTTCCTGGATTACAAAAATAAATTTTTCAATGGAACACACAAATAAAAGCAAATGAATTATAATCACAAAGTAAAATTAGTTGGATGTGACAAACCTAAAACATGTAATATCTCATACATGTTAATACTTCCTGAAAAACACAGCAAAGCAGTGCCACCGCTTAGGTGATTTACACCAAAATCTAATCAGCAACAACTTATGTCAACTTCTAACAATCTGAAGTTAAAATCATAAACCCTGCATAGCAGAATCGCCTGTTTGGCAATTTACACCAAAAACTAATCAGGACTAACTGAATCTTAAGTTTGATGAAAATTCATGCATTAGTTCTTGATATACAGCTTTTGCGGAAATTGTGAATAACACAGCACATCAGTGCCACCTGTTCGACGATTTACACAAAAAAGTAATCAGCGCTAAATTATATCAAGGACTAACTGAATGAAGTTATGAAAATATGTTTATTATTATTAGTTCTAGAGATATAGATATCTATTGTGGAAATTGCGAAAAATGCAGCCTAGCAATGTCACCTGTAAGGTGATTTTCACCAAAAAGTAAACAGCACAAATTTATATCAGAGACTAACTGAATCTAAAATCTATCATGGAAGACGGTAGTATTCCGAGTGACGCAGCCTTAAGCCTAAAATCGTATTGTATCGTTAAAATCGTATCGTATCATAGAAATCGTAGATGGCGGAACTCATATATACAGCTAACTCGACATCAAAGAAAACGCGAAAAGTCGCCTTTTAATAACTCAGCAGATATATGTCTTATTGTTCTGAAATTTCTAGAACAGTCTTATATCTGCAGTCTAATCGTATACTGAAATTTTTACATTTCTACGTGCAGTATATTTTGAGATCTAAATAGCCATTTTTAAAGTGAAAACGTTGGTATGATATTGAGGAAGTTCCTAATTTGAAAATCTCGAAAACGGTTCTAGCGATTATTTTTAAATTGATACATAATATAAATGTGATTAAGGCGAGGTGAATAACACTTTTCTTTTTTCTGGGAAAACTCTTGTTCGTTAAATAATTCGATTTTTTTTTCTCTCGAAAATGACATGGGCGATTTTTTAAAAATCAAATAAATATGTTTCAGATGAACCAAATAATAATTTACTTGTTTCCAGCAAGACTCTTGTTCGTTTTATAATGCGCATGAAAAATCGGACTATATTTCTTCGCCATTCTATGGAAATTTCACCGAAAATGCATGACACTGTATTCATACACATGCTTTCTTTTTAACCACTTTTGGGGAGAAAAATTTTGTCTTCCCACTGGCTGAGTGGCTAAGGGCCATCGTTTACTGATCTTACGATAGGCAGTTCGATACTCCCTGGTACGTGTTTTCAGATGTGAATGTGTTTTTTTTTTTGTTTTTTTTAAGTCTGCTAGTTGACCATTATTCTCAGTTCCTTTGTAATTTTTTTAATTGCTATTAAGTTAAATAAAATTACAATTATAATGACGCCAATTTGATGATGATTATTTCTTGGCAATTTTTCAACAATAAAAATATTACCATAAATTTTATAAATATATTTAATTTCAATCACTTTGCAAATACATTAATAATTATTATTTGAATATAAATCACACGATCAGAAACGTAAAAAAATAATTCATTTCAGCTCTTCTTTTTATAATATCATTTTTTATTATTATGACGGTCAATCAATATATAATCACTGATATCCAAAATATTATTATTATAATTATTATTTTCCTTGCATAAAGGCTATTGTGATGTAATAATTCTTTTACAATAAATAATTTAGTTGAAATGTTTTATTTATAAATATCAATGAAGTTTGATAACCCCGAGACAATTGTTTTTATATAAGCATATCAGAATTTTGGTGTCGCCATCTTTTGACGCAATTGCGTAGTATTATAGAGAAATGTTTGACAAAAACGTTGAAGTAGACAGCTTTTAAATCGAAGAATTACAGTCGAACCCGATTAAGACGCGTTTCAAGGGAGTGGACAAAAGTCGCGTATTAAGCGTGATTTGTATAATGGTGCAGGAACTGGGCTTATTTACACATCTAATCGTCTAAATGAATTTTAGAGCTTTTATTTATATGTTTACGGTTGAAAATTGTGTATTTTTCGTATTTAGATTAAAATTTAATAGAATTAATGTTTTACTCATTCTTTCCTTTTATAGGACCGACTGGAATAACAACTGAAAATAAATAGGGATTCAAATATAGCTTTATTGTTGATAAATACATTACAATAAAAAAAAAAATAAAAATAATTTTCGTGCTGTAGTATTTTTTTTAAACATAAAGAAAAAAATATTAAATCTTTGAAGCACATTCCAGTTGTTAAAATCAAATTTAGTACTTGCCGGTTGGTTGGTTGTGTTTATGACTGTGAATTATCAGCACGAGGGATATAGGCCCAACGGGGGGGAGTGCCCTTCGTGGGGGTCTTTCTAAGGGAACCTAACCCGTATTTATGCTTGGAAAACCAAGGTTCGAAGAAAACCACGAAAACTCCGAACGATTAGGCCGATGGGCGTTATTGGGTTCGAGCCCAGCACCTCCCGTCTACCAGCTTCGAGAGCAGAACCTCTCGGCCACTGGTGGGGCTTTAATATTTGTCATAATGAATACCATTATAATGCGGCCTACTTTTTAATATAAGAAAAACTATCCTTTTTCATCTTTGTGTAAAAAATATTGTTAGCATAGCAAAAAGTAAAGAAAACACAAAATAATTATAAAACCGCAGTCGTATTTTGTTTAATCTTTACAAGTTTCTTTTTTTTTAAACCTATAATATGCATTATAAAACACAGTTGTGATGTACGTAATTTAAAACTCACTAGCAGCAAGTATAAACATCATTAATCATAATAATTTTTATAATGTATCTGACCATTTCGAATTCGCCTATCTCTCTCTACTATAGTAAAAATCTACACGAAGCGAGAGAAAAAAAATGTTAGGTGCAGGGGCAGGATCAAAGACGAATTCCAGCGTTGCTAATTTAGAGGGTGTTTTTTTTTCTATTGAAATATCTACCACTATTTTCGATTAGTAATGTTCGCCTTAATTAATCTGTTATTAAATAAAGTGAATAACACTATTCGTAAAACGTGTTTTTTGCCTTCATGAAAAAAATCTACTAAATTCGCAACACTACTAGATGAGAGAGAAGGAATTTGCATCAAGATGAATGAATTCGAGTCTTAAACGGGATTTTTTGTCCCAAAAATTCGAAAATTTATCGCGTATTAAACGTGATAGTTTTACATTAGCATTATGGGCAATGCTCAAGGAGCTGGAAAAAATCTGCGTATTAAGCGGGATCGCGTATTAACCGTGAGCGTCTTAACCAGGTTCCACTGTATTTTAAGAGATGTTTAATGTTAAATCTGGATAAAAATGACTCATTAAAAAAGTCTCATAGGAAAAAAAAAATATATATGGGAATTTAATCATTTTCATTCAATTTAATCATTCAATAGAAACTATGTTTGCAGAGTGCATTTATTATTTTTAACTGGCCTAATTTTTTGACGGTTTATTTCAATTTTAAATTAAAATTTTCAGAATTTCCAGATATATTTTTTACATATTTTAGAAAAGGTTATTTTAAATTGTTGCCAATTGTTAAAACAGCGCAAAGAATAATATATCCTTTAAATTAAAAATTTATTCACACGTGACTATTATAAACAGAAAAAAATCCTTTTAAATTAGAATTAAATGATAACGTGTTAAAAGCAGGAAAATATTAAACATTACGTCATAAAAATTGTTTTTACACATGCTTACTTAAAATGAAAGAAAATTATAAAATAATCAATTATTTTCAAATTAGAATTAAATGATTAAGCATTAAAAGAAGGAAAACATTGAAAATTACGTCATAAAAATTAATTTACACGTGAATATTAAAAGAAAAAGAAAATTTTTAAATAATAAATTCATTGATATGTGTTAAAAGTCGAAAATGGAGGAAATTACGTCATATTGGCCAAAGTGGCCAAAACAGTTTGCAAAACATATTGCAAAACAGTTTAAATTAAAAAATATATTTATATGAGAGATTTATTTCAAATTTCGAGATATTTTTAACTATAGTTGCCAATTTTAAGGTAGCGCAAATAATATTATCTTTCTAATAATAAAAATATTTTCAGTTGAATGTTACAAAGAGAAAGGAAAGTTTGGTGAAAATTATGTCAGATTTAAAACGTTACATTTAAAATCTCTTATTTAAAATAATTTTCTTATAGCGTTGTTAAAAAATACCATAAAGCAAAGACTCTGTTGACTTAGTTCCTTTTATATTTGGTAATTTTCAAATGTTAACTAATCTTATTTAATCAAGCACGGAAACAGCAACTAACATCAGCTGATTCGGTTTTGAAATCCCTCAGTAAAAGGGAAACCCGTTTACAGTAAGATCGCCATTGATTTTTTAATTATACAGAGCAGCCTCGATTATCCGAGTTAATTGGGACTGTTAGTAAATCGGAATCGGAAATCTCTGTTAATAGAAACTGTGTGTAAAAACTCGCCGTGCTTGCGAATTTAACATCTCTTTTAAAAAAAATATATAGAACGTTTTTTAAATAATAAAAATAAATATGTAAAGTTCTGTTTCACAGCTTAACAAATTTAAAAAGAAAATCAACTACCAGTAGTAAATGTTAAAATGCAAATTGAAAAATTTACGAAAGTTCACACAGCCACTGGAAACAAAGCATTGTTCGCTATTGACTTCTCAGGGTCCAATGTTTCTTTGGAGTTGAGTGCTTTTGGGGGCAGAAGGGCCTGTATAGCACAGACAGTGAGCTAAAGAGTGTGGTTATTTTTAAGGCTCATTCAAAAGGAAAAAAAATTCAGACTTTGTTATCGGCTCGGTTAACAGAAACCTCGATTAATCGAAGCTCGGTTAATCCAGGTTCTACTATAATTCAATCTTCCATAATCTTTTTAAAGCAGATCAAATTAATGGACTTTAGCACAAAGTCACATAGCTGATAACTGCCATGCTTGTTGGCCACCTTTTTTTCAAAAAGTTTGCTTCACCTTATTCAATTAATGAGATATCTCCGATAAAATAAGTCACATTTTTCCGTTCTAAAATACTGGTATCCAAAAATCGTAGCATGTAACTGACACTACAAGTACTCATGGAACTAGACTATTTTAAGTCTTATTTTTATTATAGACTATATAAAATTATTAAAAATATATATTATGATAGGAACTAGCGGGCTTCGTCCGCTATTTACGTTACGGATATAAAAATCATGGTTTTTTTTAGGGAAAAAGAAATAAAAACCTATTTGACGATAGGTTTATAAAGACACATTTTGTATTTGTTGTATTTCCGGGGATGAGGAGGGGGGGGGACTATTTTGATTAAATATCGCAATTAGTCTACATGGCAGATATAATTATGATAGACACTAGCGGGCTTCGCCCCTCTATGGCGCCTTATGGGTTCAGCTTCCTTAACTCAGAAACTACATTTCGGACATCAATGCAACAGATTCCAAACGTTATAATTAACTTAATAATCACCCTATATAGCATTAAAGTAAATTTATGAGTACTGCATACTATTTTTTTATCGTAATTTCTGAAGAGAAAAAATTATTTCGGTTCCATTCTTAGGTACTGGTCTGAAAAATTTTGAAAAAGGGGGGGAGGAGTGGACATGAGACTGCTGTTTGTCAAACAACCCAACGGGGTCTGGCTTATTCAACTTGGTTTTTGATGACTTCAATTGGAAGGTGGTTTGTTTAAAAGAGTGCGTTCCCTGCCCCATGAAAATTGGAACTATTGGTGCACCATCTATGTAAGGATTTAATAATTATAAATTAACATTTTGGATTTATTAATTTAAGGATAAAGTGTTTTTAAAGGAATATCAAATGAAACCCTCTGTGCGATCTGCGATTATACTTACCCAGTTGTTTTTATATACAAACTGCTATAAGGAAAATTGTAATAAAATAGTAAAAATTAAATCTGCATTAAATTCCATAAGTATCCTTTTTTTAATCATTTTATCACTAACCTCAAAAAAGTAATGATATCAATGCAAAAACCCTTGACGGGTTGAAAGTTTCTGACGCAGCACTTTATCTTATGCTCTAAGAATTTTAAATATGGAACTTAAAAATACTGATATCAAATTTTGAGTGACGTTATGCTATTTCTTAAAAAATATATTTGTATTTATTTCATCATTTTATTTCTGTTTTATTTATAATCGCATGTGCAAAAGTTATGTTCAACATGAAAAGCTGCATAAAATTTTATTCGCTGTTGCTTTATCATTTACATCTCTCATAAATTCAAAATATGAGTTTTAAAAGATATGATATAAAATTTAAGTGACGCCTTGATGTGACTTTAAAAGGTTTGTTTTAAAATTCAATTTAAATTATTTTTGACTCTGTTAAATTATTTTTTTACATCTACACAATACTTTTAATTTTCCAATTCACTGTTAAATATATCACTTTCATTGAATCTATACTATGCATTGAAATGTATTTATTTCAATAAATTGATTTATCTTTTGTGTCACGCTATTCAAAATTGTGAGTAAGATTTATGTAAATGGTTTCTTTGCGTCATTGTGTCCAAACTACACAAAATGTATGAAAAAGGATAGTTTGACGCAAATAAACCAAAATGTTTCTACTCCCAACATTTCCCCCAATCCACATGAAAATTTCCCCAAAATTTTACGGTATGTTATAAGTAAATGCTGTATTATCGTACGTATAGAAAAAGTTTCCAATATTTCTCAACTTATGTGCGAGTATATATAAACAAGGGTTGATATTATGAGTGAAAAAAAAAAAAAATTCTGAAATTCACAGCAAATTTTCTGAAGGTTACAGCGCAGTGGCAAAATGGAAGGGAGGGGATCCACTCCCAGTACTAACTGTTTTTTTTTTTTTTTTTTTTTTTTTTTTTTTTTGCAGCCCTTTGACGAATTTCGCGATCTATTGACTAAATTTGTGTTTTGTAGCGATCTTTTGACGAAATTTGCGGTTATTTCACAATCTTTTGACGAGTTTTGTGGTTATTTCGCCTTCCTTTTGACGAAATTTGAGCTTATTTTGCCCTCTTTTGACGAAATATGTGGTTGTTTTGAGATTTTTTGCCGAAATTTGCACTCATTTCACGATCATTTGACGAAATGAGAGTTTTTTCGAGTTCCTTTGACGAAATTTGTTGTTATTTTGCCATGTTTTGACAAAAATCATGGCTGTTTTGCGATCATTTGACAAAATTTGCGGCTGTTTCGTGATCTTTTGACGAAATTCGGTGCAGAATCACCCCTGATATACGGTACCTATTATTCTGTGATCAATTTTGTGAAGGTCACCATACGGATCTTTTTAGTTGTAGTGAAATTTTTCCTGAAATCAACAACTGCGTTTTTACCTAGATCCTTTCACGAAATTTATTTTCTTCTGCGAAAAATTGACAAAACTGATTTTTTTAATATGGTCATTTGTTGAAATTCACAGCAGTTTATCGCAAACAGTGCGATTTTACACACTATTTCAAACCTTGCCCCTCAAAGAACCCCCCCCCCCCCCTCCTTTCCAGAAATTCTTAAAATGGCACCTTGTTTCTAAGGAAGCGAATTCCTGTATAAATGTTTACAGAAACATGATTCACTCGTGGTTAATACACATAAAGAGTGTGTTTTATGTTAAGAAGTTTGTTTTGCAGACCAGATTTTTTTTTTCCATGAGCATTTTTTAATGTCCGAATTTTCGGACTAATGGCCAATTTTTTTAAACTTTCGGAACTGAATACTTTGAAATTTTGGAAATTTCGCAACAGAATCGCTCCTGAAAAATATGCTGTGCGGGATAAAAATCGCAACTGGAAACAAAAAATGCGTTTGTGTTTTTTGGAAAAAATCGTAGTTTAAGACCGATTTTCGTAGCATCGTAGTTTATAGGTCCAAATCTTAACAACTACGATTTTTTCGTAGCAGTTGGCATGTCTGGAAAAGTGATACATAGAATGACGTTCGGGGGGGGGGGGGGGGGGGGGAGGAAGATAAAAGATATGAAATAAAACATTCTGCTATATTTATATGTATTCAGATAAGTTTTTTCTTTTTTTTTTAACGAATGTATTACTAGACTAATATCTTAATTTACTAATTTTGTTATGCAGTTCAGTTATGTTAGTAGAAAATAGCAAGAGCAAGTTTTCTGTTATATCACATAACAAAACTTTTTCTAGTAAAACAATAGACGGGTTGCACATGACATCACATGTCTGGCATTGCTTCATATGGCACCCAAACATAAGGTAAATGTGGTACTCTCCATTTGACTTATTAGGTTTATTTGCACTAATAAGAAAGATCTAAATTAAAGATAAAACATGCTTTTAATGGCAAATGGGCAGTTTTGTGCTCCAGATGCAATAGTATCAGTCGTTGCTAACAGCAACGTGATGTCAATGCAAGGGATCTATAGGTAATGAGAAAATTTAAAAGCTTGAACATACACAGTTAAAGAAACAAGGAGTTCCTTCCTGGGAATATATAAAGTGAAAACCTTATATATATTTTTTTAATTGAAAACACTAATAAAATTTTTACATTTAATTTATATCCAAGATTTTTCGCAAACAATACCAACAATTGCTTTTATATGAAAAATAGCAATTACATATTCAAATAAACTTTTGAAATTATTATAAACGATACTTTTGTCTTGACATCGTGCCAGGAATAAACAGTTGAAGAAATTGTCAAAGGTTGCTAGCTTTTTTATTCTGATAATATCAGTATTTTAAAATGTGGTTCGATTACATCTTAAGTTTGTTTTATTTATTTTACATTTTATTTTTAGATTGATAAGGTATTAATTTTGTTAAATGGAAAATAAGCTGGAAACAAATGCTGAGCTATTTTATTTATATTAAGTGCACACAAATTTGCCTTTTGTAATAGGATCAGGTGGGGTGGAATGGGTAATACTGTTTTATGTCTGAATTAAAATCATACTATGTACAAAAAATATTTGTAAATCAAGTATATAATTTATTAACCATTCAACTTCCATTTCAAGATTAGAAAAAAATATTGGCAACATTTAGCCCATTTAGAATCAGTTTTGAAACGCACATGGTGAATGTCAACGTCATTTAGTGCTACATTAACTTTATTGTATTTTTTTATTTTATTGCAGATATTTTTTTTAGTGCATAGTTTGTACATAGCAGTGTCCTTTATTGACAAAAACATGTAAGGAAAATTCTTTATTTTTAAAAGTTATAATTAAAAATGTAAAGTGGGGTGAAATGGGTATACAATTAGGCTTAGGGAAAAAATACTTAAAAAATCTAAAAAATATTTTAACGCCCAAGTGATTGAAACATCAGATCCTCTTACTTTAATTGTAAAATTCCTGCATAAATCATCAATAGCAAACTTCTATACCTTTCCTAACAAAGATGACAAGGTAGAAATCGACAGTAAACAACTTTCAAAAAGCTTAACCAACCAACACTTAATAATGAGGGACATTATGTTTTTAAAGAGAAAAAAATTGGCCAGTATAATTGTCAATAAATAATTTGATATAATAAAATATATAATACACTGAAATTTGGGTTAATGGTTGCTTTGAATGCCTTTTAAACTTTGTTACCCATTCCACCCCACCCTATGGAGTGGAATGGATATAAAAACAGTCATCAGGAAAACTTTTTAACATTAATAAATAATCTTTCGAAAAACAATTACAATGAAAATGTGATGTCTAAAAAATTCTTTTAAAAATTATAAAGATTTCTTTTCGAAAGATTGTTAAATAAAATCTGTTTTTAATAATGAAATTATGAACAAGTGTGCCTTTATAACAAAGTAGCGACATACGGTCAATAAAAGTTTATTGGTAGAAGCGACAAAAACGAATCATTAAAGGTCTTTGCGAGCGTGTCATTGTCAGGCTAATATTTGTTGAACTATTTCACTAGATTAATAGAACTCGTCCATGAGTGCATCGTCGAATTCAAGAAAGTGGATTGCCGTACTTTCGACAAAAACTTGAAATGAGCAAGTCTCCTGTGCATCTATAACAACTCTTATGTATGAAGGGTCTCTGTTATGGTGTTTCTAAGCACCGTTGGTTAAATTTCATATATTTGTGTTTAGAGAAAACAATAGAGAAAAGTACTGTTGCTATGGAAACAACTTCTTTAACATCGAAATGTATAGCAATGGAGTTCAGAATCAATGCCTTAAATAATTTCGAATACTACTATTGTTATGACAATCTATACCCTTCCTGGATATGGAAATGCAAAATTATGTTCAACATAATTGGCCGCAATCTAGATAGGAAGGGAGAGGCGCTTTTCACTACATGTGTTCCATGATTCAACTTGCAACAAGCAAAGTGACAACCCCCTCCTTTTTCCCCCCCCAAACAATTATTCTTCAAAACTCCAGATTTCTAAGTGGTGGTGAATTCCGGGAGTGGTCTGGGTGGAAAATTTTCTCTCTAGAGCAGAGGTTCCCAAAGTGTGCTCCGCGGAGCCCTAGGAGCTCCGCATGAACTTTCCAGGGGCTCCTTCGCACTTTAGGAAAAATAATAAATAAATAAGCGAAATAACACGTTTAAAGCAACGCCTTTTCCTTTTTTCCAAAGATAAGCAATTTTTTTTTTCCAAAAATATTTATACATTAATTTTCAACTACCGGAACTCTTTAAAAAAAAAACTATTTTATTTTCTTTAAAAAACTTCAGGTGCAAATATTAATTTCTACTAGTAATCTATTTTAAACGTTCCGATCAAAAAATGCGATAAATGAAAAAAAAATGTAAATTTAATATAAGAAAGCAATAAATTGTATTCTGAAGGAAAATTTGGATATTTGAATTTCTCAACTCCTTTCAGTGTGACTTTAGGTGTAATGTCATCCAATAACGCCACGTTTCATGCTCAGCTGCGGCATCATTTCAAAATAAACCATTATGATTTGAAAGATAAACCGCCTGAGTTTTTTCAATATGAAGGGCAATGTAAAGTATACATGCTTCAAAAGGAACTGTCACAACCAGGGTTGCAAAAAAGCCGGCTAAAATTAAAAAAAGCCAGGCCAGTGGCTTTTATTGGTTTTAACCGGCTTTTTTTGGCCAAAATTGGCCTTTTTTGGCCATAATTCGCTTTTATACAATGAAGCATTGTAATTATAAACTACACATTTTAAAGTGTTTTTAATTTGTTTTAATGACATTTAATTGATTTAGAGTTTAATAAGTAATCCAATTTCTCAATAATGAGGACATTAATACTGGAATAAAACTTAGATGGTTTTGCTAGCGATTTGTAGTCAGAATTGCAAATATGTCAGCTAAATTTTAAAAGGGCCATACCAACTGCCAATTTTTTCATTTTTACCGCTTTATAAAATTAGAGGACAATGGTTACTTAGTTACATGTTTTATTAATTAATTTTAAGAGCTATTAATATGCAAGTCTTATTTTATTTCTAGTAAACATTTAAAATGATACATAGTAGTGATGCAACGAATAGTGGTTTGGCCGAATAACCGAATATTCGGCCACCGAATAATGAACTTATTTTTGCCTAAAAACAAAATATAGTATGCACTATATGCACAATTCTTGTATATTTCACAATTAAATGTATTGTTTTCTTTAAAAAAATTATTTATATACAAATTTTTAATTCTTTAAAGCATTATTTTACTCTGAAACAATATTTGGCTATGTTCGGCCTAAAAATTGTCTCAATAATATAATTCAGACCCCTCCCCCGCCCCCCCCAAAAAAAAAATCTCAGCAAAAGTTCCTCATCAGGTACTGTCTAGTTACATTTTAATAGATATGTGTGTTGTTGCATTTTAAAATGACAAAATTTTAAATGTGCTAGGAAACTTGTTTCAGCTTTCAGATGGGATAAAATAAAAAATAAGAAATCTTAATATCTTAAGAAAAACCACTGATAGAAAGGGTGAAAGGAATATCCTCTAAAATGGTGTAAAGAAATCATTGTAAACTTTATAAAGCTCACAATTAACAAAATTTTTATTTATCTTTATTATTATTATTTTTTTCTTTGCTGTCAGCAGTGAAGCCTCTATAAAAAGTGCCCCTCAATGTGAAGAAGTAAAAGAAATTAGTAATTTTCTTTCCCAGCCACTACTAGAAAGACAGCAGTGTCCTTTGGAGTGGTGGGCGAAAAATTCAGAGGACTTTCCAAACCTTTCACAATTAGCCAAAAAGTACCTTTCTGCACCAGGAAGTACCATATATAATGAGTGATTGTTTTCAGAAGCATGTAACATTTACGAAAAAAAAAAGAAATAGACTATCACCTGAGAATGCTGAATTATTATTTCTGCATCACAATCTACGTTTATTGAAAACATTTTAACTGTTTTTTAAGGCATTACAATGCTATTTTTGAAAAAAATATCTAAAACGTAAATGCATACTAATTAAAAGAATTTAGTATTTACATTTCTTTCATTATTTAATAAGAAATAGTAACAGACTTAAAAAAATCACTTAAATTATATTTAACTTTTAAGTGTATTTTACTAAAAAAAAAACCTCTTAAGTATTGCAGCATATACGACTTAAATATCTTATACATATAATACATCTATATCTAATCAATCATATATTTATGTTCTTAATAGGTATAATTCAAAATATTATTGAAAGAAATATTTTTTTTATGTAACAAGGGTTAAATGTTAAACTTCCCATTATGATAAAAAAAAAAAAAAAAAAAAAATTGAATTAGCTTGTACAGCTGTATTAAAACAATTTAGAATTTAACAGATTATGTTAGCTTATTACAGATACTTTTTGTACTTACTGATACAGCATAAAAATTTTTTAACATGATTCCTAAATTAGCCTCTTATATAAAAATGGGTAGATAAAACCCATTCGGAGTATGAAAGTTAATGGAAAAAAAAGGTTAGTTAATTTCAAATAAAATTTTCATTATATATGATGAATATAAATTGTCAAATTAAAAAGTTATACTGTGTAAATATAAGAACATTTATTACACTATTATTCGGCCAAGGCCAAATAATGGACTTGATATTCGGCTTCAGCCGAACATTCGTTGCATCTCTAATACATAGTCATAATAAAAACACCATTTCTCACCTATTACAAATTTATGAATAGCATATGCATGAATATGCTTAGCAACAAGCTTTTCAAAATTTTATTTAGAGAATTTTTTATTTTTCTTGTTTAAATGCTCAATTTTTTTATACACTTATGTATGTCTCCTCAAATATTACATCCTTTCTCTTTCAACATTTATAACTTAATCCAGACATGCCAACCTTTGAAAATGAGAAATCGTAGCACACAAAATTTAAATTAATCTGGAGGTTGGTTGGTTTTTCGTGTTACACAGCCATCTTGACATTCGAAAAAGGAATAAAGTTTCAGTCTTTCAACTCAATATAGTGAAAGTGCTTTGTAACATCTACATGTGAACAATATAATGATCACAATATTTCAAAAATTAGGAAAAGCTCAATATTATTCAAAGTAAATGAATTGCTTTGCAATTATATTGCATGCATTTATGATAAAAAGTGATGGGTTGGAAAAAATTCTTGAGCTAAGTGAAGAAAACAGTGACCTATTCCTTCACTTTTTTTCACCCATATGGACTGAAAACATCTTTTCAACTGTTCAAAAATGATACAATCTGGGTATCACTAAGTAACGTGCTTCGGAAACTAACTCCAGTCACTGGACACAGCTACAACATTACAGAGACATTTTGCAATGAAATATCGCTGATATTTATTTCTATGTGTGTAAAGTAAATTTAAGTATTATGTGTTCTACGTAAGAAAAATATGTGTACCTTAAAAAGCAACATTTGAAGTAATAAGAATAATAAATTATGCATTAAGAGGAGTTCTTGTGAAAAATTGTATAAATAAATGTGATTTTCAAGCGAATTTCAAAGTTCCATATTTCTAAAACTACATAAATATCACTCATAATATTTTTGCCACATATTTACATCTAAAAGAAGGTTATCCTGCTAAATTTTCATAAAATTTTATCCAGTCCTTTTTTAGGTATTGAATTTCAAACTTAGCATTTTGGTGCTGAGATGCCAAGTTTGACTAATCATAGTAAAAGAAGGACAGGGTTCATACAGAGTTGGGAAGAAAAAATCCAAGGAGTGCCCAAAAAATCCAAGGAGTCAAAAAAATTTTAAGGATTTGCCATTTTATTTTGTTGTCGATGTTTTTATTTGCTGCACCGTTATGTGGTGTGCACACTCCAATTTTTAATGCCCAATTTGGAGAAAAGAACATTTCAAAAACAAATTTTACTCTATTAGAATCTAATTGTTAGTTATTGATTTCGTAAGTTTAAATACAAAATTGACAATCTACTTTTTTATGCAGTGACCAATGGTCATGTCACAGGGGTGATTTTGAGTTAAAAAAAAATTTCTGAAATTCACAGGAAATCTTCTGAAAAATTACACCAGGTGGGAGGGGGAAATCCACTTCCAACACTAGCTATGCGTTTTCTCCGTGGCTCTTTGACGAAATTAGTGTTTTTTCGCGATCTTTTGACGAAATTTGTGGGTTTTTTTGCGAGCTTTTGACGAAATTTGTGGGTTTTTTCACGAGCTTTTGACGAAAATTGTGGGTTTTTTCACGATATTTTGACGAAATTTGTGGGGTTTTATGCGCTTTTTTGACTAAATTTGTGGGGTTTTTTCACGATCTTTCGACGAAATTTGCCGTTTTTTCGCGATCTTTTGACGAAATTTGCCGTTTTTTCGCGATCTTTTGACGAAATTTGCCGGTTTTTCGCGATCTTTTCACGAAATTTGCCGTTTACTCGCGATCTTTTCACGAAATTTGCCGTTTACTCGCGATCTTTTCACGAAATTTGCCGTTTACTCGCGATCTTTTCACGAAATTTTTGGGTTTTCGCGATCTTTTGACGAAATTTGTGGGTTTTTTCGCGATCTTTTGACAAAATTTGCGGGGGTTTTCGCGATTATTTGACGAAATTTGCGTTTTTCGCGGTTCTTTGACGAAATTGGCGATTTTTCTACAAACGATTGACAAAATTTATTTTTTTCGCAACCATATGTCCGAATTTTCGGATTGGTGACCGATTTTTTAAAGTTTTCGGAAATGAATGCCTTACATTTTCGTAAGTTTCGGAAAATTCGGACTAGAATCACCTCTAGGTCATATAAATAGAGATGTCAAACCCCAAACACTTATTATGTATATCACATACATGATACATCTTAAAGAAAATTTTTAAAAGGCAAAAAAAAAGAATGCTAAATGCAACATACAAACAAGAAATAATATAACAAGTTGTGAATTTATTCTTTTAGAACAGCGGTAATCGCTTACTTTGAAGGTGAAATTTTGACGAATTCGCAATGTTTTCGCGATCTTATGATGAAATTCGCGTTTTTTTACGCGATCTTCTGGGGGAAATTCGCGTTTCTTTCGCGATCTTCTGGGAGAAATTCGCGACCCTCTTTTTTTTTTCGCGGTATTTTAATGGAATTCGCGTTTTATTTCGATTGTTTAACGAATCTGAGTTTCTTTCGCGATCTTAATGGAAACCGCGTGTTTTTCGCGATCCTTTGACGAAATTTGCGTATTTTTCGCGATCCTTAGACGAAATTCGCGTGTTTTTCGCGATCATTTGAGGAAATTCGCGTTTTTTTCGCGATCATTTGAGGAAATTCGCGTTTTTTTCGCGATCCTTTGACGAAATTTGCGTATTTTTCGCGATCCTTAGACGAAATTCGCGTGTTTTTCGCGATCATTTGAGGAAATTCGCGTGTTTTTCGCGATCTTCTGGGGAAATTCACGTGTTTTTCGCGATCTTCTGGGGAAATTCGCCTTGTATTTCGATCATTTCACGAAACTAACGTTTTTTTGAGATCTTTTGATGGAAACCGTGTGTTTTTTGCGATCCTTTGAGGAAATTCGCGTGTTTTTCGCGATCTTTTGAGGAAATTTGCGTGTCTTTCGCGATCTTTTGAAGAAATTCGCGTTTTATGCGATCTTTTGAGGAAATTGCTTTTTTCCTCGATCTGTAACGAAATTCGCGTTTTTTCGTGATCCTTTGAGTAAATTCGCGTTTTTCGCTATCTTTTAAGAAATTATCGTCTTTTTAAGAAATCCGAGTTTTCCCGCGATCTGTTGGAAAAATTCGCTTTTTTCTACGGTCCTTTGACAAAATTTATGAATTTTTTTCGCGATCGATTAACGAAATTTGATGGTTTTTTTGGGGGGGGGGGGGGGGTTGTGGGGGGAGGGGGGTCATATTTGCGAAAAATGCGATTTTTCCGAGATTCTTGGCTAAATGCTAAACATCGATAAAATTTAAAATAAAAGTCGGCTAACACTGTCGAAAAATGGTCTTTGCGGACCTAATAACTGAAAAACGGACTTAGTGGGAGCCTTGCTATTAAGATTACCCTACCCAATCAATGTTGTGCTTCAGATTCAATGATGTGCATAAAGAATTTACCGTGCGTTTTTCAATCACGATTTTTTTCCTCGGCAGCAATATCGCTTCCGTCCGAAGCCACAATAGAATATAAGGAGTTTCTAAGTAGTGGTTTGCTTATCTAAGTAGTTCTAAGTACTACTTGGGAGTGTTTTCATTTCTAAGGAGTTTCCAAGGAGTCTAAGGAGTCTGTGCGAACCCTGGAAGGAATAACTCAAACTGTTTCATATTTCTTCTGAGAATAGTTCAATAAGGTATATATTCAGAAAAAAATATATAAAGGTGCCGAAGTTCTTTCTTCCATTAAAATTTTTATGTCAAAAATTCAATTTTTCGGTGGTGTAAAAATGATACATTTAATCTCATTTTATGCAATTTTTTTAATCATTATCATAAAAATACCTATTATCAAAATTTAGTTCATTTTTTACTCAATAAATGGTTTTTAAATCATTTTGATATGTTTAGAAATAAAAAAGTTATAAGGGTTTCCGTAAAGCACTATTTTCATGAAAAACCATTTCTGACATGACAAAAAATGGATGCCAAAAAAAATTCAAAAGGTTTAAAAAATTTTTAATCCTTATTTTAGACTCCTAAAAGTACAGTAAATTAAGTGGTAAAGAATAAAAAAATATCAAAAATATTGAGCAACATTTTTTACTTTTTCTGGATGATTTCACATGGATTGACCCATGCCAGAAAAAAATATTTTTAACCATTATTTGTTAAACCAAAGATACTTACGTGTTTTAAGATAGGATGTCATTTACCTAACAGCAACTATGTGTAAAAAGCTATTTTTCTTTAATGAAAAATTTTACCTCTCCAATTTTTTTTCTGTTTAAAGTATACATATGGAGCAATGTTTTTAGCAAGTTTGAAATAAACAGTGTTAAAATAAAAATTTACCATTGTTTTAATATCATATATGCATTCTTTATATAGCTTTAAATTGGTACCAGAAATATAAAATTTGAATCATTAGTTGTCAAGTTATGGACATTTATAGACATTGGGATAGCATCCAAGATGGCCGCCATTTGGTAAAAATGACCATTTTTTAAAAGGGTATATCTCAGTGAATATTGCGCAAATTAGTTTTAAATTTCAGATTTGCGGGTTTCACTACTATGTCTGCCTACAAAAAAAATTTTAAAAAAATCCGTGACTATGCTGCAACACCCATTGGTTGAATTCGTGTGGAATGACCCATTTATCTGTCAGAGGAAAAAAAGTTACTGGTCCTGCGGACCACTAAATTTTTTAAATTAGTGGTCCGATTGAATTTTTAGTGGTCTCGGACCAGCAGACCACCAAGGATTTCGAATGCTGCACTGGATATGTTAAGATATCTCAGGCCGCTGAACTCTGAGAGAGTTCCACAAACTCTCTCAGTAAGTTTCGACTTACTTCGGCTAGATACAGGAATGACCACTCACTCTCAATGGCTATGAAGCTTCGCTTTTACCGATTGGCTGTTGCAACCGTTTATATTTTAAGCGCATGCACATACTTTACTTTTGATCAGATCACAGACACAGTGACGCTACTGAGATATCTTAAAGTAAGTTTCTCGATGTGAACAGGCATCCAATTCCGAGAGGGTACCATTTCAAAACTGGCGGTCTAAGATATCTTAAATTTCTAGTGTGAACAGGCAACAGGGTATTAGTGTCCATTACTGGCACGTCTACCCTATAACAACTTTAAATGGGATTTTGTTCAGAAAGCAAAAATGTGTTTATGATTTACAAAAAGACTAAATCCATAAAAAAAAGCAGCATTACTTTATATTTTAAAAACATAGAAATTAATATAAAGTTCAAATTAATTACAAAATAAAAAGTTGGGGGAGAAGGCCTCTTACTCTTACCTGCACCTAAGACTTAAATAACTTGCAAGTTGATACTCCTTCCTTGTTTTTTAATAAGAAAATTCCCTGCAAAATACCCAATATTGAGGTATTGAATGCAGTGTAAATCTGCTAATAATTCATTTCATAATATTCAAAGAATCACAAAATTATAGAATGTTTTTAGTACTTACTAAACCATCCACATCCAATATTCAAGTAAAATAAAAAACATGTACATGTGTTACATTAAGTTGTAGAAAAAATATTTGCATCTTCTGCTCCCAACAACCACTACAAAGAGAAAAAAGTGGAGTGTTAATTGCTCCTTACCCCCAACAACACTGCACTGTAGGTTTGATATAAGGTTGCACTTGGGAGAAACCACAAAAAGTAAAATTGCTTGCAGAGAAAATGAAAGTGGAAATCTCTCGCAGTGAATAGTACTAACTGCATTCATATAAAAATAGATAATAGTGCATACTATTTAATCACTGAAAAAAAAAAGCTGTTTTAGTTACCTGTTTTAAAGACCTGAAATTTTCATAGTTAAGTATTACAAAATCCCAAGATGAAAAATGAATAATTCATCAAGAGTGAACATAGAGCAAAACATAGAAGTTTTATAGCATATGATTTCTCTCTTTAAATAACACATTATAAGGAGAAAGATTTATCTCAAGCCGTACATTTTGTATTAAAATCATAAAAAAGTTAAATTGAAGTAATGCAGAAATTTTTAAACATCACTACTTTAATAACATAAATGTTATTGATGTAGAGATAAATGTACTGATAAATGAGATTGTTATAAAAGCATAATTTACAATCATTATGCATATGCAGAAATAAAAGCTGACGGATGCGCGCACAACGTTTAAACAGGATATTAATATAACATTCGGTTTTATGTATTATAACACAATAGTAAGAAAATGAAAAAAGTTGATACACGTATGGATAGTTATTTACACAATTCTTAATTCTAGAGCACACAACCGCAAGTGACCGATAAACGTGGCGAATAAGGCACAAAAGTTTATAAATTAATACGAACATTTAAAAATCTTTGCATGTCTAGTTATTTTTAGGTATCAAAAAGGATTAAGACGATTAAGAAACATTTTAAATTTATGAAATATTCAATTTTACCATATCAGACAGAAAACAACGCATGCACAAACATGTCTAGGCCTAAACTCCGCATGGCATTCATGTTAAATAATATAGCCAGCCAAGAAATTTCAATACTTCAAAAGAGATACATTTAAAGAAAATGCCCAATAATAATATCAACAATAAATAAAATTTCCAAAACGAATTTTTTTTCATGATCGTATAAAAACTGCCTAGCAACATAGATTTAATAAATTGCTTAAAAAACTGTTTTAGACATATATAAAAATAATGAAACAGAAAATAACAACTCACCACAGTAAAAGTTACTTCTAATAATTAATAATTTATATTATTTCCACCTAAAAAGCATCGAAAAGAACGCCGCCACGACACGTGAAGAAAAAGACTGCGAATTCCCAACAAAGGATTGGTTGTACCCGGAATGAACTTTTCTTTGAATTGTAAATAATAAATTAACTCGCAATTCAGTAGTGATTCACTGCCTCCGCAATACGAGGCAGCGAGTACCATTCATATCTCAGAGTAAAGATAAGAAGTAGAGGCCGAATCCCATTGTTATATCGGTCAGAACGTGAGGCACACATGTTTCCCGCTTTCATCGCCAAAAGGTTGTCTTTTATGGCGGTGATCACCTTATTGGCAACTGTCGGATTTGATTTATGCGAGAGAAACGCCGATGCGAGAAAGTTTCAGCGGGAACCAGAGGAGAAAAACCGGTTTGGCGCGTTTTCTCTGCCCACCATCACGTGACGGTGGGTAGCGATCCCGGCGTCAAGAAAGGGTTGCTATTTCTGAGTCCAGTTATATGAGAAGTCTATGATTCATATTTAGCAATTTTAAGTTTACCAGGAAAACAAAAATATAAAAGTTCTTGCTCTATTTTTTATTTCTATGTGTGTCCTTCTTCTACTGTCTCGACCAATGACATACAAGGCCAGTTCATGACGTTTAAAACGTCAGATGGACTGGATCATCTTTACAAGGTGATTGGCACAAAGTGGCACGCCCCTAGTTTTGTGCGCATTTTCGCAGATCCCAACCGTTATAGCAAAAATGACAAACGGCGCATGCGCGGGGACTGAATTTCTCTTTTGGGGAAGGACCAAGCATAGAAGTAAGAAGAACTTTCTTCTTACTTCTATGGGACCAAGAAAATAGTAAGGTGAAAGCCTGATACTGCCTATTTACATCCCCTGGCTTAATATGGTTGCAACATCGGGCGATGTAGCACTCATTTCGGCGACATAAAATTAATTTTGAATTACGTTCGCAAAAACACTATTTCAAAGATTTTTTTTTTCATCATCCTTTGAAAGATATAAAATACAATTGGTTATTTGCAATTTATCACCAAGGGACATTATTTAAATTAGAATAACATACATTATTTTCAAACAAAGTATCCTTTGAAGGTAATCTTGAGAATAAAAATAAATTGAAAGGAAAAAATAAACGTACTGTTGCAGTTTAGCATCACCTATAATTTATTTTTCATCAATAATTTTATTATTTTGTAAGGGAGACATAATTTTTTCGTTGAGAAATGTTTTTTAAAACTAATGCAAATGTATTTCAAATCCGTTTAAAGTGATATGTATGTAACACGTAACAGGTATCTAACATTGCTTAATGTGCAATTTTGAAAAACCACATGAATTCACATTTGTATTTTATATAAAGTCTTTCATATTTTAAATTAAGATGAGAAAACAAACTATTAAAACAAAATTTTTAAAAACTTTTAGCTTTAATCAGCCAAAAATGAAAATCACTGGAATATCCTGAATTATCCACATTACGATACAAAGTTATCTCATCAACATACGCAAACAAACAACATATTTTTCTTTTATTTGTAATTCAATCCCATATTCATGCTAAAACTTCTGTACTATATCAGCATAATCATGCAATTTTTTTTCTAATATTGCCTACGACTATAAATAGCAATTCGTTGAATGGGCACTGGCAGCATTAAATCCAGAGAGAAGAACGATTTTAAAACGTATATGACTGTGGTCCGCAACCTTGACCACATTCTTTAAAAATGGAGACGACATAAGCTAAACTAATAGTTTTATTTAATCAAAACATCCGCGCAAGATAATTTTTAAAACATATCAATATAAAAAGCAACTTAAAAATTTAACAAATAAAAATTTTAAATATTCAAAAATAAATATCTACTCGCATTCCAGGAAAAAAAAGAAAGAAAGAAAGAAATAGAGAAAAATAAAAAGAAAGAAAGAAATAGAGAAAAAGAAAGAAAGAGAAAAGTATAATTGAACAGTAATTTCATTTTCGTTAGAGAGGGCCACCCTACCTGAACCCTCGTTTAAGATATATTTAAAAATATTGAATGTAAGAAGGAAAACAAATCTAAAGGGAAACAAATTATTGCATGTACGAGTATACACTATAAAAATATGTAAAATAAACTTTCAAATTTATTTTTATTATCAATATTTTCCCTTTATTTGTAATCCAATCTCATATTCATTCCAAAACTTCTGTACTACATTAGCATGATTATGCATTTTTTTTTCTAATATTGCCTATAACTATAAAAATTCCTCTACGAGACAAGACAATTTTTAAAACATATGAAAATAAAAACTAACTTAGAAATTTAACAATTAAATAATATTTATTATTCAGAAATAAATTTCTATCAGGATTTGAAGAGAAAAAATAAAAAACAAATAAAACAAAAAAGTATTAAACAGTAATGTTTTTAACAGTTCTTACTTTTTTCAAAGATTTAGATCCCCCCCCCCCCCCCTTGCATATACCTATGTTTCTGTCAAAAATGACTCGAATTTGCCGGTAGGAAGATTCATATTCGAGCGGAATAAATTTCTTCAACTTTTTTATTTACAACCTCAGCATATTATAAATAAATACCTTTCCATTCCTTTTATTTTGCAGTTTTTATTGTTTTAAATATTTTATTGTCATGCTTGGTATCCATTTGAGGTAAAAATTTCCGATAAGTTCAAATCCACAAAAACTGTTTCTGTATTTTAAAAAATTTCAAATATAGAAAATATATATTGCAGATTAAAACCCGCAAAATTTAAGTAATTATCTCTTAACTCCCCGGAAATTGGGGAGATGCGGGAGACGTTATCTCTCATAGGTTTGAAATTTCTGTACAACACATGTTCATTAGCGTTAAAATTTCACCAAAGCGAATAAATACATTTTTATATAAATTTAATATATACATATCATAATAGTGACAAACTTTAACTTAAATCAGTTTCATTTAGTCAATAAATTGTTTTTGCATTAAAATTTTGGAAAAAAAAAATAGATATCAGGTGAGATTTTATTAAAATAGTCAACGCATTTCCTCTTGTCGCGGAAGTATAACGATCTTAGCATATTCAATACTATCAAGTTCCTCGTTCCCCAAGTATAGAAAACATGCATTTACAAGGTTACCAGATGGCGCTTTTATCATATCAAGCGTGACATTTTCATCCCATCAACATTTTTTTTTCAGTTGATTAGCAAAACTTTCTGTAAATGTTATAGTAAGCCCAGTGGCGTATCTAGACTTATCATTTCGGAAGGGGCTGAGATATAGTAAAAGTTCCTAAGAAGGAATCGCAAGAAGCAGGAAAATTCCGCTTTAAACAGGTTTTTATTACAGCAGGTAACGCATCTATTACACAATCAAACCTGCTAATATGGAATTGCGTGGGACTGGGAAACATTTCGTTTTCGGCAGGTTTTCGTCTTCACAAGTATAATTCCATAGTTATACCATTTTAAAAACGGAATGGTGATAATTATTTACTAAAAGGTATCGCAACAAATAGTAAATAAAACCGAAGTAAACACCAAATTTAAAATTATTTAAGAAATTATCACGCTATCTCCTCCCCCCCACCTCCTGCAATACTTCCAATCTATGCATTAACTTAAATCACAGATTTTCAACTGATAAATAGCAAGTGTAATCAATTTATTAATGTTTTTTAAACTAATTAAAATTAATAATGCACTATTAATCAGCATGTATCAAGTTTTATATAATAAGATCCTTGTAAAGAGAGCCTGGGTAATATAACAGAAACGTTGCTGAAAAATGGCTATTTCGTGATCTCTGCGAAATAACACACTTTGTAAGATGAAAACCTGTCTAAAACGGAATAGTTTTCTGGTTCCTTTTGAATTTCATCACATTTTTGCTAAACTTTCATAATTAAATGTGATCTATACTACAAATTTCGGAGGGGGCTGCAGCCCCATCAGCCCACCCCCTCAATACGCCAATGGCTTATAATAAATAAAATACCTCTACTATCAATTATATATTTTTACTCTTATTGTTTAGTTATTTTAAATCACCTGCAAAATATATTTTTAATTAATTAAAGGTAATTTTGTGAAAGTCCATGTAAAATTTTATTAATTTCAACAGAAGGAACTGCATATTATTTAATATAATTCATTTATTAAATACACAACTTTATTTAATATTCTATTTTTATTTGTTTTGTAATTTCCTATGTCAATTACATTATTATTTTATTTTTATTGACAAACAACACTGCTTTAGAATTAGCTTCATGTGATTTTCTTAAAATATTTAATACTAACGCAATTAGGACATTATTTATTACTCAACAAATAAAGAGTAAAATTTTGCAAATGAGCCTATCAATGAATAATTTAAATGGATTACTAATAAAAATGTAGCTGTAAATATATATTATTCCTTTCCATACTTAATAATAAGAAGAATGATTATCTTATTTTTTTTTTACTTTATATATTTATGTATTTATTACTTAAAGTTAAAAATATATTCTTTTAAACCTTATATGTTCTGCTGCCAAAATAGTATATTTTTAAAGAAACATTATTAATTTATTTTAAGCAGTACATATAAATTTAAATGTAATAGTTTATGATTTTTATAAATTTAATAATGCATTATTTTTTTACACCCTATTCTACTTTATGTAATTTTACTAAATATTAAATACATTTTTATTGAATATTATTACTATGGCCTTCCTTTTTAAATAGAACTTCATGAAACTGTTTTTTTTTTATTCAGTTATAAGTAATTAAAAGCTATCTATTCAGATAATTATGAAATTCTTTTAATAACCAATTTCGTTTAAATCACTGGACATAGATGGCAGCACAGTAATTTTTTTCACTCTTTATGGATGTAAATTATTTAGTTTTGATCTTATTTACCTTTTTAATGATAAAATATATTTATTTTAATATTTTTATTTTAACTATCTCTCTTTGCTTTTTGTGTGTGTGAGGGGAAGGGGGGGGGGGGTGATATTATTTGAACCAACATAAATATCATTTATACTTCCTTAGATTTTTTTCTTCAGTTAATGATTAACAAGATATGATGTTTTTGTCACATTATAATTATGGTGTATAAAAATTAATAAAGAGCTTATATGAAACTGTTTTTAGGGATACATTCAAATAAATAGTAGTCTTATCTTGTATCGGTGATCTTTTCTCTTTTATTTCACTCCATATACAAATTGTACCTTAAAATTATGTAACATCATACATTTATCAAAAAATAAAAATTACTTTGTAAAGATATATTATTATTAAGAGTTTCTTAAATTTAAAATATAGTTCATTTTAGTTATACTATTATCAAATTAAGTTATAATACACATTAATTAGATAATTAATTATTTATAATTAATAAATAAGCAATGTTTAGATATTCCAAATAGCTAATTAGACTTAATATTTTGTTTTCAAATTGTTTATTGATAGTAAATTATTATGTAATTTTCATACAATTTATAAATAATTATAGCATACTTGAATATGAAATAATAGAACATTGAATATAGAACATTTGAGAAGGATAAATTATTGTATTTTGTAATTTATAGATAATGGGTTTGAATATAACAAATTATTAAAAATATAAATGATATAATAATATTAATACTTAGATTATTATCAAATTATTATTATTATTATTATTATATTTGTAATGCAATACTATCTATATATTTCAATAAATAAAATTTTACATATCAATATTTCATTGAAATTTAATGATAATTTATATTTATTTATAAAATATTATCTTCTTTAGACAATAAAGAAGATAATATTTATTATGAATTACACCTGTTTTATTTATAATGAAAATATTTAATATTGATAATAAGTAAATACTATAAACATTATTATAAATAATGATAAAATATTTCAGTAAACCCAAAAGGCTATAAGTAAGCGTACAAAGTTAATGCTGGAATCTGCCGTAAATTGACACAGCTGCACCATCTTGTGGATGGAGTAAATAACGCAAATACGCGGATTTTTTGTATGACGTCATATATGACTGAATATCTACCATCTGCGCATCTCGTGCGCAGGTCTAGTTGAAGATATTTACAATTTAAGAGTTGCTATTTTAGAGAATACCTGTTAAAATTTTAATCATGAATTTCAAATATTTACTCACTCATGGAAGATGAACCTTGTTTACCAGATTTATTGCAAAATATTTTTGTTACAGTTTGTTTTGATGAAAATATGTGTATTTAAAAAAAATCGCAATGTCATTTTAATTTCGGGAGAAAAAGCACTAATGCTACGTAAACAGTATTGCCTTTTGCCCCGAAACTAAACTGACATTGCAACTATTTTTTAAATACATATATTTTTATCAAAACAAGCTGTAACAAAAATATTTTGCAATAAATCTGGTAAACAAGGTTAATCTTCCATGAGTGAGTAAATATTTGAAATTCACGATTAAAATTTTAACAGGTATTCTCTAAAATGGCTTTGTCTGCTTTTCCGCCTATAACTCTTAAATTGTAAATATCTTCAAATAGACCTGAATTTTATGCAAGCTATTCAGGCTAAAAGAAAACCATTCTTCTTAATAAAAGTTATAGGCGTAACTTTTAATTCCATGTTTTTTTTCCACACTGGAAGAAACTTGCCCACCTTAGGTTTATGTTATTTATTAGAAAAAAAATGTATTTTAAATATAATGAGCGAAAAGCATGTGTTTAAATTGATGTAAAATACCAGTATGTATGTATTTTAAATGAAGTTATGATTTTCAAATGACGAGTATATTTTTAAAATGATGATTTTATATTTTGAATGAAATGAATGCAACATAAACGCTGGTGATGGGGAAAATATTTGACGGTATGAATTGCGGCCGGCTAACATAAAAGTACTTTTTTACACTGTTTATTTAATCTAACCCTGTTCATATATATGAAAAGATAAAAAATTTTAATCGATTTTTCCCTCCCAGATATGCTACAAAAATAACTAGTATGTTGTGGTCATCACAAAACTTTCTTCTATATAAATCACGTCAATTAAATCCTTTAAATAGTACAAGAAATAACAACGATTTAGCACCAATTCATATCAAAGTATATCTGAATTTGAAGTTGGATGAAAATTCGTGCATTAGCGGAAATTCTGAAAAAAATGTAGCATAGCAGCGCCACCTGTTGAGCGATTTACACTAAAAGTAAACAGCACTAAACTATACTAAGGTATACATGAGTCTGAAGTTTGTTGAAAATCCAAGCATTAGTTCTTGAGAAAAAGCTATTGCGGAAATCGCAAAAAATACAGCATAGCAGCGCCACCTGTGGATCGATTTACACCAAAAATTAAACAGCACTAATTTATACGTCAATTCATGTCAAGGACTAACTAAATATGAAGTTTGATGAAAATCCGTGCAATAGTTCTTGAGATACAGCTCTTGTGGAAATCGTGAAAAATGCAGCACAGCAGCGCCACCTATTGGGCGATTTGCACCAAAAATTAAACAGCACTAATTTATATCAGGGACTAACTGAATCTGAAGTTTGATGAAAATTCGTGCATTTTTTCTTGAGTTAGAGCTATTGCGATAATCATGAACAATGCAGCATACCAGCGCCACCTGTTGGGCGATTTTCACAAAAAAGTAATCAGCACCAAACTATATCTTGGACTAACTGAATCTGAAGTTTTATCAAAATCCGTGCAGTAGTTCTTGAGATATAGCTATTGCAGAAATCGTGAAAAATGCCGCATAGCAGCGCCACCTGTCGGGCGATTTTCACCAAAAACTAATCAGGTCCAGTTTATATCAAGGTCTAACTAAATATGAAGTTTTGTGAAATTCCGTGCATTATTTCTTGAGATAGAGCGCCCACAAAATTTTTGTCACATACAGACTCACAGACAGAGTGACAGAGTGACAGACAGACTCACAGACAGACATTTTCTAAAAACCATCAAATCGTGTTCTGGGCATTCTAAAACGTATAAGTCCGTTAAAAACCGGAAGTCGAAATTTTTCACGAATCCAATACTTTCTTCTTGTAAAGATAGAAGAAAGTAAAAATTATGTACATGGATGTGTTTCTAGTAACAATACATTTTAGTATTTTTACAACTAGATTATAAATTAGCAAATTAATTTTACGTTATCTAAACGTAGCTGATAAATCCTTAAACCTTTATGGTTGTTGCAAGTACAACAATTGAGTAAGTTATGTAACAAACTACGATTTCTAAAATATACCAGCTGGTTGGGAAATTGCAAAAGAGAAATATTTAAAACCTTTAAGCATCTTAAACGTGATTTTCAGCCCTATAATTTTTTATAAAAAAGTTAAAATATTATTTAATATATATTATTAAATGTCAGTGATTTTAATACGTTCAATTGGCCCATCTCCGTCCGCAGCCCTTTTTTCTACTACTTATTCCGACTCTTTTGCGGAAGCCAGATTGAAAAAAAAAAATTCAAAAATTGAAACCGGACAAAATTAAAAGGGAAATTTGAAATTATTGGCTACCGACCAACAACTGCTACGTCGAGCTTATTATTAGTCTATAGTTTTCAGTTATTGGCAATTGTTGTGTGTTTCATAAGCATTTTTCAAATTTGGAGAATGTTCCGCAATTGGGTTATTGCTGCAGGAGATGGGCGCCGATAGGGATCGAACCGGAGAACCCACGGTCAGAAAGCGAGATCTTACATGTCGAGCAAAAGGCTAGCTCGATCGCTTCCTGCGAGAAACTCGTTTTACTGACCGCGCAAGATGGCGTCGCCACAGTACTCCACCCCCAGTGAGAAGAGCATCTTGTTGATGTTGTACGAGCGATGTGCACTCGTGGTGCGCTGGCGGTTGCCAGGTGATGCTGTCGTGCGCATGTGTGTGCCCCGAGATGCGCGGCGTGACAGGCTTTGTGCTATGAGAGTTGTCATAGGCTTTGCGTGCTGTGAGCGTTTCACAGGCTTTGCTGCTGAGGGTGTTTTCAGTGCTGCCATCTGTTGGTCTCGAAAGGAGATGATGATGTTTGTGAAGGTACGTGTTCGTTTGTCCAAGGTCACCAATGCAGGAGATGGGCGCCGATAGGGATCGAACCGGAGAACCCACGGCAGTGGCGCACCCAGGATTTTACCTTGGAGGGGGCCGAAAAAAAAATTAGTGGGTGCAAAATTTCTCTAGTTTTGATTACAGTAGGAAATTACAAAGAGACACTAATTAATCATAAAATTACCGTAATTAATGCAGTATCAATTAATTGGTTATTTATTTTATAGAAAATTAAAATTATTATACTTAAAATTTAATTAATAATTTATAAAAGTACTAATTTTTGAATGTGCAGAAGTTAAACATTTAAAGAGCTCATATAAATAAACATTTATAGAATTTTCTATTTATATCTATCTGATTGTCAGCCATATTGTAATTTAAGAAAAATAGCCTTGGCGAGATAAATTATTGGATGCAAATTTTTGGGCTAGTTCATTTAAATTTAATCCATCTCTCAGAATTGCATGGGAATTAATAAACTAATAGAGAATTTAATCTCATGTGAGGCATGACGGTAAATTCTTGTAGAGACATTGTCTCTAGTGATGGGCGATTCTCGAGAATTCGACAATCGAGAAAAATCGTCATCGTAAAAAATCACAATCGATACAGCCATCGATTAATTCATAGAATCTACAATCGAGATGTTTTACAATCGATTATAACGAGAAAAGCTAAAAACAGTTATTGGAAAACTTAGCTATTATTCTGGCCGACAATTTCATAGTAGTGATAGGGCTTAGTGATGGGCGATTCTCGAAAATTTACCAATCGAAAAAAATCGTTATCGTAAAATACACAATCGATACAGTCATCGATTACTTTCGAGAATCTGCAAAGGAGATGTTCTAGAATCGATTATTGAAATCATTGTTTTTACATATATATAAGGCAGATTTTATTAAATATAGGGTAACTGAAAACAGATGGAATAAAAAAACAACAAACCAAAGGGAAACTATAAAGGAGCCATAAGACTGGAAAAGTCTTGTAAGGGTGCCCCCTGGTTGAAAAAAGCTGAAAAAACGCGAGTAGCTATGAAGCGGTAAGGGGAGTTTAAGTATCAAAAATTAGAATTTTTCGGCAATTAGTACCAAAATGGCCAAAGAAATAAGAATCAAAAGCACCCCCTAGTGGCAAAAATATGAACTAAAGGATGATAAAAGGGATCAAATTTTTTTATTTATTTTTCTACATCATTTGAGATTGGATCTTTAATTTCCCCATTTTTATAAAGTCTTCGACTGGAATACATTAAACGAACTCCCGCGGGGAGCAAAGTAGGAGAGAGGGGCAAGGAAAGTGCATAATATGAATAAGTGGTCACAGGACTTTCCAACGATATGGCACATGAGGGGTGTCAGCTAATTTAGTAAAGATCCGCCGCAGCGAGCGGCCCATCTTCGTCCGCAGCCCTTTATTCTTCTACTCTTGTCCCACTCTTTTGCGCAAGCAAGATACGTAGGTCCCCAGCCACGTCCCGAGTGAAAGACTCCCTAGCGAAACCCAGATTGAAAAATAAATAAATAAATCAAAAATTGAAACCGGACAAATTTAAAAGGGAAATTACACAAATTAAAGACACCGAAAAGCGGGAAGGGTTGGGCTCGGGGCGATGAAGCTACCCGACGACCCCTTGCTTTTTCTAGCTTATTATTAGTCTCGGTCGGCGGCTCGGGGGCAAAGTAAGGGGAGGGGCGCGGGAGATATATAAAATGAAATAGTAGTCACAGAGCTTTCCAATGATATATCACATGAGGGGTGTCAGCAAAAGATAGAAAGATAGAAAAGAGTCCCAACTCCCAGGATTCCAATTATCGTGCCCCCCCCCCCCGAAATATACCCTGCCCATCCTTCTCTTTGAAATTTTCATATATTAAAAATTATTTATCGGAGGGCTCCGTAAAAAAATCCGGTCTAAAATGTTTAAAAACGCTACGATTTCAAAAAAGTTCGAAAAGTGCCTCTCTCGGGGCGCCAAACTAAGGAAGGAAGAAGAAAGGTTCATAATATGAAAGAGTAACTTTGCGATGATAACCGAAAACTTTCCGATGATAGATCAAATGACTGGTCCAAAAAAAGTTTGAAATCTACCCCTCCCACGTGGGTTCCCTCTTTTATCCTAGAATATACCCGGAAATCACGCAGCCCCACTTTTAAAATTCTATATTTAATAAATAATATTTATCGGAGAGCTCCATTAAAAAACCTCATTTAATGATATTTATTGTAGAAATCTCTACAATTTAAAAAAAAAGTCACCGCCGCACCGCTCCCCCCCCCCACCCCCCACCCCGAACCCCTTCCGGAATTCAACTCTGAGAGGAGAAAGCTTCATAATATTTCCGAGTGAAAGGACTTTCCGATGATATGTCAAGGAGAGGTTTGGTAAAAGTTTGAAAATTACCCGCCCCCCCCCTCCCTTTGTGCACTCTCGCGCACGCCAGAATTCACTCACCTTCCTCTTTGAACTTTTTATATTTAATAAATAGTATTTATCTGAGTCTCCAGGTATGGGGCAGCTTGGCAGAGCTAAAATAAGAGAAACATTGAAAATTCGTGGCAAAATGACACTAAATTTAACAGTAAAGTTTGAAACTAGGACTATACAGAACTGAATACATAAACCACTATGTTTCATAACCCACATCGGTTAATAGCAATAAAATGATAAGTGCCAGTTAAACTGATGGCATTGAGCTCACAGGTTATTAACATTAACTGTATATTACACTCTTATTTCAAAGAATAATGTCCCTCAAAAAATAAATGAAGGGAAATATCCCCCCTTTTATACTTAACCAATGAACCTCCAAATCTAATCAGGGAAACTCCTTAACTATAATAAATCAGTATATCAAATTTGAAGATGATTTGAATCAGATAATTCTGCATAAAAAAAAGAAACATATCGCTAAATTAAAGGTGGTCTAACCCCTTTAACCCTTTTATACTTAAATAATGAACCTCCAAATCTAATCAGGAAAGCTCCTTATCAGAACAAACATAGAAAAAAAAATTAAAGTAAATTGAATAATTCTCCATGAAAATCCATTTATCTAAATTAAGGGGAGGGGACTTGCCCCCTTTTCGCCCTTGTATACTTAACCAATGAACCTCCAAATCTAATGAAGGAAGCGCCATATCGGAATAAATCGGTATATTAAATTTGAAGCAAATCCAATAATTCTGCATGAAAAACCCTTTTATCTAAATTAAGGGGAGACTAGCCCCTCCCCTTTATACTTAACCCATAAACCTCCAAATCTAATCAAGGCAGCTTCTTAACATAATAAACCGGTATCCCAAATTTGGAGCAAATCGAATAATTCTGCATGAAAAACCCATTTATCTAAATTAAGGAGGGGGTCTAACCCCCTTTCCCCCCTTTATACTTAACTAATGAACCTCCAAGTTTAATCAGGGAAGCTCCTTAACATAATAAACCGGTATACCAAATTTGGAACAAATCGAGTAATTCTGCATGAAAAACCCATTTATCTAAATTAAGTGGGGGACCAACCCCCCTTCTCCCCCTTTATCCTTAACCAATGAACTTCCAAGTTTAATCAGGAAAGCTCCTTAACATAATAAACCGGTATACCAAATTTGGAGCAAATCAAATAATTCTGCATGAAAAGCCCATTTATCTAAATTAAGGGGGGACCAGCCCCCCTTCTCCCCCTTTATACTTAACCCGTAAACATCCAAATCTAATCAAGGCAACTTCTTAACGTAATAAACCGGTATACCAAATTCGGAACAAATCGAATAATTCTGCATGAAAAACCCATTTATCTAAATTAAGGGGGGGGTCTAGCCCCCTTCTCCCCCTTTATACTTAACCCGTAAACCTCCAAATCTAATCAAGGCAACTTCTTAACATAATGAACCGGTATACCAAATTTGGAGCAAATCGAATAATTCTGCATGAAAAACCCATTTATCTAAATTAAGGAGGGGGTCTATCCCCCTTTCCCCCCTTCATACTTAACTAATGAACCTCCAAGTTTAATCAGGGAAGTTCCTTAACATAATAAACTAGTATACGAAATTTGGAGCAAATCGAAGAATTCTGCATGAAAAACCTATTTATCTAAATTAAGGAGGGGGGGACCAGCCCCCCTTCTCTCCCTTTATCCTTAACCAATGAACCGTCAAAACTAAACAGCGGAACGCCTTATCAGAATGAACATAAAAAAAATTGAAGCAAATCGTACATTTTAATCAAGAGTTATCGTGTTACGTACATACATATACGTACGTACGTACGTACAGTACATGCATACACACAGAACCGACGGGTACATTAGCTCTCAGGCTTAGATAGCCTGTGAGGTAAAAAGAGATTGGATAAGCAGATGGACTCCTTTGAGAAATTATGACTTAAACCAGAAATGCGGTAAGTTTGACTCTGAAAGCTTCATTTCCATCTCGCATTTCGGCAAATCTCATCTCGATGATTTTTCCAGCATTTCGACGCTTCCAGATGGCAAGCTGCTCGATGGTTGGTTCTCTCGCGGTTTTAAACCTTTCGGGATGGGAAGTCTCTCGAGAGTTTATCTCGCCGTTTTCAACCTTTCCCGATGGGAAGCCTCTCGCTGGTTTCTCTGGTTCTTTTCGAAATCTCCCAATGAAAAGCCTTTCGAGGATTTCTCTCCCGCTTTTCAACATTTCGCTATTAGAAGCTTTTCGAGGATTTCTCTCGTCCTCGGCAGAGAAGAAAAGTAAGAAAATTTATCGAGAGTACCAAAAGACGAGATAGAGAAAAAGGCATGACAATGAGCTGTGAAATGAAGCTTTAATTTTCAAAGTTTCTCTTATTTTAGCCCTACCAAGATGTCACATACCTGGAACCTTCTGATAAAAATTATTTATTAAATATAAAATTTTCAAAGAGGAAGGTGGGTCGGGTGATTTCGAGGGAGGAGGACGTGAGAGTGGACTCATGGGGTGCAATTTTAAAAATTTTACCGAACCCTTCCTGTGGCATATAATTGAAAAGCCCTTTGACCACTCTTTCATACTATGAACCTTTCTTCGCTCAAAGGGGGGTGGGGAAGGGGCGAACAAATTTTTAAAACAGCAGCCGATTTCTATAATAAATTTAAATATCACTTTAAATATGGGTTTTTTATGCAGTCTTCCGGTAAATATTATTTATTGAACATAAAAATTTTAAAGTGGCGGCTGTGTGAATTCCGGGGTGAAAGAGTGGGCCCACTGGGGGAGAGAGGGGGAGCAATTTTCAAACTTTTTTTGGACCAGTCATGTGATATGTCATCGGTAAGCTCTCGGATGACTCTTTCATATTATGAGACTTTCTTCCTCCCCTCCCCAATTTGGCCCCCACTGCGAGGGTAGTTTTTTCCGCTTTTATCATTTTAGATCGGATTTTTTTATGGAGCCCTCCGCTAAATATTATTTATAATATATGAAATTTCAGGACACTTTTCCAAATTTAGCCAAGACCCCTCATGTGACATATCGTTAGAAAGGTTTGTGGCTACTTATTAGTGCTATGCACTTCCGGTGGCCGCCCCCTCCACTTTGCCCCCCCCCCCGGAGGACACTTTTCCAAATTTAGTCAGTACCCCTCTTATGAGATATCGTTGAAAAGGTCTGTGACTACTTATTGATGTTATGCACTTCCGGTGACAGTCCTCCCCACTCCTTGCCCCCCCCTGGGGGACACTTTTTCAAATTTAGTCAAGACCTCTCGTGTGAGATATCGTTGGAAAGGTCTGTGACTACTTATTGATATTATGTACTTACGGTGTCCCCACCACCACTTTGCCCCCCCCGGGGGCACTTTTCCAAATTTAGCCAAGACCCCTCATGTGAGATATCGTTCGAAAGGTCTGTGACTATTTATTGATGTTATGCACCTCCGGTGACAGTCTCCCCCAATTTGCCCCTCCCGGGGGACGCTTTCTCAAATTTAGCCAAGACCCCTCATGTGAGATATCGTTGGAAAGGTCTGTGACTACTTATTGATGTTATGCTCCTCCGGTGTCCATCCCCCCATTTTGAACCCCCCCGGGGGACACTTTTCAAATTTAGCCAAGACCCCACATGTGAGATATTGTTGGAAAGGTCTGTGACTACTTATTGATGTAATGCACCTCCGGTGACCGCCCCCCCCCCACTTTTCCCCCACGGGTTTTTTTTTCTAAATTTAGCCGAGACCCCTCATGTGACATATTGTTGGAAAGGCTTATGACCACTTACTCATGTTATCCACCTCCCGCACCCCTCCCCCCTTTTCCCCCCACGGGGAGGGCATTTTTATAAATTCAGATCCAGACTTCTCATGTGACATATGGTTGGAAAGGCCTAAAGACCTGTGACGACTTAATCATATTATTCAGCTGCTGTGCCCCTCCGCTCGCTTTGACCCTTCCCCCAAGAGATCTGGTCCGACGTTCATTCGTTTCGATATAATATTTTTTACAAGATTTTGTAGTGCGTGCACACCACACCCGCCTGCTATCATAAATCAGTGCCGTATATAGCGGGTAACCTGTTCGTGATTTCATATTACAAGATTACGTGTAAATTAGGGGACCCGATTAAAGGAGGGGCCCGCTAGCGGTCGAAGTCACCTAGTCTTTATTAACATCGACTCATTCCAGTTCACCCGCAGATGATTCTTGATAAATGTATGACGTATATAATACATAATATATGATTTATAAAAGAAATTTGCAAACTGTAGTCATCGAGAAAAAAATTATACAATCGAAAAATATCGAGATGCCCATACAATCGAGAAAATCGAGAAAAACATCTCGTTATCGCCCATCACTAATTGTCTCTAGTCGTGGAAAGGGTAAATGCCCCCGTGGCTTAACCGTCTATGGGGCCGAGTTAAACAGATAAAAAAAATACTTCAAAAATTCAATAAAATTCAATTAAAAATATTGTTACACAATAAAATCTATTTTTTTTTAACAAAGCTCTTGAATTACTTCAGTCGCATGTACATTAATCTCTCTGTGTATGTATAAAAAAGCCAACCCATTTAATCTTGATTCTGTCATTGTGGATCCTAAGTAAGTTTTAAAATGTGTAATGCCAAAAATTACCTTTCGCTGAGACAGGCTGTAACGGGAAGCGTTGCAGATATCTTTAGTTATTTGTAGATGTTGGAGGTGCAACATTTTGCCCCATTTCAAAACTGCTTCAATGGAATTCTAGCATCGAGTTATTGAAATCTATTTCTCAAATTTTCTGTAGCTGAACTTGAATTCGGCATTCAAAATTTTTGAATTTGTAGAAAGCAAATCATGCACATAAAATAAAATTCACACAGTTGACGAAAATCTTTTATTTCACTAGCTGTTGGATCATTTTTTTTTATCATGTAGAAAAAAAAATCAAAATGAGGTACCGAGTGAAACGTTCATTAAGTTGAGTGAATGTTTGATCAACGAATGGAATAAAAATATTTTTCCTGAAATGCTCTTCTATAGAATCGGCTAGAACATTGGATCTTTGTGTTTGTTTTGATGCAGTTTTTGGCATTTTAATGTCAATATGAAAGTTATTGGCTTTCATACAGGCTTCATCATAAATATCCTTGAAAGAAATATCTGGGGCATTACGAATAGTATTTAAGTGAGCCACAACATTGTCAACGGATTTTCAGGCAATTAAAAGGTCACTGGCAGATTTTTGCTATTATTTAGACAATGATAAAGTGTATGCAAATATATTCTGTAAGCTAAATAACGAAATTAAGAAACGAAATTCATATAACGATTTTTTTTTTTAAGTTTTGGCCTTAGAAGACGAATTTCTGTCTTTCCAAGTTGCGATTGTTTCAAAGCGATCAATCACTGCATCATATAATTAATTCTACCATGGCCATGATGGCTTCATGGCGACCCACCCACCTAGTTGGACAAACTTTTTGTAGTCTTTGGTTATTAATTTCCGGTGTATGTTTGTCAATATTGTTGAAGAGGACGTCTTGTGTATTAGGAGTATTGAAAAATTGTGTGTCATTTCAATTATGCTAATGCAGTTTCTTATTTCTGTTCCAGATACAACATTTCAAGTGCTAAATTTAAACTATGTGAGGCACAATGAACATATAAAGCTTGCGGATATGTGCTTATATGTGAGACTTAATCCATTAAACTTTCCGCTCATTGATGGGACACCATCATAACCTTGCTCATACGTAAATAGGACAAATCGATAACATATGTCTTTAATCCTTCTAATATTTTGCCAGGGAAGTTTTTTCCTGCAGTACTTGCTACACGAATAATTGCAAGAATTCTTCACAAATTTTGTTGTCATTCTCTTCATCTATATATCAAACACACAAGGAACGATGTTCAGTAGTAGAAATGTCACAAGTTTCATCATCAAGAAATGAGAAACATTTTGCCGAATTAACTGTTTTCTACCAAACGATTCAAGATGATATTGTTACACGCGTTTATACTTTTGTTTTGCTCCTTGTTTTGTTCCAGCTAATAAAGGTAGCGTGTTTGGCAGAATGTTTAAAATGTTCTGTGAGGTTTTCATCCCTCGCATCAACTCTTGTTCTTAGTAAAGTTCGAAATTTGCCTTAATGGACTTTATTCCAAATCTGGGTTCGAGACTAAAAAAGTCACGTGATACTGATAATGGACTTTATTCCAAATCTGGGTTCGAAGCTGAAAAAAGGCACGTGATACCGGTAATTTACCCAAAGAACTTCTAACTGATAAGAAGGGAGGCTACTGCTGCTTTCCGCATGAACTGTTTCATTGGCTGGCGAGGGTTTTTCATTACGTCTACGGAGCCTTCCCTTCTTTATGCTAGAAGTTTTTACCTTGACCACGTGATCAAAACGTAGATGGAATATCCTCCATTGGCGATTGCCTCCTGCTCGACCGCATAAAATTACAGTTTTTATAATCGGTTCCGATTTACTGCCGCTGACCCACATCCATTTGTCGATCGACTGAAATGTATTTTCCTTCTCGAATATTCGGTAGCTTTTCGTAAGTTGCAATAGCCCTGAAATGATTTTTTTTTATTATTATTATTAAATTTCTCAATGGCTTTCTTCCAATTATTATAACCTTGCGTGACCAACTACCCAGCTACTTCCGATTGATTTTCCAACGTTAGTAGGTACAAAAAATACGTAATATTTATAACGTGCACTATTTTCAACTTGAGAATGCACAAGTCAAGTATATTTTTAAAGCCATATGTATTGAAAACTTTGCTTGTGATTTGGAGCTGTAGCACAGCTTGCGGGGAAATCAAAATTTGTTTCTGGTTACCACAACTTTTTCATAATATTTAAATTATCTTCAGTATTGAATGTTTGTTCTTTCAACAATACGATGTCTTGCTAATGGACCTTATGCACGCGACCTGAGGTCGAGGCTAAAATTCGTCTGCTGGCGGTATTTACTGGCGGTGTTTAGCATAGCAGTCTATGGAGTGTGAGTTATTAATGCTCGTTTGTTAAAAATACCGCAAAAAAATTCTTTGATGCAGCAGCATATACTTAATATATTGTAATATAAATTCAAAACGTTGTTCTGTATGCGAGAAAATTCCTTAAGTTTGCAAATTTTCAGTTAAAATTTATGCACTCAACCTGGGTCAAGGCTAAAGTCGTCTGCTAGCGGTGTTTGCGCCTGCGCATACTGGTATTCTGCCAGTGCAGTAACTAGAATAACAGATCATCATACCGCCAGCTCTGGCGTCTGACGTCACCTGAATAGAGTCCATTGCTATCAGCTAAGTAAATACTATTCTTCTAGGTTATTCGATGGCTTTGACTGATTTGCGACTGGGGAAACCGAATCCAAATCGGTATTTATAGTGTTAATAACGTCATTACTACTAGCATTTAAATCATCCTTTTTTTATATTTTGAAATAATTCAATTTCAATAAACTACTCTGTTTACATTTTTCAGCCATGATTTTAAGACAAAATCTAATAAATAAATAAATAAATAAATAAAAATAAAAAATATTTTACAAATTTAATTTGCAAATGTCATTGAAGAGTTTCCATGCAGATTACTTATTATAACAGCTGAAAAACTTGTTTGAAGATTAATATAGGATAGTCAATAAAGTCATTGCAAAATAGCCATATAAAATACAAAATAAATTTTTGCGTAATTTTTGTGTACTCGCATATAATTCTGTATAGTATTCCAAGTCCAAGCAAAAGGAATGGGTAAGGATGCAACCGAACCAAGTGAAGGTTTTGCACTATAATGATCCAAATCGAAGTTTACTATGTTACATCTGGACCATTCTGAATCTAGACGCTGGATCTCAATTGTTCGACCGGGAGAAACTTAAACATGATTCAGCTTTAATCACCAAAAGGATGTCAGTTTTGGCGGTGATAGCTTTCTTGGTATCTTTCTATTTTCATTCTCGCAATTTAAAAAAAAGTTTTCTAAAACTGCATGCAATAATGGGGAAAAAATCTCTTGAAGTCTTTTTTTTTTTAACTGCATGGTAACATCGTAGTTTTTTCACAATACGTATAAGAGTAGCCAGCCGTGTTATGATAGTCACCAATGATATATAGAAATGTGATCTCAAGCAAATGTGTTTCTCTGGTTATGCCCCTTTGAAATTGGCTGGGGAGACCCGCGTATTTATTGGGCGTCAATTGACTTTTTACACAAATGCACACACACAAAAAACGAACTTTGGTCTCCTAAATACTTTAGATATTTTTCTAGTGTTTTCTCTCTTTCCTTTTGGAGGGGGCCAGGGCCCCCTCCCTGGGTGCGCCACTGACCCACGGTCAGAAAGCGAGATCTTACGTGCCGAGCAAAAGGCTAGCTCGATCGCTTCCTGCGAGAAACTCGTTTTACTGACCGCGCAAGATGGCGTCGCCACAATTGCGATAAAAGTTACTTTCATTTTCTAACCATTATTTAACTTTTACACAGTTACAATTGTATACTGTTTTCTCATTTGACGCCAACCATAGCTATCGGCCCGATTACGGAAAGTTATCCATTTTACCCCTGCGAAGAACCGGTGTAAGATAATAAATATTTAATTGAGCATACCACGTACTATTTGTAAATATTTTATATTTTATTCCAATTTTTGAAGTTTCTCCTATACTTTGCATGCTTTCTGCAATGTTATTTACCTGTGCGAAGTGCAGGTATCCCATGAAAACTATTTTTCCCGGATATGACACAATGACCTACATATTTCTAGATTTTAAAAAAAAGTAATTTGTCGATTTTAGGAATTTTTTTAAAGCTGTTGTCTAAAATTCTCAAAATATTTAAAACTATAAATAATCAATTATTGCTGGTTTAATAGTACAAGAATTACCGCTTGCATTTTAAATTAAAGTGGATCCTAATGTAAAATTAAATGAGTTTTAAATGGAATGAATGAAATGCTTCTATTTTAAATATTATAAATACAATTCGATCAAGAGAATATTTGGCAATTTATCGCATGCGCCCGGTAAATAAAAAATATGCCTTAAAATTAATTAAATAATTTATACTCAAACTCTAAGCGTAATAAGACGTTTAATTCTCATTGGAAATACACATGTTTATGTAGTTTTTATAACTTTATCTTATTAGGAATTGAATTAAAAACGCTGCTGTAAAATTCTATCTTAACATACATTAACTATTTTTATATGTCCTTGTTCATTGCATTACAAAAACATAATTCAAATAGAACGTATTAAAATCACTGACATTTAATAATATATATTAAATAATATTTTAACTTTTTTATAAATTATAATAAAAAGCAAAACTAACCTGCTTTTCTCATTTGGGAAGCGAAAAAAATGGAGTTCTCTCAGATAGAGAGTTATTTTTGCAGTTTTGAAAACTGCAATAATTAGAACGCCAACGTGGCATTTTCCCAAAAAATATAAGTTCTTAAAAGAACTGATTTTATTTAAATAACTAACTTCAATTAATAAATTAAATAATGGCGAATAAATAAATCGGATTATATCTATACTTCCAACAATTAAGTACTGCAGACGACAAACGAATACAATCACGGCTGCGCGTGCGCATAGTTATTTCATAGATATCGAACTTATAGATCATCCACAAAGGGGAAAGAAGTTAATAATCCTCGTGTAGTTCACTCCGTCCACTGTGTGGCGTATGACCTTGATTGACGTGACCTCGCCTTTAATCTTGCGGTTACCTCTCCCATTTAACATAGGACGCTTACTTATATCGCTTTGAGTAAACCATTTAAGGATTAAAATAAATAAATATATGTATATAGATTTAAATACTACATAATAGCATTTTTCCCCTAAAAATATTTTAAAATTTATTGAACAGTTAATAAAAAAATATATAATTAAGATAGTATTTTAATATTTAAAAAAATTATAATTATATAATTATATTTTTACTTTCTTCTATCTTCAATAGAAGAAAGTATTGTAATCGAAATTTTTTTCGACTTCCGGTTTTCGACGGATTTGCATGTTTTAGGGGTCAGAGATTCCAAAAAACATGTTTATAGAAAATGTCTGTCTGTCTGTGTGTCCGTCTGTCCGTCTGTCCGTCCGTCCGTCTGTCCGTCTGTCCGTCTGTCTGTCGCCATTGTACCATCAAAAAGTGTATGAAGTTATGTATAGAATTAAACCAAAATTGAATTGTAAGTTTTTGGCTATGGCAAGCAGGTCCTCCCGGAATTTGGAAAAAATTCGCCGGTAGGGGGCGCTGATATAACAATTTTTGTGCGATTTTGAATATTGTACCATCCAAAAGTGTATGGAGTTATGCATAGAATTGAACCAAATTTTTAGTTTAAGTTTTTGGATATGACAAGCAGGTCCTCCCTGAATTTGGAAAAAATTCGCCGGTAGGGGGCGCTGTAAATGCGTTTTTTGTGCGATTTTGAATATTGTACCATCGAAAAGTGTATGAAGTTATGCATAGAATTGAACCAAATTTTTATTTTAAGTTTTTGGCTATGGCAAGCAGGTCCTCCCTGAATTTGGAAAAAATGCGCCCGTAGGGGGCGCTGTAATAGCGATTTTTGTGCGATTTTGAATATTGCACCGTCCAAAAGTGTATGAAGTTATGCATAGAATTAAACCAAATTTTTATTTTAAGTTTTTGGCTATGGCAAGCAGGTCCTCCCTGAATTAGGAAAAAATTCGCCGGTAGGGGGCGCTGTAATAGCGATTTTTGTGCGATTTTGAATATTGTACCGTCCAAAAGTATATGAAGTTATGCATAGAATTAAACCAAATTTTTATTTTAAGTTTTTGGATATAGCAAGCAGGTCCTCCATGAATTTGCAAAAAATTCGCCGTTAGGGGGCGCTGTAATAGTGATTTTTATGCGATTTTGAATATTGCACCATCGAAAAGTGTATGAAGTTATGCATAGAATTAAACCAAATTTTTATTTTAAGTTTTTGGATATGGCAAGCAGGTCCTCCATGAATTTACAAAAAAATCGCCGTTAGGGGGCGCTGTAATAGCGATTTTTGTGCGATTTTGAATATTGCACCATCGAAAAGTGTATGAAGTTATGCATAGAATTAAACCAAATTTTTATTTTAAGTTTTTGGATACGGCAAGCAGGTCCTCCATGAATTTGCAAAAAATTCGCCGTTAGGGGGCACTGTAATAGCGATTTTGAATATTGCACCATCGAAAAGTGTATGAAGTTATGCATAGAATTGAACCAAAAAAAATTTTAAGTTCTTGGCAAGGAGGTCCTCCCTTAATTTGTAAAACAATCGCTCGTAGAGGGCGCTGTAATAGCGATTTTTGTACAATTTTTGTGCCATTTTGAATATTGTACCGCCGAAAAGTGTATGAAGTTATGCATAGAATTGAACCAAATTTTACGTGTTTATTTTTGGTCATGTCACGAAGGTCCTCCCTGAATTTGGAAAAATTCTGCCGGAAGGGGGCACTATAATTGCGATGTCTGTACCATTTTCATTATTGTACCATCGAAAAGTGTATGAAGTTATCCATATAATTGAACCAAATTTTTTGTGCATGTTTCTGGCTATGGCAAACAAGTCCTCCCTGAACTTGAAAAAATTCCGAAAGAAGGGGGCGCTATAATTCCGATCTCTGTGCCGTTTTCATTATTGTACCATCGAACAGCGTATAAAATTATGCATACAATTGAACCAAAATGTTTGTGCTTGTTTTTGGCTTTGGCCAACAGGTTCTCCTTGAATTTGGAAATATTGCGCGGTAAAGGGGCTCCGTGCTAGCGATTTTTGTATACTTTTCTTGATTTTTCGTAGTTCTATTGTGCATCGGCGGCTCATGCAGCGGCGAAAACTCGCTTCCTGCTATGCCGGCTATTCGCAAACAGCTGATAACGACAGAATAAGGAAAAATTAATAATTTTAACAAATATCATGATATAGATTAACTCGTTTTTAGTCCGTTTAATTGACTTGAGCAGAAATTTAAGATGAAAATCAAAGTTGGTATAGTATTGAACTAATAATATTGAAGTATTAACATGTGTAACTAGGTTTTGAAATATTAAGATGTATAAGATAGAAGAAAGTTTTGGGATTGGCACATCCAACTAGTTAAATGTATAATAATATAATTATATTTCTTAAAAAATTATAATTATATAATTAAGATAGCATTTTAATATTTGATAGTATGTATTATAAAATATCTCTCGGGGGGGGGGGGGGGGGAAGAGGGGCGGCCGCCCCGGGCGCCGAGCCCTAGGGGCGCCAAATTGAGAGAAGTTTAAACCGAAATTATTTCACATATTTTGACAAAAAATAAAATTGTTGATTTTTACTTTCTTCTATCTTTACAAGAAGAAAGTATTGGTTTCATGAAAATTTTCGAACTCCAGTTTTCAACGGATTTACACGTTTTATGGGTCAGAGATTCCAAAAAACATGTTTTTACAAAATGTTTGTCTGTGAGTCTGTCTGTCTGTCTGTATGTGACACAAATTTTGTGGGCGCTCTATCTCAAGAACCAATGCACGGAATTTAATAAAAATTTATATTCCGGTAGCCCCTAATATAGATTGGTGCTGATTAGTTTTTGGTGTAAATCGCCCTGCAGGTGGCGCTGCTGTGTAGCATTTTGCAGGATTTCTGCAAAAGCTCTATCTGAAGAACTAATGCACGGATTTTTATAAAACTTCAGATTCCGTTAGTCCTTGACATGAATGGATGCTGTTTACATTTTGGTGTAAATTGCCCGACAGGTGGCGCTGCTATGCTGCATTTTGCAGGATTTACACTATTTTCGCAGTAACTCAAGAACTAATGCACATATTTTCATCAAACTTCGTATTTAGTTAGTCCTTCATATGAAATGATGCTGACTACGTGTTGGTGTAAATCGCCCAATAGGTGGCGTGGCTGTGCTGCATTTTGAACTATTTCCTCAATAGCTCTATATCAAGAACTAATGCACGAATTTTCATGAAACTTCACATTTAAGTATAACTTGATTAATATTGCTGCTGATTATGTGTTGTTGCAAATCGCCCAACAGGCGGCGCTTCTATGCTGCATTTGTCATGATTTGCGCAATACCTCTACCTCAAGAACTAATGCACGAATTTTCCTCAAACTTCATATTCAGTTAGACGTTGACATAAGTTGGTGATAATTAGGTTCTGGTGCAAATAACCCAATAGGTGGCGCTGCTGTGCTGCATTTTACTGGATTTACACGATTTCAGCGACAGTCATACCTCAAGAACTAATGCACGGAATTTCATATTTTAGAATTCTCATGATGAACACAGATTCCCATTTAATTTGGCACTGAGATAGTGAATTTTGAAGTATTGGCATGTATGAGATAGAAGAAAGTTTTGTGATGGCCACAACATACTAGTTTAAATTTTGTTTTGTATGTGAATGTTTTACTTTAGTAAGATATGTTGTTATATCCAAATAATGAATAAAGAAACAGCTTCTGTAAATGTTTCTAGGGATGGCTCAACACACTTGGTACCTCTGATAATTATGTACCAATGTACCTCAATTGAGGCGCAATGTTATTAAATAGAGGGCGTCAAATTGGGAGGAGCATTAAACCGAAATTATTTCGCATACTTTGAAAATAAATAAGAATTGTAGACCTTTCCTTTTGTGTGAGAGGGAGAGAGAATGTTTTGAAGAAATTCAATGAAGGTGGGAGGAAAGGAGAAATCTATAATTGTCAATCACTGATGGAGGTTTCTAACTGTATAGCCTCCAGTTTATAAATCAAAAGGCGTTTTGCCGACTTGGACTCACATTTCTGGTATCAAAAGAACATTGTTCATTTGTACAGTAGCTGAACCTCCCGTAGATTTTTCTAAACGAACCGCGAATGATCAAAACCTCTATTTATATTAAAATTTCAAAAAATAATAACGAATTTCTCTAAATGAATCTCTGGGATGGGTCCCCACTGCTTTGGCAGCGTATACCGGACCTGCTACACACGCATCTCTAAACACTAAAAACCTACATTTAAATTTATCTTTCTCAAAAGGAATCTCCTGCAAGGGTCCTTGCTTTCTGCGCCCCGTATAACCGGTTTGCTGCGCACGCACCGGAATCTCTGAAGAGTATCGTAAAATGATTTAAAAGAAAAAAATTCCGCGGTGAAAGAAAAAAATCAGGCTCATGAAACCTCAGATAAAAATGCCCCCTGGTGCCTGGTGATGGAAAGTAGAACTAAAAACTAAGACAATAGAAAACCAAGTGAAATGAGCAAAACCCAGTTGAAATTGGGTGCATAGAATCCGAGATAAGAGCGCGTCCCCTGCGCCGGAAAATGGAGCTAAAAACTGCAAGAAAATCGTAAGCTAAATTGAACGAATCAGTTCCCAATGAAATCTGGTCCATAGAATCCAAGAAAAAAATGTGCCGTTAATGTTCGATAATTGTAGTAAAAGAAGTCTATATTTGAAAAACATATTTTTAAATGTAAATAAAGGGTAGAAACACTTATAGACGAACTATTAACTCATATAAGGGATTCTTACCACAGAACACATTAATAATCTTCGATTAAATTGATAAAATGATTTTAAATTATGTTCTTAGCATTTGGCAACGTTTTATAGACCCCTTGCATTGACGTCACGTTGCTATTAGCAACGACTGATACTATAGCTTCTGGAGCACACACGTGGAGCACAGAACTCCCCGTTTGCCGTTAAAAGCACGTGTTATCTTTTTCTTTAATTTAGAGATTCCTTATTTTAATTATTATAGTGCAAATAAGTCTAAAAAATCAAATGGAGAGCACCAAATTCGCCTTATATTTGGGCGCCATAGGAAGCGATTTCAGACATGTGACGTCATGTGCAACCCGTCTATAATTAAGACAATCGCCTACATCATGGAGGAATGAGATAGATGGAGGTGCAGTAAGATGGTTGGGGGTGACGCCAAAGAAGTAACCCTAAAATCCGCTACAGAAAGCCCAAACAAAACCATGTGCTTTGACACGCCTATCAGTTCAAACCGGTTTAAACCTGTATTTCTTTGCTTTCATTTTTTACCGTCGGAAATTGTTATTCAAGATATGATTAAAATTTCTATAAAAGATGACTTATGCGCTGTTATAGGACGTAGTACTAGATCAGAATGTATCAAAGATACTAATATATCACTTCACAGAATTATTTGATTATTTTATCATATGTATTTTAAATATAAATATCAGAAGCGTCTTTTAAGATTTTATTTGAAAGGGTAACATTCTTTCGTTATTGTCCTAAAATCGTTTGCACTTGAAAATCTAGATTTGAGATTAATATTTGTAATTTAAGTTTTCAAACATAATTTTAAAAGAATGCTTCCATCATTATATTTTATCTGTTTACATGCAATTATTAATATGCTGTTAAAAACAAATAAAGACGTTTAACTAAATTAGTAGCGATCGATACAGTCAAAAATGGGGGCCTATTTGAAGCGCGATCACAAAATTTCATTCCATCAAAGAAACTCCATTAATCAGTTTAAATTACTTGAGTTTTGAAACATATTATTATTTTCAAAAAAATCCCTGCCGGCCCGGCCTACAGGCAGAGGTAGATTTCGAAGTCAAATATACTAATTTCACAAACAAAAACTAAATCATGATTAGAGATAAATCCACTTTAACAATTTTATCTGGCCGCTTTTGACGAGTTTTTATTTCATTTTTATATAATAGCTGGTTTTATAAGAATCATGTTAGGGTGGTATTAAAAAAAAATACATTTCCATGCTCAACAACTCGACATTTTCTGGCATAATTCCAGATTCATTTTTAATAAAAAAAAATATGAAACTTGCTGACGTGATTTTTGAAGAGATTTATAGGCGACCTGTGTTTTTATTTTTTGTTCAATTAATTAAAACTCGATATATAAACAATTATTTTCTCAGAAGAACAATATTTTTCGTTTCTAACACAATCGCTTCGGGAAATTCCGTTCAAAATGCCCACTTTGACATCATTTTTTGAAATATATTCTGCCTCTATCCAAAAATCGATCATTACAGTACATTATATAGTTTCTGAATAAGCGAATCTACCAATTAAATGCGTTTGAAAGCAAAAATGAATTTAAAAATGAGTCAGAAAATAAGCAGTTTGGATTTGAGTGACAATGATTTTTCCAACACAATCCACTTCGGTAGATTCGGTTCAAAGTGCCCTTTTTAACAGCATTTAAAAAAAATATATTCTGCCTCTATTAAACAATCGACCATTACGGTGGTTTATATAGTTTCTGAGTAAGAAAACGTACCAATTGGAAGCCTTTGAGAGCAAAAATGAATTGTAAAATGAGTCAGAAAATAAGCAGTTTGGATTTGAATACACCCTTACTAAGATGATTTTTTTTCGTCAACCGCTATGTATTTTTAATTTGTTTTGGTGTACGAATTGGTCCTATCCAAAACTTGTCTATATAGATGTTGTAGACAAAATTAAGAAGATATATGATAAATTCATGGGAATTTTATATCTTTTGAATTGACGGAGTTAGGGATTTTTTTCTTCTTCAAACCCCCTTTTTGTTTTCGTTTTTAATTTTTTTTTTGCGGTACGAATTGGTCCTATCAAAAACTTGTGAATATAAAAGTTGTAGATAATGTTAAGGAGATTTATAATAAAATTAATTGGATTTGATATCTTGAGAATTGACTAAGTTATGATTTTTTTTCTCCCAAAAACCCTATTTTTTGCGCCCCTTGAGCCCATTTTTAACTTTATCAAAAATCTGTGATACATAAATTTTTGACCCTATTTTTAGAAGTAATAAAAACTTTAAACTGATTTGATATGTACAAAAATTAAGAAGTTATGGGGGGTTTTCCGTTTTCACAAAACCCCTCCCTATTTCCATCCCCTTGGTCCGATTTTGCCCATTAACGAACTTGACCGAGATTTTATGGCCATTGATTTTATGTATCAGTTTGGAAGAGATTGGTGCAGAATTACGAAAGTTATCGTGTCCAGAAGAAAGTGATATATATAGATAGATAGATAGATACATACATATATATATATATATATATATATATATATATATATATATAAAGTTTTTTACTGAGGGTGGTTTTGGGTTCTAGGGGTCATGATCGGTGTAGATCTGCAAAAATTTTTCAGAAATTCCAACATAGGAACGATCCCAATAGGTAGTATTTCATACGAAATCTACCAAAAAATAAGTTCCCTGACAGGAAAATTTTATGCCGTGTGGTGACCAGCATTAAAGAATAGTCCCAATGTAACCCGTGCATGTCGTAAGAGGCGACTAAAAGGGGTTGGGCGAAAGGCTGACAACCTTTCCCTGGAAAAAAAAAACCTTGTTGGGAAGCCCTTAAATACAGATGTTAGACGGACTGATCTCATGGTAAAACGAACTGGAACTGGAAAACGGCTTATGAATTTTAGAATTGGAACTTGGAATGTTTTAAGTTTATACAGAGCTGGTGCAGTGAAGCAACTACAGAGTCAGATGGATAGTTATAGACTGGACATATTGGCCATACAGGAAGTAAGATGGAAGGAGAGTGGGATAAGAGATATTGGTGACTTTACAATTTTTAATAGTGCAAGCAGAAGAAGAAACACGCATGGCACTGGATTTATGATCAGAAAATGCCTTAGAGAAAATATTATTGATTTTCACAATGTAAATGAAAGAATGTGTATCTTGAGATTGAGAGCAAAGTTTTTTAACATTTCAATAGTATGTGTCCATGCACCAACGGAAGATACCGAGGACGAACAAAAAGATACTTTTTATGAAACACTACAGATTGAATTTGATAAGATACCAAGACATGATGTTAAAATGGTAATAGGTGATTTTAATGCTAAAATTGGAAAAGAATACACTTTTGTACCAACAATTGGAAAATCTAGTTTACATGATGTGAGTAATGAAAATGGAATAAGAGCTGTGGACTTTGCTGCTTCTAACAACTTAATCATAAGTAGCACATGTTTTGAGCATAAGAACATACATAAAGAAACTTGGATTTCCCCTGATGGAAAGACAAAAAACCAAATTGACCATATTATGATCGACAGAAGACATGCTAGTGATGTTATGGATGTACGAAGTTATAGAGGTGCGGATTTAGATACGGATCATTTCCTTGTTATTATGAAATACAGACAAAGAGTTACAAGATTTCGAGATGCAAAAGGAACTAAACAAGTAAAATTTAAAACAAAAGATTTACTAAACATGCAGAGAAGAAAGGTTTATCAAAGTAAATTAACAGAAAGAATTGCTAGTGAATATGCTGAATTTAATGAGGAAGATATAATCAATAGTAAATGGGCTAAATGCAAAAATATCATATTAAAAACTGCTGAGGAAGTAGTTGGAAAGGAAGAAAGGAGGGAAATTAATGAATGGTTTGATGATGAGTGTTGGCAACTGATTAAGGAAAAGAATAAAGCAAGAGAAAAAAATGCTGAAACATAGAACAAGACAGAGTGAAAATCACTTTAAAACAATTAGAAGAAATACTCAAAAGTTGTTACGTATGAAGAAACGAGCTTTAGAGCAGAGTAAAATTCAAGAAATTGAAGACCTATCAGTATTAGGTGATATAAGCCAAATGTATTCAAAGCTTAAAGGCATCAAAAAGGGCTATCAACCACGCACCCTTTTTTGTAAAGACAGAAATGATAAACTTATTGGAGGACACGCAAATGTGACAGATAGATGGGCAGAATATTTTGAAGAATTGTTAAACAGGCAGTCAAATGACGAAAGAGAAATACAATCTAATCATAATGATTATGACATGAATGAAGAAAACTGTGAACCACCAACTGTAGAAGAAGTAAGGGATGCTATTGCAAAATTAAGAACTTGGAAGAGCACCTGGTGAAGATTTGATAAGTGCTGAGCTTTTGAAATATGGTGGAGAGAAGTTGGTACAAATGTTACATGATCTAATAGTAGAGATTTGGCAGAATGAATATATACCAAATGAATGGAATGATGCTATTATTATCCCAATCCATAAAAAGGGAAATATCTTAAATTGCCAGAATTATAGAGGCATAGCCTTATTAAATGTTACATATAAAGTGTTGGCAAAGATTATTGCAAAGCGATTAGAACCGTATGCTGAAATGGTGATAGGTGATTATCAGTGTGGTTTTAGGAAAGGAAGATCAACAGTGTATCAAATCTTTAGTATCAGGAACATCCTTGAAAAATTCTATGAACAAAATATTAATTTGCACCAATTGTTTGTTGATTTTAAACAGGCCTATGACAGTATAAGCAGAAATAAGTTATTTGAAATATTAAAGGAATTTAAAATACCTGATAAAATTGTTAAGCTTATAAAATTAACACTGGAAAATACAAAAGCTAAAGTTAAGATACAGGGAAGACTTTCAAGAGAATTTGCAGTGAATTCAGGTCTAAAGCAAGGTGATGTTCTCTCGACAATTCTTTTTAATTTATGCCTGGAGAAAATAATTAGAAGTATTTACAACAACAGAGGTGGTACTATTATGAATCGCTCCCTCCAAATCCTTGCATTTGCAGATGATGTTGATATAATTGCTAGGAATAAGAAAGTCTTGATTGAAACATACAATAAATTAGACACTGAAGGAAGAAAACTAGGCCTCGTGGTTAATAAAGAAAAAACAAAATACATGAAAATGGACCGAATGAAATCACAGGCAACAGCAGCTTTAACAATAAATAATGAATTACAATTTAATGAAGTAACAGAATTTAAATATTTAGGATCTACGATCACCTGTGATAATATGGTAGAAGCAGAGATTAAAACCCGACTTGCAGCAGGAAATAGATGCTATTTTTCTCTTCGAAACATTCTAAAATCATCTCTAATATCTCGTACATCCAAACTTAAAATTTATAAAACTGTTATAAAACCAATAGTAATTTATGGTAGTGAGACCTGGACCACTACACAAAAAGATGAAAAGCTACTTATCACTTGGGAAAGGAAGATCCTAAGACAAATTTTTGGACCTATTAAAGAAGACAATACATGGCGTATAAGGACAAATATGGAGTTAGAACAGTTATATAATGAAAAAGATATAATAAATACTATAAAAATAAGAAGAGTGCAATGGTTAGGCCATCTAATCAGAATGAGGGATGAGCGAAGCACAAAGAAGATTTATAGTGGTAATTTAATTGGGAAAAGAAGTATTGGTAGACCCAGGAAGAGTTGGATAAAAGAGATAGAAAAAGATCTTGCAGAAAACCAAATTATAAATTATAAAGTAAAGGCCAGAGATCGGAAGGTCTGGAGAAGTATATTGAGGGAGGTCAAAATCCTACATGGATTGTAGCACCATTGTGTAAGTAAGTAAGACAGGAAAATTTTAGCTATAAGAATGAAATTATTATCAATAAATGGTTGGCTCGCATTTGAGTAATTGGACTTGACCTTTCGATACAAAGTTTTATTTTTCACAAAATCGTTATGCATTTCTCAAGGATAACTTTTTCTTTTCAGAAAATTGATACCAAAAGAAAAACAAAACTTTCATCTATACCATTCCCAAAACTTTCTTCTATCTCATACATGTTAATACTTCAAAATTCGCTATCGCACTGCCAAAATTAAATGGCAATCTATACCCATCATGAGGATTCTAAAGATTTGAAATTCCGTGCATTAGTTCTTGAGATATGGCTATCGCTGAAATCGTGTAAATCCAGCAAACTGCAGCCTAGCAGAACCACATATTTGGTGCTTTACACCAAAACCACCAAACAACAACATATGTCAACGTCAAACTGAATCTGAAGTTTGGGGAGAATCCATGCATTAGTTTTTGAGATAGAGCTATTGCGAAAGTCATGAAAATTCTAGCGTAGCAGCGCCACCTATTGGGCGATTAACACCAAAATCTATCAGCAACAATTTGTGTTAACATCTAACTAACTCTGAAGTTATATGAAAATTCGTGCATTAGTTCTTCATAGAACTATTGCTGAAATCGTGAAAAATGCAGCACAGCAACGCCACCTGATGGGCGATTTACTACAACACGCAATCAGCACCAAGTCATATCAAGGACTAACAGAATCTGAAGCTTGATGAAAATCCGTGCATCAGTTCTTGAAATAGAGCCATGCGGAAATCGTGTAAAACCTACAAAATGTAGCATGGCAGCGCCACCTGTTGGGCGATTTACACCAAAACGTAATAAGCACCAACTCATATTAAGGACCAACTGAACCTGAAGTTTGATGAAAATCCGTGTATTAGTTCTTGAGATACAGCTATTGCTGAAATCGCGAAAAATGCAGCATAGCAGCGCCACCTGTAGGACGATTTACACCAAAAACTAATCAGCACAAATTTATATTAGGGACTACATGAATATAAATTTTTATTAAATTCCGTGCATTAGTTCTTGTGATAGAGCGCCCACAAAATTTGTGTCACATACTGACAAGTACTTTAGATACAGTACTGTATCCGAATCTTTTGTGTGTCCTTGTAAATGAACGATAAATACTATGCACATCATATTTCACAGCAAGTACATTGTAGTAAATCTGAGTAATTTATGTCTATTCCATTATATTTCAGTAACATAATATCGCTGTAAACATCCCCCCCCCCTATTTCATTATGTAACGGAATTCTTTTGTGTGGCCCTGTAAATGAATAATAAATGCTTTTCAAACCCTATATTCTACAAAATGCATGTTTTACTGCACTTTATAAATGAATATCAATTTCTTTATGTTTTAAATTGTTTAGCATCATTAAAATGCACTTGAAACGATTTTTCCCATTGACCGTAATGTAACAGAATACTTTTTACCGCCCACGCAAATAAACTATAAGTGCCCCACATTTTTTTTTTCAATGGCGATCATGCTATAGTAAACGTCAATAACATATAAAAAATGCAGGGTGATCCCAGTATATTTAGAAGAGTTAGAGCTCGGCCAGAAGGCCATACAAACCGAAGACAAACATTTTTCATCTATGTTGGAAAGGGTTAAAGAAAGAAAACTTTCAATAATACAATTTTTAGTTCTTATCAAGTGTTTCCAATATTTTATTTAATCTTATTTTGACATTTATCTATTGCTAATTTTCCAATTCCAATTATTTTAAAAGCAAACATTTATTTTAATAAATAACAACACAACAAAGACCCTTTAAAAAATGTACCATTTTTTCTTAAAATATACAGCTGTAATTCACCTCTTTGAATTCGTCTTATTAATACAAAATCCCTCCCACGTACTTGTGTTGTTTGGGCTTTCTTGGACGTTTAAATTTGAGCGATAAATGGTTTCATATTGCAAACCTTTTTAACGGCATACTGCAACTCCATCTATCTCTTTCCTCCATGCGCCTACATGTTATATAATCTCGGATCCACCGATTTTCCGAAATTAAATGGAGGGGGCGGTCGGAAAAAGACCTCTTTTTAGTTTGTTTTTAATATGTATTCACCCCTGTATGGTTCTTACTCCGAATTTTTGTACTGTCGCCATCAATTTTTTGAAAAAATTAAGAAAAATTACCGACCCAAAAATTTTATGCACAGGTGTAAAATATTTTTCTGCATCTGTTCTGAAAATTTCAAATCGATATCTTAATTAGTTTTCTTAATTTTCGTTGATTAGTGAAAATTCTTAATTTCTTTCGTTTCGGCTGTGGAATCAGGTTCAGAAAAGTATAGCTATCACCATTACCGAATAGGCACGAGAAGCACATGCTTCCCTTAGAAAATTTTGAAGGGTCCCGAAATTGGAAAAACAAAGGGACCCAAATTTTATATTGAATTAACTCCATTCCAAAATTCTATTTTGTTTTTCAAATTATTAACTTATTTGTATATATATATAATTAAAGCGTTTCATAAAAATACCCTTTATAAGAAATTCATTTTTCATGTAATACAGCAAAATATCGATATTTTATGTTGTGCATACATACATGATGAAATCAACCTTTTTATCCAACTTAGACTTGTATGCGAATAATATCATTTTTGCATATTTTTCTTTGTTGTATACAGTTTGTGTGTGTATATATATATAGTGGTATATATCGGGTGTCCCAAAAAGGACTGACTGATTTTAAAATTCAATAACTTGCAAACGGTGACAAATATTTAAAAAATTCTTGCAGGAGGTTTATGTATAAGGTCAAAAGTTTTATTACAGTGATTTTCGATTTTAGTTCGAATTACAAACAATAGATGGCGCTGTAAGCAATAGTCGCTAAATACAGGCTCGCTTTTTGGTCCTTTTTCTTGTTTTATGCGGAAAAAGGAGATGGAAATGTATTATCCGGGCCACGAAGTACCAAAAATCGAGCCTGAATCGTCTATTGATCGCAGCGCCATCTATTGTTTGTAATTCGAACTAAAATTGAAAATCACTGTAAAAAAACTTTTGACCTTATGCATAACCTTCCTGCAAGAATTTTTTAAATATCTGTCACCATTTACAAGTTATTGAATTTTAAAACCAGTCAGTCCTTTTTAGGACACCCGGTATATATATATATATATAGTGGGATATAAAAAAAAAGTTGTTTAAGGAATTCAACTGAGACACTCTTTGGAATAAAATTTGTAACACTGCTGAGTTTCCAGGTATGGTATGTCGAATTTAGAAAACTCTTCTCGAATGAAAAGGGGCCCTGAAATGACACTGTGCTTCCCATAGATTCAGAGATTAATCGGGCCCGGGCTATCTCCGTCACACACATAGATTGGTTTTCACACTGGTTTTTGTGTTCTTAGAATTTCATATGAATATTTTCGTATAACGGGAGCTTCTGTGAACCAATGGCAAATGGGTTTAGCTGGAAGTACAACAAGTAAAGATATGACTTCTTCTTTATTGGAGATTCGATTTTTCCGTCAAATTGGCATTGAGAAAAGCCAAATAATAAAATGTGGGCGATCTATCCCCAAATTTTCCCTTCTCAAATCGTACAAATTATCAGGACTTTTCAGCCTTCCTAGTACGACGAGTACAAATAGCTGTTTTCGTCATTTTAAAAGTTATATTTCATATCTACTTAAATTCAGCGCATATGTATTAGAGAAAGCTATATTTATATCTGTCTACGAGTATGTAAGGAATAATTGAGAGAAATGGTAGAAAAGAATTTGACTTGTGAACCTCTTTGTGAACCGAAAACGTTTATTTCGTCTCTGCATCTTGCAATCATCTTCACCAGCTCCATCGAATGTCCCCCGAGCCATTTACATCAATGGACTTTACCCACGAATGGCAACAGCCACACCTCTGTGGGGGGAAAACCGTCAGAAAAAGACTGTTTATTGGGCGAAGGGGGAGCAGTGTTAAAATGTTCTCCACGCCTATTGGTGTTTTTCTTCTGTTTACCCGCGGCTGACATCACATGGGTAAAGTCCATTTTCGGATCTACATAGTCGTCTGTTGTGCAGGCACCTGGAGTGGGCAAAATCTAATCTTTTTCGTGCATGTTCTAGCTAGTATGTTAATGTTAGGGATTGTAATATTTTCGAGCATGGGACGGAGGTAAAAAATTGGAGGAACATTTAGTTTAATTGGTTAATTAGCTCTTGATTGACCTGTGGTCAAGACCCTAATACTATGTTCACACTACGATACTTAAGATATCTTAGGCCACCGAACTCTCTTAATTTTGAGGTGGTACCCTCCCGGAATTGGAAACCTGTTCACATGGAAAAACTCACTTAAGATAACTCAGTGAACGTCACTGTGTTGTTTGCGCATGCGCTTAAGATAAAACCGCCCGCAACATCCAATCAGTTAATGCGAAGCTTTACAGCCAGCGAGAGTGAATGGTCGTGACTGTCTCTAGCCCGAAGAAAGTTGAAACTCTCTCAGAGAGTTTGTGGAACTCCCTCAGACAGTTCGGAGGTTTAAGATAGTTCCGATAACGCAGTGTGAACAGGGTATCACAATTCCCGAAATCTATAACGTACAAGTCTTTAACCGCAAACGAAGAAGAATGGACTCTATTCGAGGCTAACGAGAAAGATAGGCTACCGCGGTGGGTCTGATTCTTCTTTTTTTACAGACCGCTGGGGTCACGTGATGCTCTTTTCGCACGCCTTCATTGGTGCATTCGAGCATCACGTGACTCCAGCGGTCTGTAAAAAAAGAAGAATTGGATCCACCGCGGTAGCCTGTCTTTCTCGTTAGCCTCGACTCTATTCAGGTGACGTCATACGCCAGAGCTGGCGGTATGATGATCTGTTATTCTAGTTACTGTACCTGCAGAATACCAGTATGCGCGGGCGCAAACACCGCTAGCAGACGACTTTAGCCTTGACCCAGATTGAGTGCATATATTTTAAATGAAAATTTGCAAACTTAGGGAATTTTCTCGCATACAGAACAACATTTTGAATTTAGATTACAATATATTAAGTATATGCTGCTACATCAAAGAATTTTTTTGCGGTATTTTTAACAAACAAGCATTAATAACTCACACTCCATTGATTGCTATCCAAACCTCGCCAGTAAATACTGCCAGCAGACGAATTTTAGCATCAACCCCAGGTCGCGTGCATAAGGTCCATTGTCCAAACAGCAGCACTCTCTTCTGATTTTAATGGTGAGCGAAGAAAAAAATGTTATGCTGAGAAACAATGTTACAAGGGGTAAAACGGATTTTATAATGTAAGATTTAAAGACCTAAAATTATTTTTCCAAAATAATTTAAGGATTTTAATTTAATTTATATTTTGAATTTTAAAAGGATTTTAATTCTTATCCTTTTCATCTATAGAAGTATATATATCTCCGATCGATATATAAGTATATATATAATGGTGAGCGAAGAAAAAAATGTTATGCTGAGAAACAATGTTACAAGGGGTAAAACGGATTTTATAATGTAAGATTTAAAGACCTAAAATTATTTTTCCAAAATAATTTAAGAATTTTAATTTAATTTATATTTTGAATTTTAAAAGGATTTTAATTCTTATCCTTTTCATCTATAGAAGTATATATATCTCTCTATAGATATATGATCATTGTCATGCGACGGCGCTAATTTATAAACCGAGTTGGATGTGATTGAGCATATGTTAAGGGTTTATTAAGATCGCAATCAAATTCGTTGGACATCTTGGTCTGCCATCCTGTTCCAAAATAGCAGCCCCTTAAAGATTTCAAGCAAAAAAAATACAAGAACATGTTTTGGTTCCCCTCTATGTTAAAAATGGATGAGTAGAGCAATTTGAAATTCTAGGGTGGCTGCCGTTTTGAGGTAGGAGAGTTTTTTTCATAATCGGACGTAATTTAGTTTTAGCAAATGTGTTTTTTTGAAAATTTATTTTCATTGTTGCTACTCCCATACGCTTAAAACACCAGTCACATCCGTGAACGTCCGCTAAATTTTTGAAATTCCCATTCAAATTTAGTATTGACGAAAACTAGAAATCTTCTATAATCGGGTTCCACGCATTTTACCTTCGTGTGTTTGAGTAAAACTAGCTGAACCCTTAAAAACAAGGAAGAGTGAAGCTGCCTTTTGTCCCGGTACAAGACAAAAATACTTTTTTTTTTCATTTTGAGAAAAAATAATGTGGGTTTTTTTTTTTTATTGGGGGGCGCAAAATTTCTTCCTGCCCCGGGCGCCAAAAAACGTAGCTACACCACTGCACCATGGAGCTATAAATATTAATATTTAATTATATAAATAATTATAAAAATATAATAAATAATTAGTCTTCATTCCTCCATGCCTTGAACTTTACAGCAGTGGCGTCATCTACATGTAGCAGCGTCCTCTAGGGACATTAATGGAATCAATGAGTGTGTTCAGGTTGCACGTGCGCTACGCGCGTGAGCTCAGGAGACAGGAACGTGGAGTGGGTCAATATCATGGATGGAATAACACGTAGTGTGTTCAGGAACAGATCATGGATTTGATTACTGATGGTGCTAATTATTAATATATTTTGTTGCAAAAAAGTCGTGTGTAGATGGTTGAATGGATAAGGCAGTGAACTCGAGACTAGGGATTCTGGGTTCGATTCCGTCCAGTCCCACATTATATCATAATTTTTTTTTTTTTTATTTGGTTGTTTTTTATTTTTCATAATGAATAAGATATTTTTGATGAAGATGTATTTTTTATTTTTATTATACAGAGGCACGTGTATTTTTATTATAATAATAAAGTACTTATTTAAATGTGAGAAAATGAGGTATTTCGAGATGAAAGTTTTACATCCGAACGCCTTTTAAATATTCAAAGTTTCGTTTCTAAGTGATTATATATATAGTATGTATATGTATAATGATATAAACATTAAGCAAATCCAAATGAAAAAATAATATATATTGTGCGAAAATATCCTTTTGCGCGTAGGATAATTCCTTGATTTTCTTTTCTTTCTTTTTTTTTTCTTTTTTTTTTTTTTTTTTTTTTTTGTACTTTAGGAGTGAATTTTTATCGAGATAGGCTGGAAATCATATTTTACTTTGAACATTATAAAAATAAAATGTAGTAGTTGTAGATTATTTTAACTAAAAATATCTGTACATATATTTTTTAAAGAGATAATATATATAGGTTTGCTGTCTAGTTTTGTAGTGAATAAAGCATGATTAGAATGTTTATAAATTTTCTACTGAAAGTATAAGTAAATATTTTGCTTATACTAACAGAATTTTGAATGCCATTTATTTCTCATGTTTTATGATGTATTTTGGTCTCTTATCCACACGGTATTAAAATATGCAATCATAAAATAAGAAATATATATATTAAAACCTTCTCTGAAAAATTGTCTAACTAACAGTGCAAATTCCATTGAAATCCATCTAGTATAGTAGATTACAAACAAATCTCATATGTTGATATCACAATCTTGGTTTACTAACAGCATTCTATTTATCACGGAAGATATAAATCAACTGATAAATTATTTTTAAATAAATAAAAGGAAAATTGTTATAAAGTTAAAATTTTTAGATCACCAGTTGAATTCTTAAATTGTATCAATCAACCTACCAAACAACGCACAATCACGTGATCAAATCGCCCACACAATTTTTTTGAGCAGCTTGCGCGGAGTTTGTGTGCGGTTGGTTAACTAATTTTAAATTCTAAATGGGCTAAAGTAGATAAAGAAGGTCACGTGATGTTTTCCCGACTATTTTAGATTTTATCTGAGTGTACATAGGCATGTATTTCTGTTACGAAAACCATGTTTTGGAAGGATAAAGAAATATAGTCGTTGGTTTTACCTTTTTTGAACCATTAAAAATAATGAAATAATTGAATTCTTTTAATATTCCTTTCTTCGATAAGACCTACTCCATGCTATAAACTTCTGAGCGCGCGCGCGGCGCGCACTGCACTTCTGAACACACTCTTTGTTTAGATCCGCAAAAATTCATTGAACAGCAGCTTTTGTACAACTCTTTCCAGCATCATCATTTCCTGTGCCTCTGGTTTACGCCATTTTGCGGTCTTTTGTGTGGATATTAACGACTGGTTTGTTATTTTTTCGTTTAGTATTGTTTCAATTTTCTATTAGCACTAATCTCAAATATATGTCAATTGAAAAAGACTTTATTGCTTTGTTGATTAAGTAGTCTGTTCTTAAATCTGTATACTAATTGAGTGTTATTCCTGTTGCTTGTATAATAAGTTTTTGCTCGTTGTATATCACTAATTATGTTAAGAAATGGGGAAAAAAAAAGAATATACATACATATAGAATCACTAGTGTATATAAATTAACTGCCTCTTCACTGTTTTGAAAATGCTATTTCTACCATATTTAGATTTTGAATATTATAAAATGTGAAATTACTAGAGCTGTGGGTGGTGAACACAACGTACTTTTTTATTAATATAGTTTTACATATGACTGACTGTAAACATTTTTTTCAGAAAATTTGATAGAATTCATATATTTTTTTTATTTATTTTTTTTTTTAAGAAATACTAATAGTTTAAACATGATTACTTGCTTGATGTATATTACTTAATGAGAGTCGCAATTATTTCTTTTAATTAAAACAACTTAAAACGCATAACATGCTTTTTGTTTGTTGAACGTTATGTAAACATTTCCACAGAAGATTTTAAAGGAATCATAATCACATGAACCTCTTAGGTCATAGCCTTTCTCAGTAGCAAAATCCTTAAATTTGTTGCGTTTTTTTCTTTGATAAGAATAAGTATCTTAAAATTTTACTTTTTTTTAGGCTAGATGTTCCAGTAATAAACACCTTTCAATGTTTTTGGTTTATAAAAAAAATAACCAATAAAAATTTAGCTTTTATTATGTTTTTCATAACTCCCCTTGCATATTTTATAATCTTGCATTATTGTTGACACTCTTAATCAAACCAATCAGAAAGCAAAAAATAATGTTTGGAAGTTCCACTGTTTTTCAGTGAAAATCTGAATGAACATGCTAATAGCTGGCTTAATTTATCAAATTTACGTATTCTGTATTTTCTTGCAAAATTTGCACCTTGTTTTGGTAGTACAGTCGGCCCCGCTTATTTGCATACAATTGGTTCCACTCAGGGTTCGTTGATATAGGGTAGATGTGCCAGTAATGGACACCCTTCCAGTAATGGACACCCCTTGATGTTTTTGGTTCATAAAAAAATAACTAATAAATATTTAGCTTAAATTATTTTTTTTATAATTCCCCCTTGTATGTTTTATAAAACTGGGTTATTGTTGACACTTTTAATCAAACCAATCAGGAAGCAGAAAATAATGTTTCAAAGTTTTGCTGTTTTTCTGTGAAAATCTTAATGAAGAGGCTAAGAGTTGGCTTCGTTTAATCAATTTATATATTATTTCTTTTCTTGCAAAATTTGAATGTTTTTGTTTGAGTAGCAATCGAAAACTTTGAATTTTATATACCTATGGCCATTTACAAAATTTCATTTATTTTTAAGATTTTAAGAGGGGTGTCCATTACTGGGGTGGTTAATTAGTCATTTTCCAGTAATGGACACCCCATGTAGACATTGCTAAAAATGCAATTTTAGTAATGTTTATAGTGCATAAAATACTTTGGCTTAACTGCAAACCTAAATAATCAAATTTAATTTTTAAATTATACTCACCAAAATGTAATAACACCAAAACTTTTATAAATAGCTGCTTTTAAGTTATTTTATGAAATTTCAATATTTTTATTTATTATTATTATTTTTTTATGTAGTACATATACCTTGCATATTTTATAATCCGGCAATCAAACCAGCCAGGAAGCAAAAAATATTGTTTAAGAGCACAGTCAAAGAGGGGTTCATAGGGCTTAATCCCTCTCCGTTTAAATAAAAACAATTAAGTTACAGAAGCTATTAAAAATCTATTTTCTGTCTTAAATGTTTCCTTATTTTTTAAAAAAATGTAATACTATTAATGAAAGTTACAGGTAATATTCATGAAACTATAGTAAATCTGCAGATCATTGGCCTCAAACATCAGTACTACAATTTTATTTTGAAATTAATTTAAATACTAAATAAATTTTTATTTAGTATTTAAAATATTCAACTCACAATATCATTTCTTTCATATTTGTAATATTAATTATTATAAATGATATATCAAGTAGAGTCTGGAAGATTGTTAAAAATAGGGACACAAAACTAAACATTTAAAAATAATGGCACAAAACTAAACATTAATATTCCAAAACTTTTTTTAATTACCCTTTAAATCCACCACTGTTACAATAATTTGATAGCTGTAATTGCTTGATATTTAGTATTTTAATCTACCCATCTAAAATAATTAAAACTATCGATCTTCTGATAATTTCAATAATTGATACAAACAATAAATGATTATCACAAATACTTTATTAATTACTGGTATCCTAAATGTTAAATTTATTTGAAAACAACTATTTTGTTTCATTAGTATGTATTCATTAAATTCTGGTTCTAAATAGCCATAAAAACAATTATATTTATTACTTTTTAGGGGGTGTACATTACTGGAACAGAGAGTGTCCACTACTGGGCCAGAGGGTGTCCATCACTGGGCTTTTGGGTGTTTTGATATATTTCTGTTATTTAAAATTAAATTTCTATTCATATTGGGAAATGAGGCTATAAGAATGGTTAAATATTGTCGATAGATTAATATAATATTGAAAAAACTGGAATATAATAATTTTAACTATTAATAAAAAAATAATTTTTAAAGAAATTCCTTAAGGGTGTCCATTACTGGCACATCTACCCTATATCAATGGATAGATATGATATATATCCGATATTTATTTTTAAAATATCAAGATTTTTGATATTTTCAAATTCTTGATATTTATTTTCAAAATATCAAGATGTTTGATATTTTGTATATTTGATATTTATTTTCAAAATATCACCATTGTAGGTAATTTTGATATTTTCTACAGTCAAAGCAAGTGTAAATGAAATTTCCACCTGTTATTGACTGTGTCATTCTGTAGATAATGAACTTTTGCCTCTGTCAGTGACTTTTTTAGGAAAAGAAAACAAATCTTTTCCAAGCTTTATGTTTGAAACTCTTATTTTTAAATGTAGAACTAATAATTATGTGAGACAGTTAATTCAGAATAGCCATTGAAAGATAAAATGTAATTTATATAATCATTTATATACAACCTGGGTTCGGTGATATGTATCAATGGATATCTATCTAGTATTTATTTTCAAATTATCAAGATTTTTGATGTTTTCATATAGGGTAGATGTGCCAGTAATGGACACCCCTTGATGTTTTTGGCTCATAAAAAAATAACTAATAAATATTTAGCTTTAATTATTTTTTTTATAATTCCCCCTTGTATGTTTTATAAAACTATGTTATTGTTGACACTTTTAATCAAACCAATCAGGAAGCAGAAAATGTTTCAAAGTTTTGCTGTTTTTCTGTGGAAATCTTAATGAAGAGGTTAAGAGCTGGCTCCGTTTAATTAATTTATATATTATTTATTTTCTTGCGAAATTTGAATGTTTTTGTTTGAGTAGCAATAGAAAACTTTGAATTTTATATACTAATGGCTATTTACAAAATTTCATTTCTTTTTAAGGTTTTAAGAGGGGGTGTCCATTACTGGGATGGTTAATTAGTCATTTTCCAGTAATGGACACCCCATGTACACATTGCTAAAAATGCAATTTTAGTAATGCTTATAGTGCATAAAATACTTTGGCTTAACTGCAAACCTAAATAATAAAATTTAATTTTTAAATTATACTTAGCGATATGTAATAACACCAAAATTTTTATAAATATCTGCTTTTAAGTTATTTTATGTGCTTAATAAAATGTCGATATTTTATTTATTTTTTTTAATGCAGTACATATATATACCTCACATATTTTATAATCTGGCAATCAAACCAGCCAGGAAGCAGAAAATACTGTTTAAGATCACAGTCAAAGAGGGGTTCATAGGGCTTAATCCCTCTCCATTTAAATAAAAACAAGTTACAGAAGCTATTAAAAATCCATTTTCTGTCTTAAATGTTTCCTTATATTATATATATATATATATAAAAATATTATTAATGAAAGTTACAGGTAATATTCATGAAACTAGTAAATCTGCAGATCAGTGGCCTGGCCTCAAACATCAGTTCTACAGTTTTATTTTGAAATTATTTTATTTAGTATTTAAAATATTCAACTCACAATATCATTTCTTTCATATTTGTAATATTGATTATTATAAATGATGTATCAAGTAATCTCTGGAAGATTGTTAAAAATAGTGACACAAAACTAAACATTAATATTCCAAAACTTTTTAAAATTATTATTACCTTTTAAATCCACCACAATAATTTGATAGCTGTAATTGTCTGATATTTAGTATTTCAAACTATCCATCTAAAATAATTAAAACATTGATCTTCTGATAATTACAATAATTGATGCAAACAGTAAATGATTATCACAAATATTTTATTAATTACTGGTATCCTAATTGTTAAATTTATTTACAAATAACTATTTTGTTTCCTTAGTATGTATTCGTTAAATTCTAGTTCTAAATACAGTCATAAAAACAATTATATTTATTACTTTTTATGGGGTGTCCATTACTGGAACAGAGGGTGTCCACTACTGGGCCAGAGGGTGTCCATTACTGGGCTTTCGGGTGTTTTGATATATTTTTGTTATTTAAAATTAAATTTCTATTCATATGGGGAAATGAGGTTATAAGAATGGTTAAATAGTGTTGATAGATTAATATAATATTGAGAAAACTGGAATATAATAATTATAACTAGGGTAGATGCACCAGTTTTGGCCACTTTTAGAGAAAATTCAAAATAGAAATTTTACAGTTCTTGACCGATTTAAGCATATTAAATCATAATAACATCATTCTTTAGTAAATTTAATTGTCTTTCTGTTAGCTATAATGATTTTCTACAGAATATTTTAGATTGTGAGTAATAACTCATCAAGTAATTTATTCCAATTTGTACCAGTTTTGGCCATCTCTATGCACCAGTTTTGGCCACTCCAATATCATGTAGTTTAACAAACGTTTTAATTGATAATAAGTAAAAATAAAGCATTTTTATGCAACATCTATTTTACCACACATTTATTTGTTTGCTGTATTAAGAGAATTTTGCAAATTTCTTTATGAATTGATAAAAACATCAAGTAAAATATACTTATTTTGATTTTAACTGAAAGTTTCAATTAAAAAGTAAAAAAAAATATATTTAAATTTGATTAATAAACGGGACAACAGTGCCTATAGGACATAAAGATTAACTATTTAATCAGTTTTATAATTATTCATGGATTGTGGCTTGTTTAGAACACTTGAATCTTCATCAAAGTGTTATATTTCTTGAAAGCATTTTCTGATTTTGGTTTGATTTTCATCAAAAAGTTATACTTCTTGAAATTATCTTTTGATTTATATTAGCTTATGCTAAAGGTTAAAATTCAATATTTGCTTTAGTAGCCAGTAGTGATGCAACGAATAGTGGTTTGGCCGAATAACTGAATACCGAATATTCGGCCAAGTTGCAGCCGAATATTCGGCCTATTCGGCCGCCGAATAATGAACTTATTTTTGCCTAAAAACAAAATATGGTATGCACTATATGCACAATTCTTGTATATTTCACATTTAAAATGTATTGTTTTCTTTTAAAAAATTATTTATATACAAATTTTTAATTTTTTAAAGCATTATTTTACTCTGAAAAAATATTCGGCCATGTTCGGCCTAAAAATTGCCTCAATAATATAATTCACCCCCCCCCCCCCAAAAAAAAAAAAAAATTCTTAGCAAAAGTTCCTCATCAGTTACTGTCTAGTTACATTTTAATAGATATTATATGTGTTGTTGTTACATTTTAAAATAATGACAAACTTTTAAAAGTACTAGGAAACATAAGTTTCAGCTTTCAGATGAAATAAAATAAGAAATCTTAATATCTTAAGAAAAACCACTGATAGAAAGGGTGAAAGGAATATCCTCTAAAATGGTGGAAAGAAATCACTGTAGACTTTATAAAGCTCACAATTAAAAAAAATTTTATTTATCTTTATTATTATTATCTTTTTTTTTTGTGCTGTCAGCAGTGAAGCCTCTTTAGAAAGTGCGCTTCAATGTGAAGAAGTAAAAGAAATTAGTAATTTTCTTTCCCAGCCACTACTAGAAAAACAACAGTGTCCTTTGGAGTGGTGGGCGAAAAATTCGGAAGACTTTCCAAACCTTTCACAATTAGCCCAAAAGTACCTTTCTGCACCAGGAAGTACCGTATATAGTGAGAGATTATTTTCAAAAACAGGTAACATTTACGAAAAAAAAAAGAAAAAGAAATAGATTATCACCTGAGAATGCTGAATTATTATTTCTGCATCACAATCTACGTTTATTGAAAACATTTTAAATTTTTTTAAGGCATTACAATGCTATTCTTGAAAAAAATATCTAAAACGTAAATGCATACTAATTAAAAGAATTTAGTATTTACATTTCTTTCATTATTTAATAAGAAATAGTAACAGACTTAAAAAAAATCACTTAAATTATATTTAACTTTTAAGCGTATTTTACAAAAAAAAAAAAAAGCCTTTAAGTATTGCAACATATACGACTTAAATATCTTATACATATAATACATCTATATCTAATCAATCATATGTTTATGTTCTATTTATAGGTATAATTCAAAATATTATTGAAAGAAATATTTTTTTATGTAACAAGGGTTAAATGTTAAACTTCACATTATGATTTAAAAAAAAAAAAAAAAAAAAAAAAAATTGAATTAGCTTGTTACAGCTGTATTAAAACAATTTTGAATAGATTAATTTTAAATTTAACAGATTATGTTAGCTTATTACAGATACTTTTTTTGTACTTACTGATACAGCATAATTTTTTTTTAACATGATTCCTAAATTAGCCTCTTATATAAAAATGGGTAGATAAAACCCATTCGGAGTATGAAAGTTAATGGGGAAAAAAGTGTTAGTTAATTTCAAATAAAATTTTCATTATATATGATGAATATAAATTGTCAAATTAAAAAGTTATACTGTGTAAATATAAAAACGTTTATTACAGTGTATTATTCGGCCAAGGCCGAATAATGAACTTGATATTCGGCCGAAGCCGAATATTCGGCAGACAGGCCGAATGGGCCGAATATTCGGCTTCGGCCGAATATTCGTTGCATCTCTAGTAGCCAGTGGCCGGTAGAGGCTGTATGTTTAGTAGCCACTACTGTCAAGTTAGTGGCCACTTATCGTAGTTTGTAGATTTAAATAAATTTACAAGTGATGTTTTTAAAATATTTATGTTACGAAGACATCTTTTAAAATATATAAAAATAAAACTATCCACAGTGTCAGTTTACTTACCCCAACAAAAACAATTAACAGTTATTTTACATAAAAAAAGAGAGAATTTATCGAACAATGTCGTACAAGACCTAGGTCAAAGATTGGTTCACATCTCCAATACGTCACTGTGTAGCCCGAGATCAGAATTCTTTCTGAAAATAGGCCTAAAATATTTCCCGTTTGACAAAATTCGCAATTAATTTTTGAAATTATTTTAAGAAATTTGTAATTATTTTACGCAACCTCTTGCTAAAATTCACAATTTTTTCGCCAATCGTTCAACAGAATTCACAATTTTTTTCGCGATCATTCGACGAAAGTGACGATTTTATTATGCGATCTCTTGATGAAATTCGCGATTTTTTCTACGATCAATTGACGAAATTCGCGACTTTATTTCCTCGATCTTTCGCAAAATTCGCGATTTTATTCCGCGGTCGTTTGACGAAATTTACTTTTTTTGCGATCTTTAGACGAAATTTGCGTTTTTTTCGCGATCTTTTGACGAAATTTGCGTTTTTTTCGTGATCTTTTGACGAAATTTGCGTTTTTTTACACGATCTTTTGACGAAGTTTGTGTTTTTTTTTGCGATCTTTTGAAGAAGTTTGCGTTTTTTTTTCGTGATCTTTTGACGAAGTTTGCGTTTTTTTTTCGCGATCTTGTGACGAAGTTTGCATTTTTTTCGCGATCTTTTGACGAAGTTTGCGTTTTTTTCGCGATCTTTTGACGAAGTTTGCGTTTTTTCGCGATCTTTTGACGAAGTTTGCGTTTTTTTGCGATCTTTTGACGAAGTTTGCGTTTTTTTGCGATCTTTTGACGAAGTTTGCGTTTTTTTGCGATCTTTTGACGAAGTTTGCGTTTTTTCGCGATCTTTTGACGAAGTTTGCGTTTTTTCGCGATCTTTTGACGAAGTTTGCGTTTTTTCGCGATCTTTTGACGAAGTTTGCGTTTTTTCGCGATCTTTTGACGAAATTTGCGGATTTTTCGCAATTTTTTGATGGAATTTGCGGTTTTTATGCGATCCTTTCACGAAATTTGCGTTTTTTCAGCATTTTTTGATGGAAATCGCGGGGTTTTTTTCGCGATTCTGAAATTCTCAGCAAATTTTCTGAAAGGTTACAGAAGGGTGGAGCTGTGTTTTTTCTGCACCTGATTAACGAAATTCCGTTTTTTCAAGATCCTTTGACGAAATTTACTTTTTTTTTCGCGATATCTTGACAAAAATTGCACTTTTTTCGCGAACTTTTGACAAAATTTGCGGTTTTTCGAGATCCTTTGATGAAATTTGCAGTTTTTTTGCGATCTTTTGACGAAATTTACGGCTTTTTTCGCGTTCTTTTAACGAAATTTGTGGGGTTTTTCGCGATCTTTTGACGAAATTTACCGTTTTTTCGCGATCTTTTGACGAAATTTGCGGTTTTTCCCCTATCTATTTGCGAAATTTAAGGGGTTTTCGCGATCTTTTGACGAAATTTGCGGTTTTTCCTGATTTTTTGACGAAATTTGCGATTTTTTCGCGGTTTTTTGAGGAAATTTGCGGTTTTTCGTGTTCTTTTAACGAAATTTGTGGGTTTTTTCGCGATCTTTTGACAAAATTTGCGGTTTTTCGTGATTTTTTGACTATTTTTTTTGCGATCTTTTGACGAAATTTACGGTTTTTCGTGTTCGTTTAACGAAATTTATAGGTTTTTTCGCGATCTTTTGACAAAATTTGCGGTTTTTTGACGAAATTTATGGTCTTTTTGCGATCTTTTGACGAAATTGACCGTTTTTTCGCGATCTTTTGACGAAATTTGCGGTTTTCCATCTATCTATTGGCGAAATTTAAGGGGTTTTTGCGATCTTTTGACGAAAATTGCGGGTTTTTGCGATACTTTGTGAAATTTGCGATTTTTACGCATTCCTTTCACGGAATTTGCGTTTTTTCCGCGATTCTTTGACGGAAATCGTCTTTTTTCGAGATTCTTATGAAATTCTCGTTTTTCCCTTGATTCTTTGACGATTTTTTTGCGAACGATTGACGAAATTGATATCTTTCGGCGACCATTTGTCGAAATTCGCGATACATTTATGCCGATTTTTTTTTAATTTTCGGAACCAAATGCCTTCAATGTGAACATCAACGCGATTTTCTTTTTCTTTTACGATTCCGCGGAAATCGCTGATCAATTAAAAAAAATAAAAAAAACGGAAAAGTGGCATTTCTGACATGTACTATTACATGAAAAATAAAGATCGCCACTTTGGCGATCAGATGCCCATCATAAAGTCGCCAATTTTTTACATTTAGTCGCCCTGTGGCCGGTGGCGACCGGGAATTTTCAAGCTTTATATTTGAAACTTTTATTTTAAATGTTAAACTAATAATTATGTGGGACATAATTCAGAACAACTATTGAAAGATAAACTGACAAATTTAAATAACCAATTATATACAGCTTCATTAGAAAAGAATCTTTTCTCAAGCTTTGGTTCAGTTGAGTTTAAACTATACAACATGTTATAAGATATTTTATACTTACATTTATGTTAAAATTTTTCAATTAAACTTTTTTGTATTTACAATTTTGTTTTAAAAAGTCTGATTTTTTTTTTTTTTAATACTTGATCTTGATACTGAATGCTATCGTTAGTTTTTCTTTATAAGTGTCTAAAGCAAATTGTTATTGTTTTTGATTTTTTCATCTTCAATTTTGTTCTAAGTGGAAAAAAAAAAGAAAAAGAAAAATGCATTTTTAGAATATTGTTTGATTAAGTTTTCATGTTAAGTGCAATATATTTTAGTTTCTAATCTATATTATGCTCAAAAACATTTATTATTATCAGTAAGTTGGCTGCTTTGAAAATATCGGATATATATCGAAAATATCGGATATACTATATCAAAATATCATGATATTTACGAACTCTGGTTCCACTGAATTGTATGCAATTAAGCGGGGGTATGCATTTAAGCGAGGGCAGAAATTAATGTTATCATCAGTATAGGTTATAATTTGATTTGATTATATACCGCAGATATGATAAAGATTAATGGGCAATAACAATTCATACAATAATTTAATAATAATTTTAATCAATAGTTCATTATTACTCTGCATATAATAATATATTGTGCTGTCCTCTAAAAAAAAAAAAAAAAACCAGGAAAATGTATCTTAAAAAAAAAAAAAAACCACCCTAGAACTTAATCAAAAAAATCACTGAAGTAAAATTTTCTTTTTGCCCTGTTTCTATATGCCATTTACAATTTTAAAATTACTTTAGAAGTGTTTATTTAGTTTTTTTTTTAAAGCTAATACAGAATTCTAGCAAAAAAAAAAAAGCTTCATTTTCAGTTTTTCTTGTTATAATACGACATGTTACAATGATGTATCTCAGTTTTTATGTTAAACCATTAATATGTGAATAAAATGCACCATTTTCAGCTGATTATATTATGTTTGACTGTGACAATTTGAAAACAGAGGTTAAAAAAAAACCCTACTTTTTTACATATAAATAAATGGTGGAGCATACATTTTTTCTTTAAAAATATTAATTATAGGGGAAAAAACAAATTATGCAAATTTAATGCATATTTTGCATTTCTAAGAATATGTACAAGTTATGTCATACCCCCCCCCTCCTTTTGTGTTTGCAAAAGTAAAATCCATCCACTTTTTTTATATGCACAATTATCAGGGTGTGCAGGTTTTTGACATGTGTCAGTCTATGTCGGGTTTAAACCGTCATGTCAAAAGCCTCAACTATTACATTGTTCAGTAAAATTTCCCATTAAATATCTCACATAACAACATTAAATGTAATATTTAAAATTCACTATTACTGTATATCAATAATTAGTACGTAGTAAAGCACTTTTGTTAAATGCAACTTTTTAACAGGGTATTTTTTTTTTTTTTTTTTGGTAAAATTGTGCTTTTCTAAAAAGTAGGCCTTATGTTCAGACTTAGATAAAATGTAAAACTGTCTGTGAACTCAAATAATTTCTTTAAAATTTTCTGCAAAAAAAACCGCTGCGCTCCTCCTGAGTCCTATATTGCCGCCAACAGCAAAAATGAAAAGTTATATACAAGCACATAAACATTCTCTAAAATTTCCAACCAAATAAACTTTATTTAAAAAGAGATCAACATTTAACATTTATTTTTTAACACAAAATTTATTTTTAATCTGTTAAATTAATCTGCAAAGCCTGACATAATCTGCAGCACCCGTGTCGGTGCTGCACTGTTTCTGCTACCGGCCCTGGTAGGAGGGAAAAAAAAGGAATTGTATCCACCGTACCGGCATAAGCACCGCACTTACAATATTTTAAAGTTTTTAACTCGTATGAGTCGTGGCGCTTCTTCCAAAAAATACTGTACTATGGTACATGGCCAATACTTTCTAGCAAATTTTTTTTTTTTCCAGTTGAAAAATAGTCTACAGACCTTGTCAATAGTCTGCAACGTGTGTTACACCAATTCTCCGCCTGGGGTCTTGTTAATTTCTTTTTTTAAATAAAGGAACTTGTAAAACAAACTCCATCAAAACTGTCTGCAAACGGTGTTCGCGTGTTCGTCTATATTATCTGACTCTGCTTATGTTCTCCTGAGCTGTACACTTTTTCTCTTACTTAATCTTTTTAATTTCTCTATTACTTTTGAGAGCTTAAAGCATTACCCAGGATTTTTTTTTTTTTTTTTAAGAAGAAAAAAACTTAGAAAAGTTCTGTTTTTTTGTACAAGATAATGTGCATCAATTTTATTCTAGTCTAGGCAGTAACCATTCCATTCAAAATTGAAATTGGATTATTAATCTTAAACATTTACAAAATAAGAACTAATTTTTTTTTAAGTCAAAATCTTTTTAAAACATGCTTTTTTAAACGTATAAAAATATTTTTTTGATTTTAAAAGTGAATAAAATTGTCTGTCTTCTAAATAGTGTTGACTCTAAGCCACTTTAGCAGGGCGCAGCACCCGGTGGCCCTTTTTATTTCTTTTTTGCGCCCGGCGGCCCTTTTAAACCCTTCTGATGCACCCGGCTGTCCTTTTTAACACTTCGTACGTACCGTGGCAATTCAATTGATCCCGGGAAAATATCGTAAATTCGAGGGACTCTAAACAAACCACTTCAAAATGTTTTTTGTCAACAAGGTACATGTATGCTCTTTTTGAAAAAAATGTGCCTTTTTTTTTAAGAATTGTGTTCCCTTTTTGAAAAAATGTACCCTTTTTTAGAATAGTGATCCCTTTTTGAAAAATTAACCTTTTTTTTTAGAATAGTGTTCCCTTTTAGTAAAATTCCCGCCCAGGGGCCCTTTTTTTCTAGAGTCAACACTATCTAAAAGAAAATTAACTTAATCCCCATATTGAAAAAGTGCTTAATAGAAGGGATCAAATCATGAAAACATACCATTGTTTGGCTTATATTTTGCATCCCAATCATCAGGGGGCAAGGGTTGACTTATGTATCTGTTGATTCAGCTCGCACTTGAGCTATAGAGAGAATTTATCGATGCTTACCCATACTGATTGTGTATGAAGCTAAAGAATCCCCTTTCCCATCTTCTTATTTCAGTGCTATAGGGAGGAACCCATTACTTGGTGGAAAGTTATCATTAAATGCAATAGCTTTTCGACTGATCCTGCTTCAAAACTTGCTCATCTAGCAGTGCTTTTGCTATCAAGTCGTACTAGCTCAGCATCAATTAACACGTTAAGTACCACGGTAGTCACCAGTGACTGACACTAAACTTTTCGTTTAAAACGCGTCATTCACCGATGACTGATAGTCTAAAATATGATATAAAACTAAAAATTACGAATTAAACTTGTTATCATTTATGTGTGACTTTAGTGTCTCCTATGAGTTATCTTTCTAATTAATTTATGAAACTTTATTTCTGTTTCAGAAAAGGCTGGATTAAGATGTCTCGTTATCGAAATTCTGGGCCTTTGGATTGCAAAGTATATGTTGGAGAACTTGGAAATAGTGGAACACGACATGAGTTAGAGGATGCTTTCAGCTATTATGGCCCTTTAAGAAATGTGTGGGTAGCAAGAAATCCACCAGGATTTGCTTTTGTTGAATTTGAAGATGCAAGAGATGCACGTGATGCTGTCAGAGCATTAGATGGAAAGTAAGTTTATTGAAAGTATAAATCCTTGTCAAATTTTTAAAACTAAAATGAATGAAGTTCCTATTTGTTAGGGTGTCAATGATTTTAATCAGTTGATTTAAATCAGCGATTAAATTGTGATTTTTATCAACCAATTTTTTAAAAAAAATCATTGATTAAAATAAATTTTCTAAATGTTTAAAATGTCAAAAAAATAAAATTATTAAAATCTAAGATGAACATAATTTGAAAGTTTCTACAGGTTTTTAGACTTATGAATAAACAAAAGAGCTTTAAATAATTGTTTCTAACCTTAATTCCTAAGAATTGTAAAAAATTAAACAGTTTCATTTAAAAATATTTAAATCTAATATAATTTGCAATGTCATAATTTCCTTTAGGAAAGCAATTTATGCATTATTTTATATAAAATAAACATAGCAAGTGTAATAAATTTCTGAGAGTAAAAGAATAAGCAATCGGTGTCTTACTTTTTTGTTCTACTTTTGTAATAACAAATTAATAGCAATCTCAAATTAAAGAATGAAAGAGTGACATCTGCTCAACAGCTAAATTATAAATGAATGCATAAGAAAAAAATAATTGGTATAAAAATGTTAAACACAGTAAGAGCTTCTTTGATATAGGTTGAATAAATGGTTTTTTTTTCTTTCCCCTTTGTAACGTAACTAATGTATACTAAATAAAAATAATTGAAATGGGTATTGAAAAGGCAGCAAAACTTTTCTTAAAAAGAAAAAAAAATGAACCATTGAAAGCTAATAATCCCGAATGAAAGGTAATAATGCTGTTTAAATATTTTGAGGATTTTAAATATATCTGGCTATCCTTATATTTATTCTGTATGTATGAATGGGTTTAACTCATTTTCATAATTTTTTTGGTTAGAATACACATACACATGTGTGTAAGTTTAGATTTTGGCAGTGTTAAAAAAAACCAGTTTTTTTTTTAAACCCAACCCACTGGGCTAAAACTTGTCTAAAACCTGGGGGTTTTTTTCGTCTTCATTGAGTTTTTGGAGAACACTTTAAACTTCTAATTTTCATATACATAATACCTAAATTCTCCATTTATCAGTGAAACCTGGGCATAATTTTGCATTTATTAAATATGAATTAACGAAAAATTTATAAAAAGAAAAAAAATCAATTTAAAAGGTACATCTGCATCTCACGGTAGAGGTCTGCACGGGCCCGGGCTTGGCCCGAGGCCCGTACCCGGCCCGGCCCGCGGGCCGGGCAGGGCCGGCGGAATGAAGGCGAATTTTCAAACGGGCCGGGCCGGGCCGGCAGAATTAGAACAATTTTTTCAACGGGCCGGGCCGGGCCGACAGACAAAATAAGCGGGCCGGGCCGGGCCGGCAAAAAAATTAATCGGGCCTAACGGCCCGATATAAGAATTTAAGCGAAGCAGATAAAATACGAGCCGTTTTCAATGAATATGATTTTTTCGAGAAGAATAAATGTGTGTCACGAGCCGATGCGAGCTTAACAACATCAATACAGAAATGTAACACGTCTATCGTAGAGACTGGCATCGTACAGTTACAAAATGTCTGATTCCGAGTTAAATTTTTTTTTTCAGCAGACTCGTGCCGGGACGGAAGTGGTCTTAATTGATCTCAGGATGTGTAGAACAGTGTTTTGTAGTATTAATAGTGATAATGAACTTGGAAATATACCTTAAGGTGGTTCTCATATTCACTGCTCAACAATGCGAAGCTTTCAGACACATTTTCTGACAAAATGTTTAACTATAAAGGCATAAAATTGACAGGCCTGCCTATTGAAGGCATTTGGAAACGAATAGCTTTTTCCATATTTGATAAATTACTTACAGAGATAACAGAGATTCATGTCACGTGACTGTACGTTTTTCTCCTTTCCTGTGCTATCGCTTCCGGAAATTCGATTCAAAACGCTAACTTTGACAGTATTTTCAGAAAGATATATTGCTTTTATCTATGAAAAAAAAAAACACATTTACATAGCTTCTGAATTAGAATACCTGCCAATCTTACGCGTTTCCGAAAAGAAAAGAATTCATAAATGTGTCGAAATGTAGCTCCTTTGGATTTGAGAAAAGCCTTAAAAATGAGAGAAATATTTTCACAAATCTACTTTTTATTATACAGCTTCAAAAGTTATCATGTTTTTAAACCTTTATTCTGAAGTACATTAATCTTTTAATGAATCCTTATTTCCATTTTGAAATGTCTGTAGACACGATGACTAAAACACTGTAAGTAACCGTTAATATTTACTATTGTGTGTTTTCTGTTTTGCGAACATCATAGTAATGTAAAATATACTGTAAAATGTTCCCATAAATATGTATGTAGTATTCATTAAAAGAATCTTAATTGTATGCTGAGAAAAAATGGATTTCTTTTTTTTTTTTTTTTTTTTTTGTATAAATTGTGTCGGGTCGGGCCGGGCCGGGCCGGGCCTGATTTCACTGATTTTTGTACGGGCCGGGCCGAGAACTGTAAAAATGCAAACGGGCCGGGCCGGGCTCGGGCCGAACTTCCAATTTTTATTCCGGGCCGGGCCGGGCCAAGATAGCTTTCGTTCGGGCCGGGCCGGGCCCGGGCCTTGAAATTCCGGCCCGTGCAGACCTCTATCTCACGGGTCTAGTTTGCTGCAGTACTAAGAATATATTAAGCAGGGTTCCCAAATGGTCCCCTTTTTTCCCCCCAAACTCCCCTTTTTGGAAAATGGTCCCCTTTAGCTCCTATTTATGCATTTTGGCCCCCTTTCTGAATTCAAAAATTGCTGTAATAAGCTTTATTGAAAAGAGGACAACATTTACTGAATTTAAAAATTTTAACCCTCCGTCTACCAGACGGGTCCATTGGACCCGACAGGTACATACAAAATATTCATTCAAACCAGAAATTTCTTTAAAATAAACTAAGTATATAAACCAGACAAAAATAAGGTAAATAAATAAGTTAAATAGTTTTAAATAAAAATTCTGGTGTAGAACGTTTTATTAAAACTTGAATAAAATTCCCGGTAGATCTAGGGTTAAATTAAACTGTATCCCATTTACTAGTGTGAAAAAGGCAACTGCATAAAAATCGGTAAAAATTTAGAAAATCAGAGAAGTCAAAATGTACTGAAGTAGGGCTACACAAATGGGAGAAAAAAAATCCTTGCAAGATGTGATTTTTTTTTTTTTTTTTTTTTCAGCTAACAATTTAAACCAGAGGATGCAATTGTGGAAAGACAAAATTTGCTACATTAGGGTTAAAAGTTTGAAAACTAATTTCTTTTTTAAATGTCATAAAATCACTGCAAAATGCCAAAAAACAATGAAATAATTTGGAAAATTTAAAAATCACTCTATAAACTTTAACCAAATAAACTTTATTGTAAAGAGGAAAAAATTTACTACATTCTGCTAAAAAAGTCCAAAAATTGGCTTCTATGTGCATAACTTTAGACATACACTATATTGCCATTAATGACCGGCTTGACTAATTTCTTTTTTAAATGTCATAAAATCACTGCAAAATGCCAAAAAACAATGAAATAATTTGGAAAATTTAAAAATCACTCTATAAACTTTAACCAAATAAACTTTATTGTAAAGAGGAAAAAATTTACTACATTCTGCTAAAAAAGTCCAAAAATTGGCTTCTATGTGCATAACTTTAGACATACACTATATTGCCATTAATGACCGGCTTGACTAATTTCTTTTTTAAATGTCATAAAATCACTGCAAAATGCCAAAAAACAATGAAATAATTTGGAAAATTTAAAAATCACTCTATAAACTTTAACCAAATAAACTTTATTGTAAAGAGGAAAAAATTTACTACATTCTGCTAAAAAAGTCCAAAAATTGGCTTCTATGTGCATAACTTTAGACATACACTATATTGCCATTAATGACCGGCAACTTTCAATTTTAGACATTTTGTCGAATATTTAGAAATATACTTGACAGATTCTTCTGGAATTTCAGGATTAAAAAGAACAGGTATGACCTCATATTTAGCAATGTCGATTTGATGAGGGGGGCAATTAGGGGGCCAACAAAACATCAAAGAAAAAAAAATACTTGATCATCCTGTAAAATAAAATGCACGAAATGATCTACTGCTACCGAATATAAATAAACAGACATTGTGCAATATGTGTATTCTTTTGTGTAAGAATAGCACGTATATTAATGGAGATATAGCGATTTATTTAAAATAATTAAAAATTTCTTGCATGTTTTTTGCTTATAACATGCAGGGTTTTCAACCAAATTTAACGCCGGTTTCAGAAAATTTGACAAAATATAGTAGAAACAATATAGTGCAATTGGAATATAAATATTTTAGGAAATATGAGCAGTTGTATAAAATTTTTATCTGCGCAGGTGCGAATGATAACAAGGATCATTTTACATAATTTAATAGTCAACTGTATGGAGCAACTTATTAAAAAATATCTAGTCAAATATCGTAAAAATTCAGAGAGATATCGGTGTTAAAGTGAGCAAATTTTCAGTTGTTCTCTAAAAGTAGCTGAATGATAAGGGATTTTACACAAATTGTCATTTTTTATTAACCGACTTTCAGAAAAAAGTTAGTATTTAGTGAGTATCAACGAGTAGATGTGGAAAAAATGCTTCGATTTAATACTTCTTTTGATCATGGTACGGGCTCGATCTGGTGGTTATTCAAGAAGAACTAAAGCATCAATAAAAAATGAAAATTAAAAAAAAATAAAAATTAAAAATGACAATTTGTGGAAAATCCCTTAGCATTCAGCTGCTCTTAGAGAACAACTAAAAATTTGCCATCAGTTTAGCTGGGTATTTTTCTTTTTATTTATTTACTGATCACTATTACTCTGTGTTAAATTTGAAGAAATGCACTATACTTTGTAATTGCTGGTATGCAACTCACAACACAAACCCACAATGGGTTTTTTCAAATGGGCCCGCCTAAAAAAACCTGGGCTGGCCCACTTGGTTAAACCCTGTCTAACAGCCACTGACTAGTAACCCAATTTTCCAGTTTTCACCTATTCTCATACCTTAGATTAAATAATGTTACAGTTGTGAAAACATGAGAAAATTTGAAAAAACCCTCAATGGGTTTTTTCAAGTGGATCCGCCCAAAAGAAAATCCCAGCGGGCACACTTGGGCAAACCCTGGATTTTGGTGATTAACAGTAATTTTTCTTAGTACAAATGCAAAACGAGTTGCAAATAATATTTCTTAGTTTTGTTATTTGTGCTACTAACGAATGAAATTACTTATTTGCACTTTTTATTAATTCTGGGATTACTGCACAAAATGCACCATGCATTAAAAAATAAAATATTTCACCTGTAGTTGTAGCCAGAGATTTTTTGTAGAAAACTTCCCCATTCAACGGTATTTCTAGATTCATGTGCCCAAGATCTTGCAAAAATAATAGAACTTTTTTTCTATAGAAAAACAAACAGGATATTATAAAAACATGTTATTTAATTGCATTTTTCAATTTGTGATTCATAAAATTATTAAAAATTAAGGACACTTTATATATCATACTAAAAATTATTTTTTTTTCTTATATCATTACTAAACACATTACAGTAGACTCCCTCAAATCCGCACAGCTTGGGACCAGAGGTTGTGCGGATTTTAGAATTTTGCGGATTTCTGGTCATTGATTTGTTTACATTTTTGAAACATTAATTTCATTGGTAGTTAAGCAAGGGAAATTATAATGAATGCTTACAATAAAGTGAAACATTCAAATAAGTAAAATAATTTATTAGTTTAAAAGTAAGTAATTAATAAAAATTTAGAAAAATATTAAATTATTACAAATGAAATCGATTAAATTCGATTCCAAAAGTCCTATGCTGCCATCTAGTGATAGCAAGGAGAACAGTGTTAATGCTATTATCAGTATATATAGCTTATTGCACTCACTGTATCTTTTTTCATTGTTATTTAGAGTCTTGAATGCTTTTCTTATACTGCTTTGTATGTTTAGAAATCAATTTGTCTATAGTTTAAAAAAAAATTCCGCGAAAAATAATTTTAAAATAGCGTTCCGGTTCGTGGATTTTTCCATTTCGAACCCTGGAAGTTTTGATATAGATATGCTAATTTATATCAAAATGAAAAGTAATGTAAATTTATTTAGTAATAAATCAGCTGTAATAGCCAAAAGAGAATAATTAACAAAAAATTGAGTTAAAAAAACATGGCGGTAGTCGCTGATTTCGGCACCATCTTGAATTTTGTGCCTGCATCTTAACTGTAAATTTCATTGTTTACATCTGAAAAAATACGCGGATTTTAGGGTCGCGGACTGGAGGGAGTATACTGTACTAATATATTTCCTCATGAAATAGTGCCCTTTTTTGGAACTAACATCCTGTCCCTTTGTTGCGTCTTACAACTACAAAACTCAAGATATTAAAAATAAAAAATTAAACTACTATAATTTACTAAGATATCTCTTAATTTAATTCTACCGTTCAGTGAAATTAACTGGTAATAAAAAATTATATGAAAAGATATTGAAATTCCGGAACAACTTGCGAATACGCCCAGAGTCTTGTTTCTTTGTTGATCATCGCCGATTTTAAATTTCTTTATTTGGATTTATTTATTTATTTTTGTTGTTGTCTATGTGTCTGTTGTTGTTTATGTTGTTAAATTAAGCATAAAGTGGTTACAAATGACCAACAAAGAAACAAGATGGCGGACTCCGGGCACATTCGCAAGTTGTTCCGAAATTCCTGCAAATTTAGAACTTATTAATTAATAAATGATCACATTTTGCATTTAATAAAATGAATTGTCAATTAAAATTTATATAAGACATTATTATTATTTCAGAATTAATTGGGATTGTAATTATAAACAAATTAATTAGGAGGTGCGTTGTTCTCGCCCTCTTTTAAGTAAAAATTAAATTAGCAATTAACCCAGAGTAGAGGTATGCACGGGCCGACATTTCCAGGCCCGGTCCGACTCATAGAGATAAAAATTCGGCCCGACCAGATGCAAAAATTAAAAGTTCGGCCCAGCCCATCGAAAAAATAATATTGGCCCGTCCCGATAAAAAAATTAAAAGTTCAGCCTGGCCCGGAAAAAAGTTAAAATCTCGGCCCGGCCCGAGTGAATTTCCACAACACATTGATTTTTTTGTCGAATTGGTTAAAAAATTTTGTCTCATACGAGTTCTTACGAAAAATATTTACCTTGACTTTTTTGTTCATGTTTATAATCTTCAGTTTTATAGAAGTGCTGCAGGCTGCAATATTTATATTTTTTAATGAATCTCTATTTCTTGTATGTAAATGTTTCAGTTATCATTAATATTGCTAATCCATATTCCATGTATAGAAGTGTTAAAAATCTGAAAAAGGCTGTACAGTAAAATCTTCTAAGACTGAATTGCATAGAACAGGGGAAAAAAAAATGCATTATAGACCTGTTCCCTTCTTAGCAAGTGTAAAAGTATTACATATTTTTTTCTTACTTATTAGTATATTAATTTGGCATGGATCAACACGTTTTTCAGTTTAAAACAGGGTTCTGTCATATGCAGGTTCCTTTTCACACATTTTATAATATTTTAATTTAGCTATATTTTAATATGCATAGAAATCTACTATTCTTTAAAAATAATAATTTTAATGTTTAAGTGTAGGATAATGGCAATTCAAAAATGTATGCATTTTTTAAAAAAATTTTTGGGCCAGGCCTAATTTGACCTTTAAATGGACCAAGCCACGCTGAGATAATGATTTTCATACGGGCTGGCTCAAAACTAGGACTGAAAATTTTGGGCCTTGAAGACTAGGAATGAAACCAGGCCCGGCTCTGTACAGAAAAATTAAGTTAGGCCTGGCCCGAGCCTTCAGAAAAAAGTATGGCCCGGCCCGAACAGAGTGGAGAGCAGGTCCGGCCCGAGTGCCGTGAATGAAAATCTGGCCCATGCAGATCTCTAACCCAGAGTCAAGTGAATCAAAAATAAATTTAACTATAAAATTGTTTCGAAACATGTACTACACATGATTCCTTAAATTCCCTTACCAATTAGATTAAATGTTCCCGAATTATGTACTCCACATCAGGGGGTGCCATTTCCCTTTACTTCTTGTATCAAGGTTTCGGTACGCATGACGTCACTGCGCGTGCTAAGGAGGATTCTTGCAACAGAAAATAACCTATTTTCTTATTTAAAATAGAATTTATGCTAAAAAAATTTGTATCTTTGGTCAGAGGAGAGCATGTTTCTTCAAAATAAAACATTTTCCTTTAACGAAAGTATTTTTTTTCTAGGAATAAAACGATTTAGAGGGGATTTTTTTTTCTTCAATTGAAATAGCCCTATATTTTTTCTTTTGTAAGATAGGGAGTTTTTATTGTTTCTTATCTTCAGTTGATCTTTAAAAGGGACGGGGGCGTGAAGTAAACATTTATTGTTATTTTCTTTGACACCCAGGGCAGTTTGCCCTCACACGAAGCTTTAATTGCTTCTCTAAAACAAGGTTACTATATCCATAATAAAGACATTTGTGAAAACCTGGACTTTTATTCAATTGAGGCATTTTAATCAAATATATTCATCAGAAATGAAAAAGAGATACATTGCCAGAAAATCATAAATATGGAGTAAGTCAGCTTTGATTGCATGATAAAACGGTACCAGAAATAGCAAATAAAGAAGCACACATTAAAATACCTCTTCAAAATGCACCCTGTAATGAAATTAAATGCTGGAAATGAAAGCATATTCTGAGGGTAAAAACCTACAACATATTATTTATTAAAATATTTTTATATAATGTTATCCCCATACAGCATTAAAATATAATTTTATATAACTCTTTTGGAAGATATTTATAAACGTATAGTGCTCTGAATTTCAAATTTTAACTTTTCTATATCGCATAAATGTTTCAGTTTTAAATATTTGGCAATTTAAAAATTTAAATTTCTATTATTAGTATTTTAAATCTTCTTTACTGCTGTCTTCCTTTTTAATATATAAAAAAAAATCAATTTAATATTTAATCACATGAGCTGTATCTGAAGAAAACAATAGTACATTTAAAATTAAGTTTTAAAAAGCTGAATTGATGTAATTTTAAATATGGCACTTTTATTTGGATGTAAAAATTTAGTTTAAACGTTAAATTTACTTTCACGCAATATTTTACCTTAATTTCTTTTAATTATGTATGTAGACATATTTATTATTATTATTATTATAGAGCATTAAATTATTATTTTAAATAAACTTTTCGTAATGTATTTATAAATTATATTAAGCTGAATTTCAAAAGTTATTTCCACCAAACCATATAAATATTTCCGTTTAAAAATATTAAATATTCATATATTTACTTATTAAAGTTTCTATTTTATTTGTCTCTTAAATCTCATTATTCAAAACTCAATCTTGTGTAATCATGCTCTGAAGTTGAAACATAACTTATTATTTTTTAAACCTTCTTTATGGGTTTTTATCAAAAACATATCGAAATCAGGGTTCGATTTAAGTGGTATCGCATCGCAATTTGCGATTCAAATTTAACTAAAATGCGATCCAAGAAATGCATTAAATCGCAATCATTGCGATGCATATTTCCCACACCCTTTGTTATGTCATGTACACTTAAAGCAGGGATGCCGCGGGCGCTATAGCGCGTAAATTACGCGAAAAATCGGATACGGGACGCAAAAAAATAGCTCTTACGCGTCCCGTGGGACGCGTAATTTCGTGAAAAAATCGCGGAAAACAGACTATTTTCGTCAAAGAATCGCGAAAAAAGCGTAAATCTCATCAAAATATCGTGCAAAAGCAGCGATTTTCGTAAAAGGGTCGCGAAAAAATAGCGTATTTCGTCAAAGCATCGCGAAATAAAAAGCGAATTTCGTCAAAAAATCGCGAAAATAAGCGCAAATTTCATGAAAATATCGCTGAAATGAGCGCAAATTTCATCAAAATATTGCGAAAAACGCGATTTTCGTAAAAGGGCCGCGACAAATTAGCGTATTTCGTTAAAAGATCGCGAAAAAATAGCGAATTTCGTCAAAAAATCGCGGAAAAAAGACGAATTTTGTCAAAGGATCGCGAAAAAAGCGCAAATTTCATCAAAAAATCGCGGAAAAAAGTAGATTTTCGTCAAAGGATCGCGAAGAAATAGTTTTTTCATCAAAGGATCCCCCAAAAATAGCAAATGTCGTCAAAAAATAACGTAAAAAAAGCCGATTTTCGTCAAATGATCGCGAAAAAAGCACAAATTTCGTGAAAACATAGCGGAAAAAACGCTATTTTCGTAAAAGGGCTGAGACAAAATAGTGTATTTCGACAAAAAATTGCGAAAAAATAGCAAGTTTCGTCAAAAAATCGCGGAATAAAGCCGAATTTTGTCAAAGTATCGCGGAAAAAAACACGATTTTCGTGACAGACTCGCGAAAAAATAGCGAATTTCAACAAAAGGATCGCGGAAAAACGCGAATTTCGTCAAAGTAACGCGGAAAAAACATGAATTTAGTCAAAGCACCAAAAAAGATGTGCAAACTAAACTTACAGGTAGAAAATTCATAAAATGGGATTTAATTTCTTTTTTATGAGATTCTTAAAAATACAGCATGATTTCAGTGTACTTTGATAATATTTATATTCATTAGGTGGACCAGTAAAAATCACCCCCCCCCCCCCTCTCGTTCTTACTGCATTGAAATGTCTTCCGCCTTCAGAACATTTAAGATTTGATGCTTATTAGTGATTTAGATATAAATTTCCCTTCCAAGGAAAATGTCTGATTCCAACACAGATCTATGCTGACAAATAATTCAATGGGAAGTATAATAATGAAAGCACCCATTCATTCAACGAAAAGTACACCTTTACTTAACATAAGTGTTCTTTTTTTCAGCAAAAATATCCTTTTCAATAAACCCGCCTTGCCTCTTTTTAAAAGAATGCGAACATTAGTGATACTTGTTAGTGGAACTTGGTATCTTCTTCTTCTACTCTCAAATAAACATTATTTTACAATTAAAATTGTATCTTGCATTTTTACTTTTAAAAAAGTAAAGAAAATTTCTCTTAATATTTTTTTAAAATATCTTATTTGAGTGCAAATAATGCTGGTTTTAATTCATTATTTAATTATTGTTAAAACAATAATTAATGCATTTCATTTATCTTAATAAACAACTTTCATTTATTCCTTTAAAATATAAATTATTATTGATGGGGACCCGCTTTTGTAAAAAAAAGGGACCCAGATTTTTGAAAATCCTGGGTCCCGGGGACCCAGGGTTTTTCAAGTACAGCAGCATCACTGCTTAAAGTTAAAATTTAAAGGTGTTTTTACACGACATACGTTGTGTTTTCACTATCCCCAAGTGTTTATTTACAATGGAAGTACAGCGAGGAAGTACGCTTTTTTTTAAAAAAAATTTGTTGTAAATTTTCAAGATTTAAAAGTTACGTTAGCTATTTTTTACTTGCTATACAAAAGTGTCTAACTGCTATTCAAAACTGGCTTTGTATAGCAGTTACTGCTATGCAACTTTCTTTTTCTAAATCGACCCCTGATCGAAATTATAACAATATTAGAATAATTTTCATTTCAAATTGAATACCAATCGAATATTATAAATATACTGTATTAAAAATTATTAACAAAATATTATCTGCAGTCGTGTAACTATTAAATTTCTGCTTTTGTAGGTCTTTAAGATTTTATTTATAAAAAAATGTTATTTTTTTTTATGTAAATGAACTTTTTCATATTCAATCGTAAACGAAACTTAATGAAAAAGACAGCAAATTTAACAATTAAATTTCGAAGAGCTAAAAAGATATAATAGTTTAAATTTTAGATGTGATGTTTGTCCTATGTATAAAGAATATATTTTAATCGTTAAGCTTCTTTTCACACTAAAATTTCTAATGATATTTTTTAATTAAAAATAGTGCGTTTCTAATGAAAAGTCAACTGGGAAACTCATCTTAGCACGCGCAGTGAGTCGCTTCCTATTGGCTACGGGGTGAAATGGCACAACCTTTAGATATAGTAACCTAGCTCCACATGATCCCTTAAAATTCCCTTCCGGAATAAAATTAATCTCATAAATGTTTGCTCATCCTACAGAATATCATTAGATTGCTGATTAAGATCAGACTCAAATACAGATCAGATACAGCCACTCACTTCCATGGCCATAACTGGTACATATAGCAAATTTAAAGCAACCAGTTTTGCCCCCCCCCCCATTCAACTTTTAAAATAATTTAAATGTGAAATTGCAATAGAGAGTAATCTGTTTCAGAACAAATAGAACCCGATAAGTGCCTAATATTGAAAGAATCTGAAAACTTGTCAGCTAAGCAAAAATCTTAATACATGTGAGCACACACTACAGTTTCACACATTTTTTTTTTTTTTTTTTTGCAAGTCACATTTTATCAAAAAATAAACAAATGAGATTGTAAATGGTAAAAGAGTGTTTGCTTAAGGTGTGAGACTATATATTATTTGTTAGCATCAATTCACAGCTTAAATATTAGACAAACCGATTCAGTGTGGCCAAAACTGAAACATCTATCCTAAGACCTTTTTTTTTTCATTCCCAGCTCTCTCGCTTTGGGGAATTCAGTTCAAAATGCCTACTTTGGCAGCATTTTTTGCAATATATTCTGCGGTTATCAAAAAAATCGACAAGCACGGCACATTATATACTTTTTAAATAAGAGAGTCTGCCAATTGTATGCGTTTCTGAGCAAAAATGAATTTAAAAATAATTCAGAAAATAAGAAGTTTGTATTTGAATTACACCCTTCCCAAAAATGTATGATCATGCCATCATTTCCAGGGGTGTAGTCATAAAAAAAACAGGGCATACGCTCAAGGCAGAGGGTATACCCTAGCGTACATATACTATAGCTTTCTTGAGAAACAGAGGGTATATGGTGTTCCTTAAAAAAATCCAGAGGGTATACGGCGTATACCCTCCGCTACATCCCTGATCATTTCACTTTATTTCTCTCAAAATTTTTCATTCTGATTGATGTTATCCAGCTCTTACATTTAGCTCTTCATCTTCTTAATGCTTATAATTTATAGCTTATTTAATTGATTAAATTTTATTATTGCATTAAGACTCGTTTACTCGGAGCTAGTTTACTAGCTACAAGCCGGCGAGAAAAGTAGTGAGCGAGATAGTGATCGTTTACACACGAACTTGTTTGCTTGCTCAGTAGCCAACTCGCTATTGCGTCACTTGCTGCGTTCTAAAGCTTTCTTTTATGTTTTTTCTGAAAACAGTGTTTGTTTTTATATTAAGTGCCGAGTTTTCCTGTCTGTTTTTTAATGTGTGTGTGTCCTTGGAAAATTGAAGTGGAACGCAAATGATATTGCCGAGTTTTTAAATGTATACCAAGAGTACCCTGTGTTATAAAAAATAAAACACACAGATTACTTCAATACGAAATTAAAAGATGAAATTTGAATTTTATATTCTAATGATCATTTATAAAATTTCATTAATTTTTAAGGTTTTAAGACCCGTGTCCATTATTGTAACGTTTAATTAGTCTATTTTCAGTAATGAACACCCATGTAATCGTTGCTAAAACTGCAATTTCACTGATGTTTAATAGGAACACCAAAATTTTATAAATAGTGCTGCTTTTAATTAATTTCATGTGGTTAATAAAATTTTTAATATTTTAATCACATAATTTTTTTTATAACTCTGCCCTGTTTAGTTTATCTGCCGATCAATGAAACAAACCAGGAAGTAAAGCATATTGTTTAAGGGCATATGGAAAAGAGAGGCCCATAGGGCTCAGCCCCTCCCCATTTAAATAAAAACTAAAGCGCGTAATTTCGCGTCCATCTGCCGCACCTCGGATAACTCAATTTCCTACCAGAGTTTATTTTAAATAAAATGTGACTTGCTTCTGCTTGTCACTTATTTGACTTCTTTTTTTCAATAAAATTTCCGGTCTGAAAAGACTTAACGAAGCCGTAGCGGATACGCGGGAAATTACGGTAAACTATTATTTTAACACAATCAAACTGATTGCTAAAGCTATCATACAAATTGAATATTTTCAACTGAGCAAAAAAATGCCCAGGCCGAGAATCCTTGGCTTGCAGATATGCTCACCGGTTGTCGGCCCAGTTAGCTTAAACGGTAGAGCATTAGCCCTGTAAGCCAATGATCTGTGTTAGATTCCTGGCCTGGGCATTTTTTCGCTCAGTTAAAAATATTAAATTCGTAAAAAAAAAAAATACAGAAGTTGTTAAAAATCTATTATTTTCTGTCTTAAACATTTTTACTTATTCATCTCTCACAAAAAATGATTGTAATATTAATAAAATCTATGGTAATAATTGAACTAGTAAATCTGCAGATCAGTAGCCTCAAACGCCATCATAGTTCTGCAGTTTTATTTTGAAATTATTTTATTTAGTATTTAAAACATTCAACCCCCAGTATCATTCCTATCATATTTGTAATACTAATTACTAAAAGTACTTTCAGGTAGTTTAACTGAGAAAAATAGTGGAAAAACCCTGTACGGTCTCAATAATTTGATAACTGTAATTCCCCGACATTAGTATTTTCAACTATCTATCTAAAATAATTAAAATATTCACCTTGTGATAATTATGGTAGTTATTTCAAACAGTGAATAATTCTCAAAAATATTTTAATTATTGGTATCCTAAGTGTATCCTAATTAAGTTTATTCGAAAAATATATTTTGTTCATTCACGCCGACACGAACTACTTCAGTCGACATTGTTACATTTACAGAACCCCAAACTACCGAATACTCGCAGCGATTTCACTAGCAACGTTTACACACAGCGAGTTTACTAGCCAGATAGCTAACACGCCAGCGAGTAGCGAGAAAAGTAACTGAGCTTTCAACTTTTTTCGCACTCGCTGAGCTGCCAGATAGTTCACTAGCCAACGTGTTTATACGGGGCGAGTTTATTAGCAGCTAGTGAATTCGCCGGCTTGTAGCTAGTAAACTCGCTCTGTGTAAACGACGTTTTAGTTTGTATATCAAAAGAAAGTATGCTTCTGTCTGCTTTCCCGAGTGTTTGCTTTACAAAGCCATTGACACTACGTAAATTTTCTTGCAAAGTTCATCTGCTGAATCCACCTATTCTCTTTCATTCATCGACTCAACAACATTGAAGTGAAGTTAATGCAGGCATTACGATGTACATAGGAATTAAAGTTATCTTCATTGGTCACATTAACTACATTTCAGATGCATTTCACGGGTTTTTATCAAGTGATTTTTTAATTAGATGCTTATCTGTGTTATAATGTTTTACTGATTTGTTAGCAGTGATGATGCTAGGCTTTTGAAATAACATGTCCTTGGGACTGGACCCACACTTGGGTCTTTTTTTTACAAAAGTATACTCTTTTAGAAATAAGATTTAATGCAAACTTTTTTGTTTTAAGAGAAAAGTTGTACATCCTGAAGGACTCAAAAAAATATTTTTAGGCATTTTTTCTCCAATATTTTGCTTAAATTATGTGCTTTAGCCATATCCTTCGTATCACTGGTTAGCTATTGTGTTTAAAACAATTAAGTCGTTATATAGGTGCAAATTAACGGTCGCCACTCGCCATGTGGCGATTAAAATATCGGCCATCGATCGCTACTATAGTCGCCACTCGCCAAGTGGCGATAAAAAAAAATCTGTTATCGATCACTAACTGAAATACAACTTTTTTCATGGAAATATGCATCCTTACTTTGATTACATCTAATTAGCAAACTGATTAATTCTTTTTCCTACCGGATGCAAGTAGATTGCAGCGATTTAGCTGTATTTTCAATATTTCAGTTTTTCGCCATGCTCACTCTTCAGTTGGATTATTTTTTCAAGAAATATAGTTTTATGCAAAATATATTCATCAGCTTTGATTCCACATGTATTTCAAATAATTTATTCCCTTTTTTTTTTTCTCCGGATGCAAATGCAAGTGGATTTTAACCCTTTCAGGTCTGGTTTACTACTAATAGTTTCATCAGGTATTATTTTTTCTTAAAAATTACTTTTGTTACTATCTACACATATTAATGATAGTATATGGCTATGCTTTTCTTATTATGAGTTCATTTATGTTTGGACATTTAGTAATTTATTTTATACATATATTTCACTCTTTAAATTTAAAATATAGGTTACTTTTCTGAACGAATCGTGTGGTAAAACACAAAAAAAAAATTATAAAGTTGTAATATCTGTTAAACCCTCTTGTAATATGAGATTTTCCAAACGTCTCCAAAAACTCATCTATTATCATATCATTAAATCTATTTGGATAGCTGCGATTAAGATTATTAAAATAAAAGTAATTTTGTTCTCAAAATTGAAAAAAAAAAAAAAAATTGGACCCTAAAGGTGTTAAGTGAGATTCCGGGATATGTAAATTGAAACGAAAATTCGAAAAGAAAATCTGATCGAAACAAATTCAATTCACATTCCCCTAAATCACACTATGGTCGTACGTATTGTATTGCCGGCCGTACGTACCAGTGGTTAAGTAGTATGCGTCGTAACCTCGTAACTAGATTAAATTGAAACTGAAAAAGAAAACTTTAAATATAAACAAGGAATATGTTACTCACCCCATGAAGATAAAACACTCAAAGGAAAACACTGTAAATTGCACAATTAAATTTATTATAATCAGACACATTAATTATACCAGAAATACTTTTAGATCCGGATCTTTCAAATATCAACTAAAGGCATAAACGTAAGATACAATTACTATTATTCTTGAAGTTCTCTTGACATCTTATGTTTTGATTTCAAATAACATTAATATTTTAATAAAAAGGCGTTGGTGATACATTCCATACATATATTTTTATTCTAATGTTTAGTTCCTAAAAGTTCTCGGATAGTTCAAGTACTGTTTCACCATAAACAGTTTCATTATCCAAATAATTTAAAATCAAAGATTCGAGTTACTAATGTTTATTTCCACAATATGACCTTTCAAGCATGAGGTCAAACAGAAATTCTATCCGATGATTATAGCAATCCAATGAATGATGAGTCAGATAGGTATAATGGTGAGCTTTTAAAGAATATGGACATCTGATTATTTCACCTGAAGGCTGAGATACGCTGAGTCGGACAAAACAATCTTTTAGAGAAGAGGGGATATGATTCAAAATACGGCAGTTTCCATAATTCTGATGAAATAATTGCCATTACGGTGAAAACAAATGATTATTTTTCATCCAACTAAACCATCACAATGAGAAGACAGTGCGGTTTATCGGTGCGCTCCGCATGGAATCCAAGAAAAACATCATTGCAGTTAAACGATGCGTTCATTAAGAAATTGAAAATCGGAATGTTTCTAAAAGCTTTAGGATATAGAATGTTACACGCTGATCGTTCTTTATTGTAATTTTACTATTGTGTAACATTCAAAGAAGTTAAAGCGAAGTTAAATTGATGAATTACGTTATCTGTTACGCTCACCGGGGCCTAGGTCCTACGGCGAAGAGAAAAGACGGAAATACGTCTATATGGTACGGGATTTCGAATTCAACTCCTTCAAAAAATGATTTTCCAAGACGATTTTCGGCAGTTGGGAAAACAGATGTCCAATCCCCATTCTCCACGAAGTAAAAGATCCCCTACGAATTCCTAAACTCAGGAGTTCAATAACTCTCTCGCGTCTCCGCGCCATCTCAAGAAGAGCTGTTAGAAAGGAAAAAACATGGCCGTCAAAACGCAAGAGTGCGCGTCTTTTAAAAGAGAGAAAAGATTAGAATATATTTTCGTGCTTATCTGGTAAAGTTGAAAAGCAATTGGGCTGAAATTTTACAAGAGTAATGAGAAAAAATATTAGAATGTAATAAATGTGATTTGAAATTAAAACAATTAAAAATAAAGATTTTAGATTTTTAATATTTAAAAACTTAGTTTGCTGTCAAATTGAAAGATCATAATTTGAAGTAGATTATTAAAATTAACAAAATATACAAAATTAAATTTATGTAAATTTAAGAAGGGGGGATGTTCTGTAAAGCTTTTACAACATAACAAAAGGGTAAGGACATTACAATATCTTCAATGTGTTTGATCAGTTAATTATTTTTCTGCAAGAGATACTGTTTAATCCTGCAAAACACTCACCAGCTTAGGTTTCAACTGTATGTAATGTATATGGTATATTAATAACACATTTAATTTAATTATTAAATAAAATCGAAATAGCATTTTATTGTGTTTTGTTTGATTTTTGTATACACCTAGTTGTTGGAATTTTGATTTAGTTACTAACTTTTTATGTCAAGAAAGTAACAGTAATCTGATTGATAATTGTGTTTATGAACATTTACAAATAATCCAAAAATATATTCTAAAAAAAATAATATAACAATTTTGTAGTTTTAAAGTAATTTTCTTGAATTTCAACTGTGTCCCTATTCTTATCATGAATAGTTGGCTGGTATAAAACTCTGATTTATAGAAAATATATATACAACGATTATAGTTTATCTAGATGCCAAGAAAGTTTGAAACCTTATAGTGGCCACTAACTTTAAAAAGTGGCCACTAATGAAACAGCCTACCGGCCACTGGCTACTAACTCAATTTCCCAGTTTTCACCTATACGTCGTTAAATGTTGATGTCACAATATTAAATGAGAAAGCATTGGAAAAAAAAATGTTGCAATGGATAGTAAGTAAAGTAGTTGTTTCAAATTGATATAACAAACATTTATGCACCAGCAAAGAGAGTATTTAAGATTTTTTTTTCTATTTTTATTAATGTAGTATCAATTGTATTCTTTAAGTTACCGATAGTTGATGCTTTATGCTTTAATGAAACTTTTCCAAATTTCTTGTATTTTTTTAAATTTCCAATGCAACATTTTTCCACTTCTTTATTGGGTGTTACAATTTAGTGTTTTTTTACATGTAGTGTTTAAGATAGTAGAGAAGTACCCAATTTTCTTAAATATAGCAATAATGGGACATATTATTAATGAAAGGCAAAGAGAGTGGCACTTATTTGGATGCACCTCACAGGTGCCCTTTTTAACGAGAAGGCACACAGAGTGCAACATTTTTCTGAAACTGTCGTGGAGAAATTCTGGAAAGTCTTAATAAAGAGAAATATTAGTGAAAAATAGATTTTAGATTAAGATGTATGAATCTTTGCAGATTTGAAAAGCTTAAATATATGTAGAAATTTATGCTGTAATTAAGAATCAGGAGATTAAATAATGAAGCCTAGTAGTAGTGGTCTTGTCACGCTATAGGTCAAGAGTTTGACTGTTGCCTGGGCAAGATTCATGCAACCTTTCATCCCTCCAGGATTAATAAAATGAATACCGAGCTTGTTTGGGAACTAAATACTGAGACCACTGTTGTAGGCTGACCACCTGACCGGGGCATATGCTATATGTCAAAATTGGGAAAATTCATTAGCGGCCACTGGCTAGCAGGACTAATTTTTTAAGTGGCCACTTTCTTTAAACTAGCATCCACTTTTTTATTTCAAAATGCTAAACAGTAAAATTTCTATAAGTATTAATCTAAAACTGAGTAGCCCAAATAAATATGTTAATATATTGGAACCAAAAAAAGTAGAATCCTTGATGAAATGCAAGAAAATTTTATCTCCTTGAAAAAAGTGGCCGGAAGGTGGCCGCTGATAGACAATTTTTCACTAGCCACTTTTTTTCATTTACTGGCCCTGTGGCCGGTGGCTAGTGCTAATTTTGACCTTTAACATATGCTATAGCATCTCGGGGCCCAAAGTCAAGTAAACAAGGTTGAACACTGCAGTCCCTTATCCTAATGGATCATTAAAGCCACAGGGTTTTTTTTAATTATTATTAAATAATTACTTTTTTACAACAGTATGATAAAATGTTGCGAAATGCTGAATTCTAATTGGAGGTTAGTTGCCTATAAAAACTGCTTAAGTTTTTAGATTTCTCTTAAAATGACGTTTTATTTTTTGGTTTTAACTACATTAAATTTTCTTATTAGTTTGATGTTCTGTAATATTAGATTCCTGTGAATATTTATGAATGGTACCTTTCAGAATTTTGTGTGGTCGCCGTGTCAGAGTTGAACTTTCTAGTGGAAAATCCAGATCTTCATATAGGCCACCACCTAGGTATGACAGCAATGAACGTTGTTATGAGTGTGGTGAAAGAGGTCACTATGCTAGAGATTGTAAAGGATCTAGACGACGATCTAGGTAAGTCATGCATATCAGAAATTAATTTTTTCTTAGTATTTTAAAGATTGTTAGTCCAAATAAAATATCCTATTAGAATATACTAAAACAATTTAAACATTTTTGAAGACTGGCATAACAAAAAATTATATAAGCTCGTAAACTTATTTGATGTTTAAAATTATTTAACTTTTATAGGCTAAACCAGCCTCATCTCAGTATAAATCACCAATATCACTCAAGCTGCATTGTTGTCATCAGCATTCAGCAGTGAGTTACCAGCTCACCATTTGTTGTTACATCTCAGCACAATTAACATCCTAATGACAACTCAGCTCATCACTGGTTGGAAAGTTCAGCATACAACTAGTCTTTCGTCTTTTCATCTTCAAATCGCCTTGTAGGGTGTTCATCTCAATTGTTTTAGAACAACTCTGCACTTCATCTTCAATATAAAATCGACAATGATTGTCAATCGTGCTTACAACCTAACGTTACCATCCTTAAGTTGTACTATATATTTGCAAGAGGTTTGTCTTTTCCTTTCTTTTTCTGTGTTTAACCCTACTGCATATCTTCTAAGACATTTGGCAATTTTATTGAAATAATATATACAAAAATTATTTTTGTTAAGAAATTAAAATTTCAAAATAAGTAACTTATTTACAAAAGCATACTTTAAAGATTATCTTATTTTTTTCATATGCTCTGTTCTTAAAAATAAGAGTTAAAAAGTAATTTGAGTTAAAAAGTAAAAGGACCCTTGAAAAGAAAAAGCTGAGCTGGTATATTTTTTCTGGAAATCATGGAATCAACCTGTGTAAATGGAACTTGCATTTGAGAAGTTTGCATTCCAGAAAGCTGAAATATTAATTTCTATTATGTTTTTATATCTTCTTCCAATTTTAAAGATTATGAAGGTTTTCTACTTAAGGTAAGTTAGCATATAAAAAGAAATTTATATTTAATTCTAATCTTATGAACCATTTCAGATCACGCTCAAGGTCACCTAGACGAAGGACTAGAAGTCGTTCCCGAAGCCGCTCTGCAAGTCGCAGCCCTGTCAGAGGTCATGGATCAAGAAGCAGATCTGGATCCAGAAGCAGGTAAGTAAGTATAAGCTTAACACCTAGTTGCATACATGTGACATACATAGTTCTGTAAAAATTCATAGTACTGTGTGGTTTCTATTTCATTTTTTACTTATATGCTACATACAGTTCAAAAGGGAATGTTATTCCACTAACAATGTCTAGAGAAAGATTTTTTTAAATTATAAAAATTGCTTTTACCCTTTTGGGTCTGTATTTTTTAATTTTGAGGGAAAATTACTTTGATTTATAAAAAATGTCCAATTAACAAAAAATTAAAGTTTACTAAAATTTAACAAAGAATTAACTCATTTACTTTTTCAGTATTTGTACTTATTAAACACATAGTATATATACAAAAAAAGTATTATATTCATTATTTATGTGTGAACATAACTCCCAAACTGTATTTCTGATTGAACTCCCATATGGTGAATGTGCTGTAAACTACTGTCGCAAGAACTGTATAGATTTTCATACAAATTGGCTAATGAATTATTCATTTATTTTTATACCTTTTTCAAACCACTTTGTATTGGATTTAATTGAAATTGAGAAAATCAAAGTAATGCAATAGAGTATAAGTGGTAAATATTTCAGCAATGTAATTAAGCATTAGTATACTGAGATAACCAGTTTAAAAACAGAAAGTTCTATGTTAAACATAGAATAAGATTAGGGGTTTTTTTTTTCGTGCTTTTCTCCTTTCAAAGTTAGATGTCATTTTGAGCCAGTTTTAAATGTAATCCAAATTGTCTTTTAGCCTAATGTTTTATCCTCTTTTCAACAAGTTTTACTCTGTGTTCCTTTTTTTTTTTTTTTTTCAAAAGTAGACAATTTTTTATAAAAGCAATTTCGTTTGCAAAATTTTACATTTATTTATTGGTTGGCATTTCTAATTATCCAGAGTGCGAAAAATTTTATATAAAAAGCTCACTGAAGAATTTTACTTTTAAACTTGCGTATGGCGTGGTATGGGCAAAATAATAATATACAAAGCCCAGTAGCGTAGTGGTCAGTATGCCTGACAGGTCGCGAGTTCGGCTCCCGGCTGGACAAGGTTCACTCAACCTTTCATCCCTTCGGGGTTGATAAAACGAGTACCAAGCTCGCTTTCGAACTAAACACCAAGAGTCACGCATTGCACTGACCACCTGGCTGTTGCACATGCTGCATAGCACCTTGGGGCCCAGGGTCAAGTAAACAGAGTTGGACACTGTAGGCCTAGGCCCTGATCCTTCATGGATTGTACAGCGTAGAGGTCTGCACGGGCCGAAATTTCCATGCCGGTCGTGGCCCTACTCATAGAAAAAAAAAATTCGGCCTGGCCTGGTAAAAAACTTAAAAAGTTCGGCCCGGCCCAAGTGAATTTCTACAAAACATTGATATTTACGTCGATTTGGTTAAACATTTGTCTCGTACGAGGAGTTCTGACCCAAAATATTTAGCTTAACTTTTTTTTTCATGTTTATAATCTTCACTTTTATAGAAGTGCAGGCTGTGATATTTATTTTTTTAATGAATCTCTATTTCTTGTATGTAAATGTTTATCATTAATACATATTCCATGTATTGAAGTGTTAAAAATCTGAAAAATGCTATACAGTATCTCAGACTGAATTGCATAGAAAAGAACAACAACAAAAAAAAAATACGTTATAGACAAGTTGCCTTCTTAGCAAGTGTAAATGTATATTTTCTTTCTTACGTATTAGTATATTAATTTTGCATGCATCAACACGTTTTCCAGTTTAAAACAGGTTTCCATCATAGGCAGGTTCGTTTTCACACGTTTTACTATATTTTAATAAGTGTAGAAATCTACTATTCTTTAAGAAGGATAGATTTTAATGTTTAGTGTAGAATAATGGCGATTTAAAAATGTATGCATTTTTTGGGCCAGTCTTAATTTAACTGACCTTTTGAATGGACCAGGCCACACTGAAACAATGATTTTCATACGGGCTCGGTCAAAACTAGGACTGAAAATTTTGGGTCATGAAAACTAGGAATGAAACCAGCCCTGTCTCTGTACAGAAAAAAAAAGTTAGTCCCGGTCCGAAAAAAAGTGGAGACCAAGTCCAGCCCAAGTGCCGTGAATGAAAATCGGCATTTTTTTTTTTTTATAATATACAAAATATTGTTAATATTTGAAAATTACAGTAATTTATAAATCAAAATAGATTTTTCTTCAATTATTTCTTCAATTATTAGATCAATGATAAAGTATAGTATTAAGTTAAAGCTTTATATTTTGACTTGAAAGATATGAAGTTTTTTTTTTTTTAATCATAAGAATTCTAGTGGTGATGAGGAAAATTTTCTGTTTATGGATTTTTAGTAACATTAATTAGTACTAGCGGGCCTCTTCTTTAAAATTAATCTCCAATTTATATGTAAATCTCCAACCTGGTCCTCGCTGCCTACAGCACCGAATAGCAAGCCACTCCAAAATCTTGTTGGGGTCCTTTAGTTGTTAATAAATCCCGAACTGTGCCCTTGCTGCCTCCGGCACCGTATAGGAAGGGTTAGAAATTAGAAACTTTTAAGAAGGTGCAAATAACGACTATGATTTTTTTTTTCTAGGTGCCAAACTAGATTTCATTGTTATATATATCCTCAATTTCTTCGCAACCATGTTAACAATAATATTGTTCCATTTTTGTGTGTTAGGGGAGAGGGGGGGGGGGGGTTCTGTATAAGCATTTTATTGATGTGTTCAATGACTAAAAATAAAATAAACCGGTTTTCTTTAAAACTGTAAACCTGATTGAACTACAATATTTGGATTCTAGAAAAATGTACTTTATTCTTTTTATAAAGCTAATATGCATACAAAAGATTATCAAGCAATTATGTCAACAAAAAGAAAATTTGTACTATTAGATACAATTAGGGATAAACCTAGTTTAAAAAAAAATCTTTCAACCATAAAGTACATCAGAAAATAAAAAAATAGCAAATGATAATGAACGTCTGGATATCAATTATGGTGTGGTATTTAAAAATAATTTGAAATCCTACATTTTTTTTGGAGGGAGGGTGTACTAAAATTTTAAAACCTTCTTGATACAGTATCTTATTTTAGGACCATATAAGGAAGGACAAATGCTTAATTAAAAAAAAAAAAAAAAAACCTTACATATTTAAAAAAGTTAAAATTTTATCATCCAATATTTATTTTACACAATCTTACAGCCATTAGTTTGAAAAACTGAAAATCAAGATATTAGGAAGGGTAAACCTAGTTTTAAAAAAAAATCCTGTTACTGAAAGTACATCAGGAAAAAAAAAAAAAAAAAAAATTGCGAATAAATGATAATGAACCTCTGGATACCAATTGTGGTGCAGTATTTAAAAATATTCTGAAATCATATATATTTTTGGTCGGAGGATGTACTAAAATTTTAAACCTTCTTGATACAGTTTCTTATTCTAGGACCATATAAGGAAGGAGAAATGCATAATAAATAAAACTTGCATATTTAAAAAATTAAAATAAAATTTTATCATCAATATTTATTTTACACAATCTTACAGCCATTACTTTGAAAAACTGAAAATCAAGATATTTAGTTTTTAAAATCTCTTAACTCGAGCATGAGTTAATATTAGAGAAATACTTATACTAAAGAACAAATGAGAGCGTTTCTTAAACAAATGTGAAAGAAAGTTAGGTGTCAAATTTGACGATTAGGCATAATTTTGTAGTCATGGAAAGTTAGGTGTCAAATTTGACGGTTAGCCTTAATTTTGTGGTTGTGAAATGCAATAATTTAGTTGCATTTGGCAACTAATGACTGTTAACCCTGTGTATAGGGAAAATTTTATGGCGTAGTAATGAACAAATTAAAACTTTAAAATGCCTTCTAGTAGTGAAAAAATGAGTTTAGACTGGGGAGTATGTGCTTAGTAATTGTACAGGCCAAAAGCTTTAAAACAATGTCACATGAAAAAATCCATTTTTGCTCCCTGTTGTTGTATAAACCTCTTAAATATTTAATATTAGACATATTTGATAATATTTAATGTTTGATATCTTGTGTGCATCAATTGATGTTTTCCCATTGCGAAGTAACTGACTTATTTCTTTTTTCAGAAATGGACGTGGCTCATCAGCAGATTAGATCGATACACATAAATCATGAAAGTTTGCCATCTTACAAAACACGCCTTCATGTTTGGTGATACACAAGTTGTAATTGTATACATATTTTTAATTTCAATAAACCATTTATCATTTATTTTTGTTCATCTCAATTAACTTTTTTGTTATTCTGTATATGTATAATAAAATAATTTTGTGTGTTATTTTGTTTTGTATTTATTTATTCAACACAGTATTCAGTTGTGTAATTTTATCTGAAAATTTGTTACTAATAAAAACTTTGTGATAAAAGTGGTTCTTTAATGTTAGAGATTATGGAAAACCTCCAATAAAACAATTGCTGCTTTTGCATCAGATTCTTCGCAAGATGTACTTGCATTTCATATAAATGTTAAGTTATCGTGTAGACCAGGGATGGCGAAACCAAAAATTTTAAAAATTATTATTTATCAAAATTCTAACATTTCAGGAACATTTTAATGAAGATAAAATCCAATAAATTTTTATAATATTTTTACAGTTATACTAAATTTCATTCCTAACTTATTTATTATGCTGTATTTACTCAACAATATAGCCATGTTTCATCAAATTCCATATTAATACTCCATAAATGAGTTTTTCTTTTATTGTATTACTTCCGAATCCAATCATTTTTGGTTCTTTAGGTAGAAGCAGGTTCAATAGATATGATTATTTACACTAACAATTAAAATTCAATTTTTCAAAATTCTAATGGTAATATTTTCCATTGTACAGTAGAATTTTATTAATTCAAAATCAACCGAACTTGAAAACTTGTTTACTTAGTAATTCAGGCATGTGATTTTTCAGCAAATTAGCGGAATTCAGCGAATTTTCTTTTTATTAATCTGGTATTTACATTATATCAGAAGTCTGCGAAAATGTATGAAATCAGTTACAAACACGTGATCACCAGAGGTGATGGGCGGGCATCTTTGCCCATCAATTTTGATCCAAACAATCACAAGTAATCGTCAATCTGTAGCCAGTATTTTGAGCCAGCCAATCACAAGCCACCACATCTTTCAACTTCGGGAATATGCTTCATGCCTCCTTCCACGCCACAGGATAAGAAACGAAGGGAAAGGCGACACGTTTTGTCATTCGCTAGTTTCAGTATTTGCAAACAAGAGCGATCGGTCAAAAAAAACGATCGCTTGCTCACAATCTCAATTCCGTAAGTGAATAAGGGTTTTGAGTTATGTTATCATCTTGGAATGGCAACAAAACGCTACTCATGTTATGTTTATCTGTAAATGAAACAACAGCGTGCACGAAAATAATCGAAATTGATCGTTCTTTCTTGCCGAAAAATATATGTGTGCATTGTTTTAAGTCGTTTTTGTATATTTTTTTAACAGCATTTAGCTGGTGGCAGATAATTTTAGATATTTTATTTTTGATTTAATTCGAAAATAAATGTATTAAGATTTGATTGCACGTGCTGTGCTTTTATGAACTATGCTTGTTCTACAGAAATCGTATAATCCTCTTAAATCTGTTATTAAGTAATGTTGAATTTTGATTTTATTTATTTATTTATTTTTTTTTTTTTTTTTTGTATCATAATTACCATACATGGATTTTGCATTCAGAAATCCATTAGTTGATGCTTACCAACTGTAATATATATTTTTTAACTAATGTATTGAGAAAGAATCCTGATTTTTGGTTATGGATGGTATTATATTAATTTAAGAATAATTAATATATATATAATTATTATATAAATCATTTCGCCTATCCTTAAAATTTATCTTGTAAATATGACCAAGTATGTATGTATATATATATAACTGTTTAGGTTTTAAATTCAAAGTGAGATTATTAATGTTCAACCAACCAACCAACTATAAAAGGGAAAAAAAATTTCAGCTAATTCAGGGCTCCCAAATGGTCCCCCTTTTCCCCCCAAAGTCCCCTTTTATGCATTTTGGTCCCCCTAGTCCCCTTTTCAGTGACTGAAAAAAATCAATGCAAAATCAAAAGAATTCTAAAAATCGCTAAAAGCTCAAAAATCGTAGAGGACAAAATTTGTTACAGTGGGCTAAAGTGTTGTAACTGGAATTCTTCCACGAATGTTAAAAAATGACCTTTGAATACGGACACATTTTAAGAAACTCATTAAGAAATCTCATTAAAATCCTAAAAACTAAAAAATCGCAGAACACAAAAGTTACTATGTTAAGCTACTGCCTTGACCAGTCTTCAAAGACCGAGCATTTGTGTGCTCCCCCCAAAAAAATGTCAAATGGAGAGAAGCATTGAATTAGGAGGAGACAAAAGATTCAAACTAAAAAAAAAAAATGAATTTAAAGCTCACAACTCTGAATCATTTAAAAGGAAATGGATAGAGTAAAATGCCTTTTTGCATATTTTTAATTATTGGAATGCAATTTCTTTCAAGCAAGACGATATACCTCTACAGAAAACTTTCGGTTGAATCAAGAATTGAAAAATTTCTTCCTTTCTCATTATTTTTCCTACCATTTAAAATTGTTTAACAGTGTGATTTATAACTGAAAACAATGCTACAATACATATTTAAACATCCAAATTATCATAACATGTTTTCTTTGGCTTAAAGACTTCTTAACTTCTTTCCTTGAATTCCTGAAAAATGAAAAAATGTCCTGAAATATGGTAACATGTCCTGAAATATTGCGAGTTTTGTACTATAGCACAAACAGTCATGATTTTTCCGTGAATATATATATATTTGTTTTTTTGCGGAATTGCACAAAATCAGTACTTTGGAATTAATAGGTGCTTTAGAGTCAGAAAATAGTGAAACGTTTTGTAATCTGATGATGAAAAACTCACAAATTTCGTCAAGTGATCGCACACACACACACAAAAAAAAAAAATCGGGAATTTGTCAGTCCGACAGGAAGAAAAATTGCAAATTTTGTTAATTGGTTGGTGAAAAAAATTGCAATAGTCTTCAACCAATTTCTTAAAAAATCGGGAATGTCGTCTGTCATTAGCTGAAATTCGTGAATTTCGGCAAACAATTGTGGGGGAAAAAATACGAATTTCGACAAATGATCCTGGGGAAAAAAATCTCTAATTTCGGCAAACGTTCCCGAGAAAAAAAATCTCGAATTTCAGCAAACGATCGCGTAAAAAAATTCTCGAGTTTCAGCAATCGTTCACGGGAAAAAAATGTCGAACTTTGGCTAGTGATTGCAGAAAAAAATCTCAAACTTCGACAACTGATCGTGGGGAAAAAAAGTAGCATGCGGGTAAATGTGTCCTGAAATTGTCCTCAAATATTGGAAAAAGTATGTCCTGAAATATCATCTAGGACCAGTACTACCCCCGTATTTATTACCCAGGGCCGGTGCAACCATCGGTCAAACGGAGCGAGTGCCCAGGAATGCCCCTGTAGAATTCGAAATAACGTTTCCTTGGTATATTTTTTATCTGCATTTGTTTTTAAATGTTTTTTCATGGTAAAGAAAAAAGTGAGTATTAACTTTATTTCTTACAGGCAAAGTTTATATTTTCGGGGAATGTATAGATTTGGTGAAAGTAACTGTGAACGTAAAAATTAAATATTTAAAGTATTGTAAATTATAGAAGATTTTTCAAAGTCGAAAATAATTATGCCTATCACATGTGAAATTAGTGGCATTTTGGTACATTTATTATCTATGTTATATGAGGGTGTGAGTTTCAAAACTCGCCTTATCAAAAATTGAGTTGTCTCAATAAATTTATTCTTGCATTGAAAAAACACAACAGTCTGCAAAAAAAACTAGTTTTATCTTGTATTTCAGCCCTTGTAAAATCTTGATCTACAGTGAAAACCAATGGACGCAGTTAGAGGCTTTTTGCGATTTCCCCAGATTTGATTTTCTGGATAAGGTGCGTTTTGAAACTCATGTCGTCATATATTATTCTATGATGTATACAATTTAAAAGTAAATTTTATTAGATCAGTATGACAGTATACGTTAGATCCTATTAACTCCTTTGCCAGGGCCCTGTGCAATATTGCACTGGCCCTGCTAACTGCTTATTACCTTATAAAAAGCAAAATCCTTTTTTATGTTCTTGGAAACAATACGAAATTGTCAGAATTCTCATTATTATATATTATTATTTATTCTCATTATATTTAGAATTTGTTCATTTTATATAGACTGATTTTATAATGCTGTTTACTTATCTTATTTAATCAATCACGAAAACAGCCATTAAATGTCTGAACAGCAGCTGATTATACCTTAAAATCCCTCAGTAAAGTGGAAATGAATGGAAATTTGTTTACAGTGAGATCATCACTGGTTGTTTAATTATTATTCAAATCTTCCATAATCTTTTTAAAGTGGATCAAATTAGCATGTTTTTTGAGTCTGCAGTGTCTGAACGGTATTTGTCGAGTGTAGCTCGTAGGGGACAGAGCCGCCTAGTTTATCAGAAGAAAGTATTGGAATCATGAAAATAATTTCCATTTTTTGATAGATTTATATGTTTTAGGTTGACCTGAATACGATTTGACTATTTTTAAAAATCTCTCTCCATTTGTGATATGAAATTTGTAGCTACTCTATCTCACAGGCATGAAAGAGTTCCTCCTAAAGGAGGAATTCCACCTTTTTAAAAGCAAATTTGGACATTCTCTGGATTGATGCAAAAATGCAAAGAAAATATTACAAGCATATGGGAGGGGGGAGGTCTAGAAAACTTAGACATTTTATCTGCTGAAATCCTTGGAGTTAGTTCCCGAATTGCTGTACTATCAAATCAAAGACGAGCTTTTATTATAAGCATCTGAGTCATGTAAATTAAGTTCTTTAACTAGGGAAATGAAGTTTCCAAAAGGTGCTTTTTGGAATAGAATATTTTATTCTATTTATAAAACACACCTGGGTAATTTCAGTGATGTATTTTTGGAAATGTATTTCTGAAGTAAAGATCAATTTGGTATGCATATATTTAGCATGGAGATTTTTTTTTAAAGTAAAGTCTTAAACAGTCAAATCATTCAAAATACTACATTCATTTTGAAAAATTAATCTCTGTACTTCACATAAGTTCATCAGATACATTTGGATGAATTTATACATTTGTTATTTATTTATTTATTTTCTTTTAATACTTTCTAAGTTACAAAAAGAAAATAACAATCATATGTGCAGTTATAATTAATTTTATTGTATGAATAACTATTAAAATGTGTCTAAATTGTACGAGTTTGGCGTTATTGTATAGAGGGAAAAAATTTACCACCTTTTTTCTCATTTCCCACTTTCATGCCTGATCTCAAAACTAGAGCATGAAATTTCATCAAATGCCATATTTAATTAGACTTTAGCACAAATAGGTGCTGATTAGGTTTTGGTGTATACGGGCCAACAGGTGGCATTGCTATGTTACATTTTTCACAATTTACATGATAATTATACCTTAGTATACCTTACCTTTGTTAGGGTAAAATTCCACCAAACTTCACATTCATTTAATCCTTGGCATAAATTCGTAACTGATTAGATTTTGCTGTATTTCATGACAGGTGACAGGCACTACTGGATTGCAATTTTAAGTACTTCTGTGAAAGCCAGAATGCGGCATGTTTGGGATTAAATTTCACCAGGTTTGATACGTAAGATGATTATTTATAACTGATGATTCAATATTGGTTTTGATCACTCCCCACGGGGCTTTGTCATACTAGACGTTTTCCGATGAACATTATAGCTTATCCTAGCTTCTGTTGTGTAGAAAGAAACTAAATTTTATGTTTGAGGAAAATAATAATATATATATTAATCTAATTTTAAATTTTAATATCCAACAGGAGTCATTATTATGCTGTGCTCTTTTTATTCACTAATCACTGTTATTTTTTACCTATAAAGAGAAATATCAAGGTGAATGCCGAAATATTGAATACTTTTATATTCTTGCAGTAGGATATTTAAATGTGTTTCTATAAAGCTGTGTACATTGATTAATGACATCTCATAAAGATAACCATCTAACATATTTTCTGGAGTAATTTAAAAAATTTACTTGCATATTTAGGAAAATTGGTGCAATGTTTTTACTCATGATCCTTTTTTAGTCTACTTTTTGAATAAAAATGCCCCCCCCCCCCCAAAGTCCTCTTTTTAAATAAAAATGGTCCCCTAAAGTTCCCTTTTTAAATAAAAATGGTCCCCCAAAGTTCCCTTTTTAAATAAAAATGGTCCCCCAAAGTTCCCTTTTTAAATAAAAATGGTCCCCCAAAGTCCCCTTTTTAAATAAAAATGGTCCCCTTTCCCCCCTTTTGAGGACTAAAATGTGTTGGGAGCCCTGCTAATTTCAAATTTTAGCAATCGCATGTCTGGTAATTATAGTAAGATATTATTTTTTTAATTAAAGAGTTTTTATTTATACCTAAATATAATAAAACCTATAGAACAACTTAAAACCCTAAAAGGCGATTCCATGCAGAGAGTCACACACGTAACGCAGGCTTTAATTTGCATTTATTCAATTATTTATTATATTTTAATGTTAATTCTGATTTTAGGTGGTATGGTAAATAAGTTATTAACATATTTTTTAGTTTAAATGTGTGTAAGTAAAACTCACAGAAATATATCATTTAATTTCATACTCAAAATGTGCTTTTTTTCTGAAGTAGAAAAAAAGTACATCTTGAGTAATGAAATTAAATGATCTATACTTCTGTGAGTTTTATTGCCACACATTTAAATTTAAAAATATGCTAATAACTTATTTACCATACCACTTAAAATCAGAATTAACATTAAAATTTAATAAATAATTGAATAAATGCAAATTAAAGCCTGCGTTACGTATGTGACACTCTCCACGGAATCGCCCTAAACCTAAATAAAAAAAAAAAACCTGATATGAAATAGAAAGCGTGTCAGTTAGGTATATATTAATATCTTAAAATTAAATTTTCACAATTAAAACCTTTGAAATTTGATAAAGAAGCAAAATAATTTGAAAAATCACTTATGTTGAATGGTTTAGCAAGAAAACGATGCTAAAAAGATTCTTTCATTAAGTTTATAATACCTTAAATCATTCAAAAGTAACAGATTATTTTAAAGTAAATTATATACCTGTTGCGCAAAACTATATTTTTTGTAAGAAAAAAAGACACAAAATTTATAGTTCTCAATAAACTGAATAGTCTTGGTGTAGACCCTCATTTCTAAGGCACACGAAGCCCTTTGTAAGAATTTTTTTTAAGTAAAATGTTTTTCTGATAAATAAAAAATGCTCAAATTTAATTATGCTCGCTTACTAATATATTTAAATAATGTATTACAGTGGAACTCCAGTTATATGTTACTGAATTGTATGTTTCTCTCAGTTATACGTTTAAAGTCACTGGTCCCGATTATTGCCGTTAAAATTTAGGTGAATTGTACGTTTTTGAAATATACGTTTCCCTCAGTTATGCGTTTTTGTTTTTGCATCCCCGGATGTAATTTTATCTTATACGTTTTGCAGAAAATATTCTTTTTCCGAACCTTTTCTACACCTTACCAGATTTTTTCTCTATGGTTTCAGGAATTTTAACTATCTATGTGCAAAATTTGAGCATATGAGAAGTAAAGGGGGAAGGATAGAGGTGTTGGCAGTAGCAGCAGCTTTCCACTCTTCTCTCGGGTTTCTCTTTACCACCACAGCCATGTGACTAGCTGCCTTCGTCTAGAATAGACGCTTTCAATGTGGCATCAGTGATGACGTTTTGGTTGGAAACTCACTCCAAACAAATGGTTGCTATGCATCATTTCTTTTTAAATATAAATCGTAGAAAAGGTTACCACTACATATCAAGTATTAAAGCACTTAGATGTGAGATATAGATGTAAGATATGGCTATAATATACAAACAAAATAGAAAATACAGCATAGCAACCTTTTGTTTGGAGTCTGTTTCCAACCAAAACGTCACGACTGAAATCGTCGTCTATTCCTATAATACAGGATGATGTCATCCTCGTCATTGTGGGTTCAGAACCAAAAAACTATGCTTAAACCAGTTATTGTTAGCAAATGGGGAACGACAAGTCCTTTTTAAATACGCAGTCTCAGCTCTTACTGTAGACTAATGATGAAATCCTGATATGGTGGTCATTTTGGACAAAACATGGATATGTGTCCATGTGCTGTATCGTAGATGGCTTGACATTTCATTGTGCGGCTTGAAAATTAGTCTGAAGTAGGCAGCTCTCTCGGTAGAAGAAAAGCTCAATTATTTGGAAGGCATGAGGTCAATTCTGGTGAGAGACTTTGTCAACACAATTTTAAGCAACAAAGAAATAAAAGATGCTTTAATGTAAGCCGGCCAAGCACGCCTGAAAGAAAGACGATTTTCCAAATTACGGAAACCTCTATAATTGTAGTTTCAGTTTAAGCGTTTGGCTGACATACCGGCATAGGCGTAGAGTTGTATGGGGCTCGGGGCCCCTCCAATAATTTTTTTAGATAGGCTGTATTTTTTACGCTAACTGACATAGAAAAGAAATATCAGATTTTGAATTTCCAAAAAAAAAATTAGTAGGGATGGGCGTTCCTGCTCCTTTTGAAAAACGAAAACTAACTGTTCCAAAGGAACAGGTCACGTGATCTCGTAATGAACGGGGAGAGGGACGAAGACACCAAGACCTGTTCCTGGGACTGTTGTAGTAAGAGACAGGGCATTGATTGATTGTTCGGTTTCAGGGATTAAAAAAAGCGGTCTTTTCTCTTTTCTTTACTGAATACATAACACTGAGGAAGGGAATTTAAAGCAATGAGGGTTTCTGATGCAAAAAGAAAAAAAAATATCTGGATACATCATGTTATTTTTTCTTTTACTTTTCTGTTTTTTTTACTTTTGAGTTTTCAAGTGGAAATTTTGATTATACAAAAAATGAAGAGCATGTTGCTTGAAAAAGAAATAATAATAATAAAAAAATACATTTAATAATATTTTCCGTAATGTAAAAATGGAACCCATAACCAATATTTAAAACAACTGCGATAAATACTATGTTAGCATTTGACTCGAAACTGGCTTTAAGATAATCCAATAAATAAATTCTGTGAAATACTTTTTTTCAAACTTATTAGTTCTAAACTTAAACTAATATGGGAACAGATGTCATATTCGCCCCATATTGGCGCGATATTTTTCTGTTGCCAATATCATATAGGCAACAGGTACTTAACTTGCGCCAAAGTGTCGTTATTTTGCTTGATGTGGTAACCCGGATTATGTTGTTTATGCTGTTGATGTTTTCGCCAAATTGGCAACCGAAAAAAATCGCGCCAATATGGGGCGAATATGACATCTGTACCCTAATATGATTAGATAAACTAAAATTTTTGAGACTTCTTATTAAAATTAGCAAGCTAAAAATTGAAAATAATGCCAAGAATTGAGATATAGTTATGGCTCTAGGAAGGCAGGGCAAGTGAGGGTTCCAAGTTCAATTAACTAAATTTTCTTTTTATCAGACGATTTAAAAAAAAAAATGAATATATATTTTTTTTTCAAGTAACTTAAAATAATTATACAGTAAGAGAAAAGTAAATTAAGGATTTTTTGGTGAAAGGGTAAGCTTTCTCTCCCTAAATCTGTTGTTGAAGACAATATTTAATTCTGTCTCTCTTAAGTTCATGAGTTTAAAATTATCTTAAATGGCAGATAGGGGGATCCTCGACAAAAAAGGATAATAAAATGATTTAATTCTTCAAAGTTCTATTTCATGTGTATATACCCGATTCCCAATTTAAAGGAAAAACAGACTAGGCAATTGATGACAGACATATTCGTTCCAAAATCTAGTGCGGCCCCACCAGTGGCCGAGAGGTTCTGCTCTCGAAGGTGATAGGCGGGAGGGGCTGTGCTCGAACCCAATTGTGCCCGTCGGCCTAATCGTTCGGAGTTTTCTTTTCTAACCTTGGGTTTCCATACTTAAATATGGGTTAGGATCCCTTAAAAAGACCCCCACGGAGGGCATTCTCCCTCGTGCACGTAATCGGCCGTCATAAATAACACCAAAATCTAGTGCCACTGTGATTTTTTTTTTTTTTTTTGGGGGGGGGGGGGGCGTCTTTGGTTTTGTATTTCAAAATTGCATTAAAAAAATAGTTTAGAAACTTCTAAATCTTGTTTCTAATAGAACCTAAGGAACTCTTTAAATGCAAATATTCTCAGTGTTTAGTAGCTGCTTTTGTAAATGTTAATTCCGATATCAATTAATTAAGAACATATCTGACACTGCTTCAAAGTTTTTTAGCATACATTATAAAGCTGACACCAGAAATATATTTTATTTTATTTATTTATTTATTTTTGCGAAATCTTCTAAAGATTTATTTATCCTATTGACTTGAATCCATAAAACAATTCATGATAAAATATCTTTATTTTTCAAGAAAAGCCAAAAAAAAAAAAAAAAAAAAAAAAGACATTTAAGGAATATTTTTTTTTTTTATTTCCTTGGTCATCATAATTAAAATTCTATAAATACAATACTAATAATAAACTATATTTTTCTACCTGATGTCTATGAAAATCAGAAAATACGCATAATGTATAATGAATTTTTCCTGAACAATTTAACTGATCTAGCTTTTTTAAGGTATATGAATTTAAAAAATATCTGACCTCATGTATACTTTCTTGATTTTCCTAAGTCTGTTCTCAAATCTAAACTGTGTTCTTTCTGACACATTCTTCATTTCATTGTTATTCGCAAATGCATAAAATTACTAAGTACTTTTGCTCATAAATTAGCTAATCGAATGGGTTTTCCCCATTTTCAGTAAAAAGCTAAATGTTTCAGAAAATTCTGCAAATTTGATATCTTTAACCGAATTTCCGGACGCGACAGTGCGGTGAAGAGGAAAAACTCATATCATGATACAATAATAGCTAATAGCTCAAGATGTAGTTCATTTATCGAAAATTGAAAAACTGTTCGATTACAATTTTTTTAAATACCCTTTTTAAGAATCTACCACAATATTCCTTAATTCTTTTAATTTCAAGATTTAAAATGAAATTTTTTGCTGTAATATTTTGTAATACAAATTTAAAAACTGAATTTAAGAAATACCATTTATTGAGTTGCTTATTTAATTAAAATTACATTTTTAAAACTTTTAAACATTCTTTATGGATTTCTTCATAAATTAAAAGTTTTTATTGATTCGTTTGTTAGAGGCAAGCATTTTCTAGGAAAAGATTTCAACTTTTACCTTACAAATAACCTTACTAGCGCTGTTTTATTATTATTATTGTATTAACATTAATTTAACCTCATTCCTTTTGCTATTTTAACATATCCTTATTATTCAGCTGCACAAAAATCGTGTTTATACAATAGTTAAATAATAATCTTTAGTTATAGTAACAAATTTAGAAGGGGGGGGGGGGACGGACATGTGGAAACCTTCATTCAGATGTAAACGAAAACGTTTATTATTACTATTATTAATACTAGTATTAATTTTTATGTGCCTATTCCCATTCATACATTTGTTGAACAAATATTAAGAACGAAAAGAAAAATTAATATTTATATCTAATTAATATTATCATAATTCGAAACTCACAATAAAAAAAGAAATTGACATTTTTGTGTATTAAATGTGTAAATTAAATTTTTTATGTATTAAATACAAAATAAATATCTTATGTTTAAAAAATAGTAATTATTTTTTACATTAATAATGCGTATTAAATTATAGTACTCAATTCATGAAAATACAAAGGACCTTTAATCTGATGTATCTTCAATAAGAAAAAGGGTAAAGAGATCTTCTCCCCCTTCCTTTATTTGTCTAATTTATCAGTGACCACCGACAAATTCTATCCATCATATCCTCATGTCCGAGGGGTCTCTCAATGGGAGAAATCGTGTACGAGATTACGGAATCACCTTGATTACAGCTGATTCAGCTGATTACTATGATTACATGTGATTATACCTGATTACACCTAGATTACATGTGATTATACCTGATTACACCTAGATTACATGTGATTATACCTGATTACACTTGATTACAGTTGATTTCACTTGGAAATACGTGATTAAATTGCTAAAATTTATGATTTAACAGTTTTACTCGATTTTATTGCCTTCCAAAAATCTTTTTTTTTTTTTTTTTTTTTTTTTTTTTAAGATTTGTCCAAAATAAGAAATAAGTATCAAGCAGGACGGTGATTTGCCTATCACTGTTCTGCTGACAGTGGCGTAACTAAGGGGGTGGGGTCTGAATCTCACCCCAAATGATGGGCTCGTACACTAAATCATGAATAATAAAAGTAGTAACTTCTGCTAAAACGGCAATTTTTTTTTTCTTTTTTTACATGTTAACTTTTTAGATTTGTCCAAAATAAGAAAATAGTATCAAGCGGGACGGTGATTTGCCTATCACCGTTCTGCCGACAGTGGCTTAGCCAAGGGGGTGGGGTCGGAATGTCCCCCTCTAACGATGGGCCCGTACCTCGGCCCGTACACTAAATCATGAATAATAAAAGTAGCAACTTGTGCTAAAACGGCAATTTTTTTTTTTTTTTTTTTTTTTTTTTTTTTACATGTTAACTTTTTAGATTTGTCCAAAATAAGAAAATAGTATCAAGCAGGACGGTGATTTGCCTATCACCGTTCTGCCGACAGTGGCTTAACCAAGGGGGTGGGGTTGGAATATCCCCTCTAACGATAGGTCCGTACACTAAATCATGAATAACAAAAGTAGTAACTTCTGCTAAAACGGCAATTTTTTTCCTTTTTAGCTCACAGGCTATCAAAGCCTGAGAGCTAATGTGCCCGCCCGTTCTGTATGTATGTATGTATGTACGTAACGCGCTAACTCTTGATAGAAACATCCGATTTGCTTCAAAATTTTTTTCTAGGTTCATTGTGATAAGGCGCTTCCCTGATTAGTTTTGGGAGTTCATTGGTTAAGGATAAAGGGGGAAAAAGGGGTTAGTCCAACTCCTTTTTCAGATAAATGGGTTTTTCATGCAGAATCATTCGATTTGCTCCGAATTTGGTATACCGGTTTATTATGTTAAGGAACTTCCCTGATTAGTTTTGGGGGTTCATTGGTTAAGGATAAAGGGGGAAAAGAGGGGTTAGTCCACCCCTTTTAATTCAGATAAATGGGTTTTTCATGCAGAATGATTCGATTTGCTCCGAATTTGGTATACCGGTTTATTATGTTAAGGAACTTCCCTGATTAGTTTTGGAGGTTCATTGGTTAAGGATAAAGGGGGAAAAACGGGGTTAGTCCACCCCTCTTAATTCAGATAAATGGGTTTTTCATGCAGAATCGTTCGATTTGCTCCGTATTTGGTATACCGGTTTATTATGTTAAGGAACTTCCCTGATTAGTTTTGGGGGTTCATTGGTTAAGGATAAAGGGGGGGTTAGTCCACCACCTTAATTCAGATAAATGGGTTTTTCATGCAGAATCATTCGATTTGCTCCGAATTTGGTATACCGGTTTATTATGTTAAGGAACTTCCCTGATTAGTTTTGAGGGTTCATTGGTTAAGGGAAAAGGGGGGTTAGTCCACCCCTTTTAATTCAATTAAATGGGTTTTTCATGCAGAATAATTCGATTTACTCTGAATTTGGTATACCGGTTTATTATGTTAAGGAACTTCCCTGATTAGTTTTGGGGGTTCATTGGTTAAGAATAAAGGGGAAAAAGGGGGGCTAGTTCACCCCCTTAATTCAGATAAATGGGTTTTTCATGCAGAATGATTCGATTTACTCCGAATTTGGTATACCGGTTTATTATGTTAAGGAACTTCCCTGATTAGTTTTGGGGGTTCATTGGTTAAGAATAAAGGGGGAAAAGGGGGGGCTAGTTCACCCCCTTAATTCAGATAAATGGGTTTTTCATGCAGAATGATTCGATTTGCTCCGAATTTGGTATACCGGTTTATTATGTTAAGGAACTTCCCTGATTAGTTTTGGGGGTTCATTGGTTAAGGATAAAGGGGGAAGGGGGCTAGTCCACCCCGCTTAATTTATATAAACGGGGTTTTTCATGCAGAATTATTCGCTTTGCTCCAAATTTGGTATACCGGTTTATTATGTTAAGGAACTTCCCTGATTAGTTTTGAGGGTTCATTGGTTAAGGATAAAGGGGGGTTAGTCCACCCCTTTAATTCAGATAAATGGGTTTTTCATGCAGAATGATTCGATTTGCTCCGAATTTGGTATAGCGGTTTATTATGTTAAGGAACTTCCCTGATTAGTTTTGGGGGTTCATTGGTTAAGGATAAAGGGGAAAAGGGAGGCTAGCCCGCCCCTCTTAAATTAGATAAATGGGTTTTTCATGCAGAATGATTCGATTTGCTCCGAATTTGGTATACCGGTTTATTATGTTAAGGAACTTCCCTGATTAGTTTGGGGATTCATTGGTTAAGGATAAAGGGGGAAAAGGGAGGTTAGCCCGCCCCTCTTAAATTAGATAAATGGGTTTTTCATGCAGAATGATTCGATTTGCCCCGAAGTTGGTATACCGGTTTATTATGTTAAGGAACTTCCCTGATTAGTTTTGGGGGTTCATTGGTTAAGGATAAAGGGGGAAGGGGGCTAGTCCACCCCGCTTAATTTATATAAACGGGGTTTTTCATGCAGAATTATTCGCTTTGCTCCAAATTTGGTATACCGGTTTATTATGTTAAGGAACTTCCCTGATTAGTTTTGAGGGTTCATTGGTTAAGGATAAAGGGGGGTTAGTCCACCCCTTTAATTCAGATAAATGGGTTTTTCATGCAGAATGATTCGATTTGCTCCGAATTTGGTATAGCGGTTTATTATGTTAAGGAACTTCCCTGATTAGTTTTGGGGGTTCATTGGTTAAGGATAAAGGGGAAAAGGGAGGCTAGCCCGCCCCTCTTAAATTAGATAAATGGGTTTTTCATGCAGAATGATTCGATTTGCTCCGAATTTGGTATACCGGTTTATTATGTTAAGGAACTTCCCTGATTAGTTTTGGGGGTTCATTTGTTAAGGATAAAGGGGGAAGGGGTGGGCTAGTCTACCCCCTTAATTTATATAAACGGGTTTTTCATGCAGAATTATTCGCTTTGCTCCAAATTTGGTATACCGGTTTATTATGTTAAGGAACTTCCCTGATTAGTTTTGAGGGTTCATTGGTTAAGGATAAAGGGGGAAAAGGGAGGTGTATTTTATATATATACATTTATGTATAACTATATATACATTTTTGTATAAACGGCAAACAAAATCTTCACTTGGCGCCCCCTTAGACTTTCGTTCTGGCGCCCTCTGCACCCCCCTAGTTTCGGACCTGATTTCAAAAGATTACATAAACATAAGTTTATTATCGCTATTAATATTTTTAGAAAACGTATTGCCTGCCCTACACATCCTGTGAACAATCAGGTCCAGTTCCGGCACCGATCTTAAAAATTAGTCAGAAAATGGGTCAGAAAGTTTCGCGTTGTTGAGCAGTGAATTTGAGAACCATCTTAAGGTATATTTCTAAAAATTACGTTAACGGAAGTTCATAATCGCTCTTAATACTTTTACAAAACTGATTGCCTGCCCTACACATCCTAAGAACAATCAGGTCCAGTTCCGACTGTGTACAAAAAAAATGAAAGCCTGATCTTGGCCCGGCACGTGTCTGCTGAAAAAATTAAGCCCTGACTCAGGCACCATGTAGCTGTGCGATGCCAATCTCTAAGCTGAACATGTTACATTTCTGTATTGATGTTGTCAAACTAGGATCGGCTCGTGACGCACATTTATAAATATTCTCGCAAAAGTAATGTTCATTGATAATGGCTCATATTTTATCGGCTACATTTAAATTTTCATATCTGGCCGGTAAGGCCGCTTAATTTTTTTTATCGGCCCGGCATGGCAGGCCCGTTGAATTTTTTTGCCTGCCCAACCCGGTCCGTTTATTTTGTTTATCGTCCTGGTCCGTTGAAAATCTGTGAACTGTCCTAATTCTGCCGGAACAAACCCGTTTGAAAGTTCACCCACTTTTCGGCGGCCCGGCAAGGGACTAGGATCAAGCCTGGGCCCGTTCAGACCTCTAGGCTGAGGCACTATATGTTTCCATCTACATTCTCTTTCGAGACATATTTTTCTTATTCTTTATAAACTTTAGACCACGAAAGCCGAGACAAAAGCACAGCGAATCAAGTAAAAATTAAATTTAAAAAATCAAAAAACCCGACTGCGTAAAAAGCGAACTAATTAGTTATATCTCACCAATGTGAAAATATTTTTTATATTACTTACCCATTTTTTTTATTATTTACTTGTACTGATGATTTTTAAGTTATGTTTAACTCTTAGTTGCTATCTATAAACACTGTTTTGATGAGGCCTATAGATATCTATGAAGGAGTTGCAGTAAAGCTAGAGATCATGGAAGACGGTAGTATTCCGAGTGACGCAGCCTTAAGCCTAAAATCGTATCGTATCGTATCGTAGAATTCGTAGATAGCGGAACTCATATATACAGCTAACTCGACATCAAAGAAATTGCGAAAAGCCGCCTGTTAATAACTCATCAAATATAGGTCCTATTGTTCTGATTTTTTTAAAACAGTCTTATATCTGCAGTCTAATCCTATTCTGAATTTTTTACAATTCTACGTGCAGTATATTTTCAGATCTGTAAACCCATTTTGAAAGCAATTTCGATGGTGTAAGTTTGTCTTTTTTTTTTCTCCGAAACGGTCTAGATTTTTTTAAAAACATTAATATATAAAATGAATCTGTTTTTGACGAAGTGGATAAGACTAACCTAGTATCTAGGAAAACTCTTAATTTTTATGTAATCCGCATGAAAAATTGGACTTCTTAGGATCGCGGATTACATGTTATTCTATGGGCTAGCAGACAGAACGTTGCACATCGGTTTTGCGCGGTTTAGGTCACAGTTAAAAATCTGAATATTGGCAATAAATCTTTTTTTAAACTACAAAAACAGTTTATTATGTGCTTTAAAATACTTAGACTGATTTTTTAAAATGGAGCAGTGTTTTGTAATTATATGTATTTTATTTCATTGTTATTCATAGTAAGTAAACATTTTTTAAGGAGAAAATATTTCACATTTAAAAAAAAATTCTCGTATCGAAATTCGATATTCATCCCAAATTCTCGTATCGAAATGAAAATTCATCGCGTTCGACATAAGACTTCGCCATGTATCACTACGCGATACGCGAAGTTGACTGAAGAAATAAAAAATATCAAAGATCTTGAAATGGTATTCCAAGGGGAGAAAGTGAGTACAATTTCTAATTATCCAGACAGCATTCTTTGAAACCGATCCTTTCTAATTAGTATAATGTTCTGAATTGTTTTTATTTTCAACAATACTTATAACTGTTTTCCTTACAAAATAACGTTCATGTGTGGCATAGGTATTTCTTGTGATATGTGAGTGTAACACAGATAGATTACTAATTTAATTTTGTGTTTTGAGTTTTCTTTTAAAGAAATTAAACAAAATCTTTCATTTTTAAAGAACGCACAATTTAAATAAAAGGTATGACGAAATCAAAATTAAGATTTCCAATCCCGTTTATAAAATGATTCATTTGCGAATCGTTTCTAATAATATTATAAACGAAAATTGACTTAAAATGACATCTTTTTCGAAATATGGGTATCTTTCGTTTATTTATTTATTTTTTTTATATAACTCTTTTCAGCTTCAAAAATTAAAGCATCGTAGTATTTCATTTTTATAAAATTTAACCTAAAGGGGAAAAAAAATCTTATTGCCGTTTATCTCTGTAACAAAAGAAAAACAGAAAAAACAAACAAACCTGAAGCATTTCTTTTAGGCTAATTGATTACAGCCATGGGTGCAAGACCTTCAGTCTTGGACATATTTTTGACTGGTAGTAAATTCTACTTTATGTACTTAAATTATCACGATTAGCTCAAAATGAACCATTTTATCCTGACTGGTTGTTTTGAGCCCCTAAATGTAAAAATTTTCATCATGATACTTTTCCTTATTTAGTAATTAAAGTTTATAGATAAATAAGATAAAACAGCTTTTTTGCAAAAGTAAGATTTTGTTTAATTTTAAAGTTAATATGCTTAAAAGAAAGCTTTAAATAATTTACTTTTAAAAAATATAAATGTAGCCAGCTCCCTTATATGGTATTTGTGGTAATGAAGTATAATTGTAAATAAGAACAATTCAGAACATGTTACGATTTAGAAAGATTGGTTTCACAAAATTTCATTAGCAGCTGCATTGTAGCTGTCATGATAATTAGACTTTGTATAAACTAATAAAGTGATTACTCAGTAACCATTTCAATTAATATATTAATCTGACTCGCATCTTAAATTAAATATTAAGTTTTTATTCTGCTTTCATTAAACCATTCACTATTCTTTAATATTCCGCATATTCTGACTACAAAAACTCTTTTTATCAATTCCTCCTGTACACTGGAGGGTTGCCGTGCCACTTACAGAGTAGCGCACTTATCGCCTCGTTGTGCAATAGCATTTGAAAGATCACCACACTAACATAAAAAAGTAGCAATAAAAGAAAAACAAAATTAATCAGTTGATTGCTTGTAAAAAACCCGCTCCATTCTCGGTCGGGGGAGGAACATCACAAGAAAAAAAAACCCTCGCGAAATTTGACAGTATGGTCAGGGGGGGGGGGGGGGGGGATCCAAAACTTCATCAAAATAGTTGTAACTTTTCTAATAAATATGTTACATATAACATATGGTAGTAATAATTGGTATATCTGATGAAAATACAAATAATTTTTTTTAAATGAACTATTTAATGATTTTTTTATCCCTATTACTGTATTGGATTAATAGTAGTTTAAGAGCCATAATTTTATATAGTAAAATCCTTAAAAGCACTCTGCTAGCAGTCCTTGTTCAATCACAAAAGCCTGCCACTAAAAAATTTTAATGCAGAAGATGTAATGTATTTCTCAGATAAAAACAATGAATTTTGCAGTTAAGAAGCACATGTATTTTACAAATATTGCTATTTCTTGGAACACTAAATATGATACATTATCGCCTTTAACACATTATTTTGGAGTAATGAAAACATTGTTATTATATTAAAATTTTTTGTAAATGAGTGTTATAATCAGAGCAGCTCATGACAGGTTTTTCTTGCAGCACTAAAATACATGCTTTCCAAAAGTTTTTCTTTTTTTAATAAATTTTTGCTTTATTTAATGGAAGGAAATTCTGCTAAAAATAAGGCAAAGATTTCATTATTAAAAATAGTGAAAAAGAATAAATTGGCCAGCCGTAAATTGGCCATTTAGTGTTCCCAAAACTGTCAGTCATGAGTTACCACTGTTTATAATGATTTTGCCCAGGCATATTTGGATGTTATATTTCAAGGTAATATCTTTAAGGTAATTTAATAATGTGTGATCTATACCTATTATGTAAAATTTTATAATTTGCACATTTTCTGGTTCCAAGGACAAAGAATGTAATTTAAAGCATGTATACGAAGTAAATTTAATGATGTATGAAATATGATCAATATGATGCAAAATTCTATAATACGCACAACTTCTCATACCAAGGTGTGCATTATAAAGATCTTCTACTGTATTCATATGTAGTTCACACATCAAAAACCTTAAAGATTTAGTATCTGTAAGAGGACATTATTACAACTTTATAATTTTTTCATTCTGTAGCACAAATTACTCAGCTTAGAATTTGCCAATCAAAACATTGCCATCTTGATTTTTTTCCACTGTCTTTATTTACCTCAGAAGTGATTAAGATTTTTTTATATTGCAAATGCTAAAGGTTATAATAGCAAAAAAGCATCTTTAAGCCCTTGCGGATGAGCGACCGGTATACTTGGCCACTTAAGGTGTTCAGAATCCTTCATTATTCTCACCACTTATTTTTAATTGTAAAGTTTACCTTCTTTAATGGGAGCATTTCTGTGATTCAATTACAGAAAATTTTCTGTTTTTAAAAACCTGTAGTAAAAGGTTAAAAATTAACCAAAGGGCTCTTATCGCGAAGGGGTTAAACATCTTGAATTACAGTGAACTTTAATAACCCTTGGCTTTAATTGCCAGTACTCTTCCAATTGAGCTATCTGTACGACAGCCCAGCCAACACAATATTCGCTCAGAACAACTATTATCATGACATCAATTGATTGTGTGAAAAATAATTAAAAGTGTACATGGTTATATATTTTATTATTAAGCAACAGACTTTGCAGATCCGATTTTCTACAAAGCTTTAAAGATTGAAATCTCTAGGCTGGAGGAATGGGAAAGTGGTAATTTTGAGGAATAGGAAGATAATTTATATAGAAGAATTTTCTGTATAAAAATAAAGATTTAAATTTTTTTAATGTTGGGGAGTAGGGGGAGGGAGAAGAGGTGAAATGTACAGTCGTGGAAAAAAAAAGTAAACACCCTCTACTAACTCCTTAACAAATTATTATCGTAGACGAAAGTTATTGGTACCGAACGATTGGAAATAAAGTCTATTTTTAAATGATGTATATAAAATTTGCTTAGGGGGCCATCTACATATTAAAACAAATCCAAACTTCATTTTTTTTCAATGGCAATACCCAATTTTAACGAGATATTTCAAATCTTCGGTTCAAACTATGCCTAGGCACCAAATTTCAAGTCATTTGAATAATAAGTTTTTGAATTATAAACATTCAAAATTTAGTGCTTCTAATGTTAAATTACATTTTCATATTTTTATTCATATCTCCTGAAATTATGCTCCTAATGTGCTAATTTTTTGTGTAGCAGTAATACTAACATACCCAAACATAAATACGTTGAATTTGCAATTTTTATAATTTTGTGATATGAATTATGAAATTAATATTCGAAAAAATTATGAATTGTAACCTAAAATTTTTTTGATGGATTTAGATTTATTAAGTCCTGCTTTATAGAAATCCAAAATTTCACATTTTTCTTCCAAATAGTTTTCAACTTATGCTTAAAAAACGGTAAAAAGATGGTTTAAGGGGCCGTCTATGATAGAAATGACTAGATATTTTGAAATGTCTTACGCTGTCCTGTAATCTAGCAGACTTCATTGACTGCTTGAGTGACGCTTAAGGTGCCTTGATCAAGAAGAGGGCTCTCGGTTAACAATCGAGTACCGAACTTCAATTTGGATACAGCCCTTAAAATAAGCTTGTTTTAAAATAATTAATTTCTCGGGAACTTATAGTACGATTTGCATAAAAATTTGTTTTTAGGCTAATTAAATCGTGTAGAATTCATTTATGCTGTAAGAATTGTGTACTGCTATTGAAAAAAACAAAGTTATGGTTCGTTTTAATATGTAGATGACCCCTTAAGCAAATTTTATATACATCATTTAAAAGTAGACTTTATTTCCAATCGTTCGGGACCAGGTACTTTCTTCTACGGTAATTTGTTGAGGAGTTAGTAGGGGGTGTTTACTTTTTTTTTTCATGACTGTACGTTAGGGAAGTCAGTGCTTATTTATTTATTTATGTCAGTGAGCAACAAATGTTGCAGATTTTTTTTTTTTTTTTCAAACTAATTTTTGAAAGATTTTATTATTTAGGGAAGCTGGAGAGGTGGGTGCAAAAGCAGAAGTGGAATCTTCGGAGCTCAGGGGATTATTTTATATGATTTATTATTATCGTTAATAAAGAATTTTAAATAGGGATGGTGAAAGATTATTTTATATAAAATTAAAGAATGTTTAATTTTTTTGCACTAGGAATGAGAAAAGGGAGAAGCAGAAATTTGTAGTTTTGGATTTAATATAAATATATGTAATTACTTTTATAAGTGATCGATGATTGTTATATATATATATATATATAAAGGTTTAAAGAGTAATATTTCTTGCTATTTTTCTTAACAAAGTAATTTTTTTATATAGTAAAATTTAACATAGCTTTTTATATCTCTGAAACAAACCAACCGAAATACCCTCTAAACATGCATGTTGTACATTACTTTCATATCTTACCAAAGAGTTCTTATAAAAATCTCATTGCACGGTGCTCTTTAAAATTAAGTATGATCATCCTTTTTTGCGGGAGGGAGGGGGGAGAGATTGAAGGTGAATTGAAATCCTGACTATGAATTCTTTGTATTGGTCTTTAATTTTTTTTGTGTGTGTTTATTGTTTTATTTATATTTTTCAATAACCTCAAAAAAGTAATGATATCAATACAAAAACCCTTAACGGGTTAAAAGTTTGTGACGCAGCACTTTATCTTATGCTCTAAGAATTTTAAATATGGAACTTAAAAATAATGATATCAAATTTTGAGTGACGCTATGTTATTAATTATAATCTCTCAATATATTATTTATTTCATCTTTTTATTTTTTTATAATCGCATGTGCCAAAATTATGTTCAATTTAAAAAAATGTATAAAAGTTTATTCATTGATGCTTTAACATTTACACCTCTCATAAATTCCAAGTATTAGTTTTAAAAGATATGATATCAAAATTTTAGTGACGCTTTGATTTGGCTTTAAACGATTTGTTTTAAAATTAAATTTAAATTATTTTTGTTTTGGCTAAGATATATATGCACACATCTAAATAATAGTTTTAATTTTCCAATATACTTTAAATATGTCACTTTCACTGAATTTATATAATGCATTTAAATGTATTTATTTGAATAAATTGATTTATCCTTTGTCCAATGCTATTAAAAATTTAAAATAAGATTTGCGTAAATCATTTTTTTGCGTCATTGTATCCAAACTAAGTGAAATGTATTCAAATGGATACTATGAGGCAAAAAAATTATTTACGCAAATCTTATTTAAAATTTTTAATAGCATTGGACAAAGGATAAATCAATTTATTCAAATAAATACATTTAAATGCATTATATAAATTCAGTGAAAGTGACATATTTAAAGTATATTGGAAAATTAAAACTATTATTTAGATGTGTGCATATATATCTTAGCCAAAACAAAAATAATTTAAATTTAATTTTAAAACAAATCGTTTAAAGCCAAATCAAAGCGTCACTAAAATTTTGATATCATATCTTTTAAAACTAATACTTGGAATTTATGAGAGGTGTAAATGTTAAAGCATCAATGAATAAACTTTTATACATTTTTTTAAATTGAACATAATTTTGGCACATGCGATTATAAAAAAATAAAAAGATGAAATAAATAATATATTGAGAGATTATAATTAATAACATAGCGTCACTCAAAATTTGATATCATTATTTTTAAGTTCCATATTTAAAATTCTTAGAGCATAAGATAAAGTGCTGCGTCACAAACTTTTAACCCGTTAAGGGTTTTTGTATTGATCCTACTTACACAACTTCCAGGTTGTGTAACATTTAAACGGAGCTTCTGATTGTAAAATAGTCCATGAAACATCGTCTTCATTTTGAAAGACCCATCCAATGATAGGCCACTCAATAGGATGCGTAATTTTTTTTCTATACCGCCATTTTGTATTTTACGACCGCCATTTTGAATTTATAAAAACAAAACCTAGCCTATAACCGTCGGACGGTTAACACGAATGGATAGAGATCTCATTCATTAAAATCCATCCAGCCGTTGGGATGTTTCGAGGGTATAAAGAAATCCACATACCCAGATACGAATCAAACACATAACCCTTCTTGGCAGTCGGGTAAAAAGTTTTTACCCGCATCGAGAATTTATATTTCTTTCCCCTCGGATTGCAGAAACAAGCAAAGAGAAACTACGCTGTTAAAAAAAAAAAGGAAATTGCCCAGTTAAACTGATGGCATTGAGCTCACAGGCTATCCACACTAATTGTACATTATACTCTTATTAAAAAAAATATTGCCCCTCAAAAAATAAATGAAGGAATTAGCCTCCGTTTCCCCACTTTATACTTAACCAAAGAACCTCCAAATCTAATCAGTAAGCTCTTTAACGTAATGAACTGGCATACCAAATTTGAAACAAATCAGATAATTCTGCATGAAAAAAACTATTTCGCTAAATTAAGGGGGGTATTAGCTCCCCCATTTCTCCCTTTATGCTGAACCCATGAACATTCAAATCTAATCAGAAAAGCTATCTATCATATCTATCAGAATGAACCTAGAACAAAAAAATTAAACTAAATTAGATAATTCTGCATGAAAACCCATTAATCTGAATTAAGTGGAGGAGACAATTGCCCCCTTTCTTCCTTTTATACTTAAAAAATGAACCTTCAAATCAAATGAAGAAAGCCATATCGGATTAAACTGGTATATGAAATTTGAAGCAAATCGAATAATTTTGCATGAAAAACCCATTTATCTAAAGGGGATCTCTAGGTTGGGATTGGAATTAAGTATTTCGCGTTCGATCGGGTCGCAGGTAGACGGAATATTTTTGGTTGGGTTTGGTTCGGGTTGCAGCTTTGTTTTAAATAAAATTTACAGAGCTTCAAATTTTATTTATTACCCGGGAAGGACCCTAGTTAGGTGTAACGTTTAACTGCTAGTTTTCACGATGACACTTTCACTAACAAATTTAAATAATTTTATTTTAAAATAATTTTTGGTCACTTTATGCGTTTTTGATAGGGATTTGTCAACTGATTATTTTCAGTTACCTCCGGCATTAAAATACATGCTCAACCCGGCCGTAACATGAACCGCGTTTCGAAAAAAATTGGTTACCTGCCTTTTGCTGATGCGCGACTCTTTGGTTCAACTCACAACCGGAGAACTGGTCCATACTTTGTCTTTCACATACTGCTATGTAGTGTATATGCCATATATGTGCACGTAAAATCAATAATATTGAATGACCGCTTATTGGGAGGTTGCTGTATGGAAGAAAAGTACGAAGCAGAGTTTTTCCTTTCGGGTAATGCTCAAAAGTGTGGAAACCCTTTCTGTTGTGGATTCATCCGCCTATAAAGATTAGGTGACTAGTGAGGTGTTTCAAAAATAACCTTAAGAGCTTTTTTTTTCACTTAATTTATCTACAATATTCTTTGACAAGCTTCGAAATTTATGTTTCGAGTAAAAATCGTTTGGCCATCTGCAATTTATTTCTAATTTAAATAGCAGTGTGAGTGTTACAGATCTGCGCGTTTCGAGATATGCCAAATCCGAACGCGAAAATTTTATGTTTTTCACGTGATTGATCAACATATTCCACCTGCTATTTAAAAAAGGGGGAAAAAAGAAACAAAGAAATGTTTTATTGTTCATTTGCTCCAAAAAAATTCTGAAGAACAAATACAGTCCCGATCCGGCCCGAATCTACAGAAAAAATGCAGGACCCGGACGTATCCCGGGGATAATGAAGTTCAGGCCTGGACCAACTTTTCAAAAGCTAAAATTTAGCCCGAGCCCGTACCGAGTTTTCAGATAAAATTAACGAAAGCCCGAGTTTAATGAAAGAAACTTTTACCGAGTTCGGGCTTCGGAAGAGGCCAGGGCTCGTGGAAACCTCTAATATATATTTTGAATTCGGCCCCCCTGTCGGGGAGCCGCCCCTGGATTCAGTGTTCACAAAAAACCTGCCAAGAAGGAATCACAACTGGAAAATGTTCCATTTTAGATTAGCAAGATATATTGTTTTCGTCGAATCTTGATTTTTTTCCCCTTTAAGATAGATTTTCAGAGATTTTACTGTAATACATTTATGCCTCGATTTATGCTCTTGAGAGGTGTAGTATAGAAGGAGTGCGTTTTAATAGTTTTAATGGATACTGTGAAAACGGAGCGTGTTTATAACGAAAATCTGTCTAAAACGGAAAGTTCATAGTCCCGACAAAAGACATACCTTTGAATCATACCTTCTAAGACGAACACCTGTCTAAAGCGGCAATTTCCATACGTTCTATGTGATTCCATCTTAGCCGTTTTGACTGTTGTTATATCCATGTTCAGTAAAGCAGTTCTTCGTTTGAGGTTGGGACCGGACCCCCCCCCCCCCCCCCTTGGCTACGCCACTGTGTGTGTTCCTATCGAGACACCGTGGACCCACGGACAATTCCGAGGACAATTCTCTCGGCACTACGGCTGGCTGTATTCAAGGGACGTCAATATAATCGAAAACCCCAGAAAACCGTGAGAGACAGGAAGCGAGGCATGATGTTTTTGTGTAGTGATTATATTATTCGTTTGTTGTAAGGAAAAGGACAATGATCGGATTCTCCAGACATAGTAATCATGACGAGTCATGATATCTTTTCTCACACGTGCACAGAGCTGAAACTAGACTTTTTTGTGCCAAGGGCAAACATGGATTTTGACGCACCCCCCCCCCCCCTCCTCTGCCGCAAAGAAAATTTACATCGAGAATTCCATTAAGTTTCTAATAGCCGACCTATTTTGAAATTTAAAATATGCAATCATAAAATACGTAATACTGAAGTACGGAATCACCTTTATCAAATATTGATTCATGAAAACTTTGTAAACGGAATCAAAAAGAACCGAAAATATTCCGCTTTATACAGGTTTCCATCTTAGCAGGTATAATTGTTGATATTCTTTCTGTTGAAAATACATACTTTTTTTCATTTAAGTTCGAATTCCGTTATAGATAGATTTCATTTTCATAGATTTTACGGTAGTTGTAGTATAATTCATGCGTTTTAAGTGACAATGATATGAAGTCAAGCGAAGACATTCACAAACTAATATTAAAACAATGGAAACGTTCTCGACAATTATCTCGCTTGCGTTTTATTATTTTCAATTTTTTTATCTTTTTCATTGGATAGCTGAGGTCAATATCTAATGTTATGTTTTCATACTTTTTCGTGTTTGGTTACTTTTTTTTCTTTTAAATATACGAACACTTTTAATTTTTGGAAAACAGTTTGGAATACAGTTGTGAAATTTAAAGTATCCTCATATTAAAACAATGGAACCAAAATCGAAAAAATAAAAACGCACAACGTTAGATATCGGACCTCAGTTATAAACTGCATAAGAAAAAATATATATATTAAAGTTCAAGTGATAATTCTGAAAAGAATGCTCCCATAGTGTTAACATTAGCTTGCAAGTGTTTTCGCGTGTGACTACACTAAGATTAACTTATGAGACTACACTGGTAACGTGAAGAAATTGCAACCAAGGGCGCCGTTAGAAGGGGGGGGGGTGTCCGGGGGCCATATGCCTCCCCGCCTGGCATTACCCCCCCCCCCCCCAATTCAATGTCGCCGGAGAAAATATTTTGACTTTTGAATTTTGGCCCAGTCGGCTAAAGTCAAGTTGGAGATCATTTTTTTTCTTTGCAAGTCGTAGTCGTATTGACTAAACTAATTATTCCAGGTATGAATAGGTTTCTGATTGAATTTTGATTCTTGCAGGTTGGGTTCAGGTGAACCCGATTTTTAGAGAAAAAAAAGTCCAAATTCCTTCAGATAAAAAAATATATATTTGATAAAAGGATGACTTTTGTTTATTTTTCAACATAAAAGATAAAATTTATCCTGAAGTTATGATATGCTATTTTTAGGTGCGTTCATAATTATAAAAATACGTAGCACCTATAGTCGTCGTTCGGTCCGTCTGTCCGTCCGTCCGTCCAGATATAACAGAGCAAAAACTACCCAAACGAATGGTCTGAAAGTTTAAATATATAATTGTTGCAAAATTTTGTCGAGCTATTTCAAATTTTATGAAAATCGTATGTATAGTTTAATGACAAGGACAGTCAAAAGTTTTCCGTTACATTACAGCTAATGGGAAAAAATTATTTAAAGCACATTTTAATGATCTTACAGCATTCCGAAATGAATAAAATTGATATGCACTTATGAAGAGCACTAAAATATGCATTCAGTCCAGTATGCGGTACAAAAAATATTTATAAAACTAGTTATAGTACGAACGCACCTCATTTGTTCCATCTGACTCGCAATTTTCAACTTGTTTTTATAGCTATATTAAATTGTGGACCATTTTTCACTGATTGTGGATTTACGGTCGGCTTGGTTTAATGTATTTAGGGCTCGGTTAAGAATACGGAGGACGAAAATTATTTTGTCGGGGTCGGTTGGGTAGCAAGTAGAGTGGTGCATAGGGTCGGGCAAACTCAACCTGATCCGAGTCGCGGTCTGGACCAGATCGGGTTGGACCTAAACTAATGTCGTTGTGGGTCGGGTTAACTTTAATTGATTTAGGATCGGGTTATGAAACTTACGGTTCTTGATTAGAGAATCGATTTCTCAAAGGAATTTACAAAATTTATTTTAAGATGAAAAACTATACATTTGAATATTAACGAGTATACATGTATATTGAACTTTATCCTTAAAAGTTAAAATCGATACTAGAGGTATAATTGTAGACTACTTTTGCATAGTTGCATTACAATATGGATATATATATATATATATACCTTTTTTTTTTTTTTTTTTTTTTTTTAATTAAGAGGTGGGGTTTAGTTGAGGTTCGAGTATTTTGGGTTCGGGTCGAAATGTGCAGGATGAAATTTTTTGTCGTGCTCAGATCTCGTTTCGGGTTCGAATCTACCCTGTATCGAGTTGGGCAAACAAAACTAAACCCGACTGATAGTTTGAATCGGATCCGGCTAAACTGAATATTTTTTCAGAGAGGTTCGAATTGACTTATATTTTACGAGTTGGGTTAACTTAAATTGCTTTTGGTGGGTGGGTTCGATTCTACCCGATTTCTCAAAATATTCTCCAAAATATACTTAAAAATGAAACATTATATTACTTGGGTATCAAGGAGCACATATACAGAAATATTGTTTTTTCTTCATACAAAATATAATTGATACTAGAAATACAATTGTAGGCTACTTTTCCATTATTCTGTTGTGGATTTTTATGTTTATTTTTTCAGTTTTGGGGTGGGATTGGGTTCGGATTGAAACCTGTCCGTTCTGGGTCGAAGTTTGTCAGATTAGGATCAATTAATCCAACTAATTTTTTTAAACTGGTTCAGGCTGAGTGGATATATAATTTACAGGTTCGGGTCGGGTATGACCCAAACCACGCAGGATTCTATGCTCTCAAAATAATCCGTGAGTTGAACTTATTTTTCCCTTGATTATCTTTTATTAAAACATGAAAATTTGCGCTTTTTTACCCATTCCCCTCCCCACCCATATATATATATATATATATTATATGCCCGACCCGCGCAGGACTCTAATCCGGCCACCCTATCGGGATACTATGCCCCCCCCCCCACACCCCGTAGGGCAAGTTTTGGCGCCGCCCTGACTGCAACCTTAATGTTAAACCTATGGGAGCGTTCTTTAAAAAACATTCTCGCTTGCATTTTAATAGTTTTAAATGATTTTTTTTCTATTTTCGTTGCATATTTTTTAAATTTTACTTTTGGTTATTTTTACGTGTTTGGATTTTTTAACTGCAAGAGAATTTTATCAAAATTCCATATATATATATATATACATTTTTGTATCAAACGACAAACAAAATTTCCATTTGGCGCCCTCTTCGCCTAGGGCCGAAACTAACCTTTTTACACCCGGGGCAAGCATGGATTTTGGCGCCCCCCCCCTCTTCCGCAAAGTATATTTACAAAGAGAATTTTACTAATTTTCTAATAGCCGACTTATTTAAAAATTTAAAACATGTAATCTTAAAATATGTAATACTGAACTACGTAATCTACAATGGCGGATCCAAGGGGGAGGTCACGGGGGTCATGACTCCCCTCTAAACACCAACAAAAATATTATAAAGATCATTTTAAAAATAAAATATACAGTTAGAGTCCCGATTATCCGAGTTTCCACTTTCACAAAAAAATGGCCATAATTTTTTTTGGCAAAAAAAAAAAAAAAAAAAAAAAAAAAAATATGGCCATTTTTTTTCCCCATTCTGACCAGAAAATCAGAGTTCTAACTTTTTACGACTGCTCTTTCATCTTCACCTAACACTTGATTTATAATGGCTGTTTCGTAATAATAGAAGCCATCAGTCCACCAGAAGAAAATGATCCATTCCAAAGGTATAAGCCTTCATTTGGCGCCCCTTCGTTCTGGCACCCGGGGCACATGCCCCCTCTGCCACACCTTAGTTTCGGCCCTGGCCTTTCGTTCTTACGCCCGAGCAAGTGCCGCCCCCTCTGCCCTAAACTAGAAAAACTATTACCTAAACTACTACACAGAAAAAGTTAGAAAATTGCCCCCCCCCCCCCCCCGGTGACAATTATCACTCCCTCCTATCTTTAATATTTTTATATGTTATAAATAATATATATCAGATTTAAAAAATTTGCTTGCGGTCCCTCTCATCTCCCGCGTATTTTAAATACACTTAGTCGACATTAACTTGTAATATATTAGAATGTAATCTAAGTTATATTTAAAATACATATAATTGGAATTGACCTACAATCCATTACGGGTTAACTGGATTATACAATTAAAAACGTAATTTAAATCATCTTTTAATCCATTTCAGGTTAATTAGATTATATAATTAAAAGAGTAATCGAAATCCGCACGTAATCGATTAAAATTAATCTAATTAAATCTTAAAATGTTAAATAAGAATTGATTTGTAATCCTTTACACAATTATCGGGTTATACAATTCAAAAGCTTAAATTGAAATTACTTTTCAGTGCTCTGCGTGTTAATCAATTGCATTATGAGGTGATTATAATGTATTTTAATTTAATCAATAATTTCATTACTCTGTAATCAGATTCTGCCCCAACACTGGTCATATCCATTGAAAATTATTCATATTTTATCGGTTTCGTTTAAATTTTTAAATCGGGTTCGACAGCCCGCGGATTTTTTTTTTCTTTGTTGTTGTTGCCCCAGGTCCCCGTTAAAAATATGTCCTAATGCTGCCGGGCTGACCAGTTTGAAAGTTTCCCTCCATTACGATGGCCCCATGTCGACCACTAAACGTTCTTTGAATAAAATCAAACACAAATTCTTGGGAAAGCCCCTCCCCCCCACAGACTACTTTCTTATCTAGCTTATCTTTTTCCTCATCTGTGAGCTCGCCTTTCTGCCATTTCCGAGGGCATTTCTCATTTCTGCTTTTGCCTTCCCGCCTTCCCCAACTTCCGTCTAAACTGAAGACAGCGAGAGGAAGAAGACAGAATGGCGACAAAATAGATTTTTCTCGAGATTTTTAATTCGAGATTACACTTGATTATACATGATTATACTATGATTATATTGATTACATGTGATTACGTTAAGATTTCATTGATTACCACCGATTACATGTGATGACATGATTACGCATGATTAAGACTTGATTACAGTATGATTTCACTGATTACAGGAACGGTTGTACGAGATTACACCCCATTGAGAGACCCCTCGCTCATGTCAAAGTGAAAACTGAATTTTCAACCTGGCACCAACAAAGTTCCTTTCTTACCAGAGCTTCTTACCCCCCCACTCCCGTCCCCACACACACTAATCTAAGCAAAATACCTCTAAAATGATACGAACAAAGAAGAAACAGCAGAAAAAACATGTTCCTGAAGTATGTTTCTCGATCTCCTGTTCCTGCTCCATTCCACATTCCACTATCTGTTCCTTGTGTTTTTCTGCGGCTGCGCAATGATGAGAAACAGAAACGAGAAGTTTTTTTCCCAAAAATATGTTCCTTTTAAACTGCTCCTCAGATTTGACATCGTTAATCAGGCGATTTTCCCCTTTTCTGGTATCTAGCATTTGATACTTTAATGACGTATCTCATTGTTTGGAAACCTTTTGACGTCATCAACCAATCGCAAGTGAGAGAAAAATGTGACGACGTTTGCTTTGGTGATAGATGAAATTTTAGTTCGAAAAGAACTGTTCTTTTTGGCGAAGAGAAACAGTTCCTTCGTTTTTTCTCTTGGAACTGTTCCTAGGAACCTGTTCCACATTTTTCTACCCATGCCTAAAAATTAGCGTATGTTTTCGATGGATGATTTTTCTTTCTCTAAATTAGCTGTTTAACGGAACTTGTCTATAACAAAGCCCTTGAATTTTTACCTGCTAAAGTAGACGGAAAACGGAAATTTGCACTGGGTATTTGTAATTTCGTCTTAGCAGTTTTTACTGTTTTTTATTCATGATTCAGTAAATTAATTCCGGGAGGGGGGGGGGCAGACTACCCTCCCTTAGCTGAGCCCCTCCAATAATTTTGAAAACTCTACGCCTATTGATACTGGTAATATGAAATTTGTTGCAAGAAAAGGCCCTCCGAGTATTCAAAGCTTCTCAGGGTTGGCTTACATGATTCAAGGACCACCGTGGTAGGGGAGACTGGGGATGAAAGGGACACTTAAATGATTCAAGGACCACCGTGGTAGGGGAGACTGGGGATGAAAGGGACACTCAAATGATTCAAGGACCACCGTGGTAGGGGAGACTGGGGATGAAAGGGACACTCAAAATTTCAGGAAGAAAATAAAATGTACAAAATTTCAACTTTGGTCCTACCGATGACGAAACTTGTTCTGTCTTAATAATGCTTATAGCTAACATCAGCAATTGTAGCGTTGTAGGTGATGAAAGCAAAACTTGTTTTTGATATAAAAAAGTAAATTTTGATGTTGCTTTTCTTTTTTTCTCTAAAGCAGTAATATTGTGTAGTCATTATAATATTTATGTTATTTAGCACTGTAAATTATGCACTTTTTATGTGAATACCAGTATATTTTGTTAGCTAAAATACTCTCATGCATGAATACATTTTTAATTTCGCTAGGCAGGTATGGGTTGAAAAGGACCCCCTAGGTTGTTCCTATCAAGCTTCCTTTAGTGAAGCTCAATAAAATGAGTTGGCTTCATATTTGCTCCAACCATCTAATATGAACTATGGTTTGACAACTGTGAATATGAGTATTCGATTCAGTGGCGTAGCCAAGGGGGGGGTCCGGACCCCCCCCCCCCCCCCCGAATGTAGACCTGGTTTACTGAATCATGGATACAAATACAACAGTAAAAACTGCTAAGACAGAATCACAAAGGATCTATAAAAAATTCCGCTTTAGAGAGGTGTTCGTCTTAGAAGGTATAATTCAAAGGTATGTCTTTTTTCGGGACTATGAGCTTTTCCGTTTTAGACAGGTTTCCGTGATAAACACTTTCCGTTTTCGCAGTATCCCTTAAAACTGCTAAAACGATCTCATATCCAAACTTTTTCTTTCACGTACTCCTTTCTTAGGTTTTTCATTTCGGAGTACCCCCCATTTCTCATAAAAACGTCCCCCTCCGCCCCCCCTCCACTCAAGGAGATAACATAAACATGCTTTTTTCCATTAGTAATCTTCTTATCACAACCATATAATAAATCTATGCAAATTACATTGATATTCCTAACATTTTTGTGACTTCCATTACCGATATTATTTTCACATACCCCAGCAGACCCGCCCACGTACCCCCAGGGGTACGCTACCGCAGGTTGGAAACCGCTGCTATAACACCACCTCTGAAGAGCATAAATCTATTACAGGAAAATGTGTGAAGATGACTTATCTCAAATGAAAACAATTCAAGATTCGACGAAAACAACACTATGTATTTGTGCTTGCTAACGTTTGAAACCTATCTGAAATGAAATTTGTTCCAATTGTGAATCCTTCTTGGCAGGTTTTCTGAAAACACGGAATCCTCTCTTAAAAAAACATTTTAATGTCCCGAGACGGAAGGATAACTAAACAAGTATACCTGCTATTCCGTTTACACAAATTTACTGTAACTAGATTAAACGTAAAACTTCTTTATCTTGGACTTCGATGGAGTTCTGTTGTCGACCATTATCGGAAAGAACGATTTTATACGAACGCAATAACGGTACATTGGTTGAGTTTCGTGACCCTTATCTTTGTTCACATTATAACGGACAATATTAACAATTACTTTAAATCTACTGCCTGCAATTAATAAAAGTAACTATATTTTTGGACCGGTTTTTTGTTACCACTTTCTAAATACACTGGCGAGAAAAAATAAAGGAACAACCATAAAAAGGTGCTTTATGTTAATTCTATTAAGGGAACTTCCAGAAAGGTAACTCAATGTCAACGTTATCACGTAGTCCAATGGGATTAACATTCGCTACAGAAATATATGCAAATTTTTCAGCCTCAGCCCGTTCTTTCGGTTCACGTGTGAAAAGGAGCGCACGTAGGTAATTTGAAGTCTAATTTTAAGGAATGTACGTGAAATTAGGTAAAACTTTGCTTCTAATAGGTAGAATATGTCGTCCAGAAGACAATTGACCGATTTTGAGAAATTGCGTGCGATAGGGAGAATGGAAGCAGGACAGACACTCTTAGGGGTCTGTAAAGACTTATAAATAGCCAAAAGCGTCATGTCAAGAATCTGTAAACGGTTTAAAGACACTGGTATAATGTCCACAGACAACCAGGTCAAGGTAGAAAACGCACCACAATATGCTCTCAGGACTGTAATTTGCCAATGATTGCTAAAAGAAATAGGCAACTGACGTCAGTTCAGATTGCAGGGAGTTTGCTGCAGCAACAAGAACTCGACTATCCTGGTTTACTGTGAGTGACAGGCTGCATGCAAGGAAACCTATAATTTGTGTTCCGCTAACTCCAGTAGCGAAATGCGCCCGATTAAAGTGGTGCAGAGATCATCGTCATTGGAGTACCACGGACTGGAGCCGAGTTCTCTTTACCGATGAATCCCGACTTTGTTGAGAGAGTTACCACAGATGTGTTACCATATGGGGGGAGAAAATCACATGCAATAAGGCTGCAAACATCCGTGAAAGGCATCGATACAAGGTCGTGGAATTGTGGTATAGACGGACATCATTTTGAATGGCCGCAGTGACCGACACATTTTTACCAGTGCAACTGTGAATGCTGAAATATAAAGAGTTGAGATTTTTGACTCTCCTGTCAAGTTGTTTAAGGGTGCAATCGGGAGATTCGGAATTTTATGATTATTAATGGTCTAGAAGGGCGCTACCCCCTTCCACGGAACTCCTAAGTATCCCTTCTAGAGCTGCATCAATCCGACCCGTCCGAAGCTTACTGCTGAACTTGGAGAATGTTCTAAAACTGTTTTCAACCATTTAAAATAAATTAGCTGGGAAGTACAAAAACAGAAACCACCATGAACCATTTTTTACACATTCTAATGCTTCCAAAATAGTGCTAATCCATCACAAATAAACTTCTTACAAAAATTTAACTTCCTTAAAGACGACCAGATATTGGAAGCAACTATTAGATCGAATATGGTATCAAAAGTGGCGAGACATGAAACATGGAAACTCAAAAGAATTATGGCTGAATAAGACAATTGTAACAAAACTGCTTTTTCCAGCATGAACTATATTTGATGTGTGTGCTTCTTACATTACTAGTTTCTGTAGCTGAAAATACAAGATATTTTTCTTAAAGTTAAAACCTTCCCACATAGCATTTTTAGTTTGCAGAAAATTTGCAACAGTTTTGCTTTGAAAACCTGCAAAGTTGCAGTAAGCGTAGCATGACAAGACTGAAAGGTCATAACAAGATAACCCAAACTCCGAAGTCACCACAATTTGAACTTGCAGCTAACTTGTCGTGCAAGTTAAATTCATACTGTATCAAATTCATTGCAAAGTAACGGCAAACAAGTAATCAAAAATGCTGCAGACTTACTGCAAAGTAGTAATCTTTCCATGTCACACTATAAGTTTAACCCCTTCGAAGGGGTCTATAGACCTGATCAAGTCTAGTGATGCGAAAGCGCCGTCAGAAGGTGCATGCATCGGTTTTATCACCACAAACAAGTTTAGGTAATATTTGTACTTTTCATTTCGAGCAGTTTTTGGTATTTAATAAGTATAGCGCTTATAAAAAGCGGTGCCTACCGAATAAAATTTCTGCAATTTCTGTGTATGTGCTGATTGTCTATTCTCTCAACAGAGGGATTTTTTGCTTTCGTCACTTTCGTGAATTAAAGACAGTCTTGCATCAGTTTCACAACAAACTACTCATGCAAGTGGGTGATGGTATACCTTGCGGGAGATTTGCTGCGAATTTCTCAATTCGAATTTGTCACGGCAAGATAATATCAGAAAAAATAAACTTGCTGCTAATGTTCATGCTATCTGGGTTATCTCAAAAGCTCGCATGGGGAGCGCGGCGGATCGCATGAATGTCTCATGCGATTGACACATATGTGAAATCATTATCCAATATCTATTACAGCACAAGTTCTTAATTCAATGGCAAGAAATTAAACATGGAAATTGCTGTTTTAAACTTAACCACTTGATCCTAACTTTATTGTAGGCAAATGTTATGTAATATGAAACTTGATTTAACCCATTCACTGCCAAAACTATAAAGTAATAATTTTCAATTTTTTTGTTAAAAGTCGTTTGCTACCACAAATTCAGAAAGGTAAATTTCGCTTTTCTAATACAGCGAAGTTTCTGCCAATAAATGAGGCATTTTTTTAAATTCTAAAATAGTGGTGACAAAGTAATTAATAAATTAAAGCCACGAGTATACTCGTGGATGACAGCGAATGGGTTAATTAAGTTTAACTCTTCAGTATGCTCTCAGCTTTTTTCATCATAGTGAATCTTTTTCATTGGTAAATATTAATGTAGCTTCAATGTATTATTAGTTGCAGTTATAGAAATTGACCTTACATTTTTTATCCAAGCTTTTTTTTTTAAATTAAGAAATTAAATAAGGTTATACCTAAATTCTTAAAGTTACTCGAAATACTTCTATTATACATACACAGTCAAGACAAGATTCAAAGGGACTGGTAAAAAGTTCCATTTTAGACAGGTTTCCATAGAAAGAAGTGTAATTAATTATGCTTCTAAGATACACAACCTCAATAAGATCTATTGTTCGTTTCGCAGGGATTCTGAAACTCTTCCATTTGAGACAGGATTGCGTTATAGAAAGATTCCACTTTCACAGGTTTCACTATGTTTCACTAAAGAACAATGAAAATCCCCTTTCAGACAGGTTTTCAGCAAATTTAATTGTATCGCAATTCATATTAAGACCATGTAACGCTTCCGTTAAAGACAGGATCCTGTTATAGACAATTACTATTTTAACAAGTTTTATTCTATTCATATGACATAAATAAGTATATTTATATAAATACACAAAACTTGTAAAAATGGAACCTGCCTATAACGGAATTCTGCCTTAAACAGAAATCTTCCGTGCTACGGAAAAGAATACTATACAAATACACCTAACAATACGAAAACCTGTGTAAAACGGAATTTTTCAGCAATATTTACGATTTCATCTTGACAAGTTTTACTATATATATAACCTGAAGGAAAAATTTTGGACCCCGCCCGAAACGAAATCCTGGCTACGCCACTGATTCGATTGCTGCAATGAAGTCAAGTCGGGTATCAAATTTTGCTTTTTTACCAATCAGACTGTTTATTTTTATACAAGGTATCTCTTATTGTTTACCAATAGCTAATAACCGTTAGTTTTAGAGGTGTAGTTCCAATTACAAAAATCTTTTACATTTTGTTCTGCATCGTATAAAAATAGATTTATGTTAAAATAATTTTTAAATAGTTAAGAAATTCCAAATTTTATACAATGCCTAGGTTTCAGCATAAGTTTTATTTAGAAAATGTACCTCCATGTTGTAACAAGTAAAACAGTAAAAATGTATTATTATATGACCAAAACTTACTGTGTTACGATACTTTGAATTTATGAATTTACAGCATTTTAATCTCAGTAAATGGAAAAATGGGTTTTTAGTGCCAGAAAATGCATGAAATGCATAACAAGGTAAATTTGTCTTGCAGAATTTAAGTTTTTAATCACCAACTAATGGTGTGAATTCATTTCAATGAAAAACATAGTCTATACTTATGTATTTCAAGCATTTTGTTTAAATACCTTCTAATTAAAACATCCGTTGACATCATACGCAGCGATTAGTTACGTTAAAGAACAGGTTGTTGGAACCTGGAACCTGTGCAAGAATGAAACCATGGAACGTGTTAACCAATATTAACTATATTTCCCCTCTATAATCAGTGGTGTAGTCGTAAAAAAAGCAGAGGGCATACGCTCTAAGCAGAGGGTATACGCTCTAGGCAAAGGGTATACCCTACAGTGTACATACTATAGCTTTTTTGAGAAACAGAGGGTATACGGTGTACCTTTAAAAAATCCAGAAGGTATACGGCATATACCACCGTATACCGTCCACTAAATCCCTGTCTATAATACACCACTACCAAAAGTGGGGAAATACATCATTTTACTCGTCACTGGTGAGTGGATTTTCTGACAGAGATTGAATTTTTAGTTCGTCTGTGAAACACTGCAGGCTATGGATGGCAAAACTTTTTTTTATTAGTTAGCTATACTCTGTAACTTTCCGAATTACCACAACTAAAACATAGAACTAAGTTCTATCTCTATACTTGGGTTATGAAAATTAAGTAATATCCCAGGAACAAAATGCACTTCAGTTCGGTTATACATTCTTTTATTTTATGTACTAGGGGGCTCGGCTCACTACGAGCTACGCTCGCCAACCCCCGTTCAGACACTGCAGACTCTAAATGCACGCTAATTTGATCGGCTTTAAAAAGATTTCGAAAGATTGAATTATAATTTAAAAAACAGTGGCGATCTCCCTATAATCGGATTTCTATTCATTTCTCTTTGATTGGGGAATTTTAACGCCAAATCCGCTGCGGTACTTCTTGATTATCCCGTTGATCGATTTCGCCAAATTATATAAACCGCCAAACCACTCACCAAATTATACAAATTGACATAATTTTTATTTTAAATAACGAAAGAACAAATAAATTAGTACAATATTAATAAAAATACAAATAAAACGTCAAAATAAAAATAACTTGATGACGTAGACACGTGTAACAACATTTCAAAATAAGCTGATATAAAAGGAATTAAGTAAACAGTCTTTGTCTCCTGGTATTTTTTATCAAAGCAAAAAGAAAGTTCTTTTAAATGAGACATTTTAAATTAATCGTTTTTAATCTGAAGTAATTTTGACCAAGCTATTCTTTCTCTTTTAAATATTCACGTGAAAATACTTTTCTTAGAAATGAAATATTATTTGCGCTTTCCTAACAAAAATAGTTGAAAAGATCCTCTCAAAATATCAAATAAATGTCTAGCGTAATTTCTAAATTTAAACTATTTTGCAATATTTTGTGTTCATTTTATGTAATAACTGTAATGTGAAGTAAATATGACGTAATTTCTCCTATTTAAGACTTCTAACGCATGTTAATGAATTTATTATTTTACAATATCCTTCCTCTTTTAAAATTCACGTGTATACTTTTTATGAAGTAATTTTCAATAAGTTCCTGCTTTTTATACGCAATTATTTAATTTTAATTTGAAAGTATCTTTTCTATTTATAACAGTCACGTGTAAATAAATTTTTAATTTGAAGCAAACATTATTGTTTCTGTTGTTTATACAGTTGGCAACAGGTTAAATTAGTACAATTTTCTAAAATAAGTAAAAAATATCTCTCGAAATGCTGAAAATTTGAATTTAAAATAGAAATGAAACCTCGAAAAATGAGTCAAATTAAAAAGATTAATGAATTCTACACACCGGGAAATTATAACGTATCAGATGATCTAAAAATTATTAAATTCCGATGTATAGTTTTAGCTCCTATAAAACTTTTTTAGTGGAACGATTTTGTTCAACTTTAGCATTAAATATCTCTTAAAATAATTCTTCGATTTGAAAACTATCTGCATCAGTGTGTTTATCAAACATTTCTGTATAATACTACCGATTTTCATATTTTTGTATGCATTATTTTTCTTAATATTAACGAAGAAAGACCTCCGGTCACAAAAAATTCAAAACCGGCGGCGGCGGCGGTGACAGCGGTAGTTACTTTTTTTTAGAATAGAGAGATACCATCAGTTTTGATGAAGTTAATGAAAAGAACATACTATACATTGTACATTGAACATATTGTACATTGATTTAAAATAAACCTTTGAGCTTGAGGTGGGCGATGAAAAAATAAAGCAGCTGACACAGGAAAAATCTGGGAAGAGACTCAAGGGTGAAAGGTTCCATTCTCCCATTGGTTGAGAAGAAACAAGAATCCCGCGATTAATTCTCAAGGTTACAAGTCCTGATAATTGAGCAGTGGTAGACAATTCTAACTAACAAATCAGAAGGCACATAGCATTTCACCACCAAAACAAATCGCCAAGTGTCACTTGAGATTATTTCAAGTATTAAGTTGCAATCATATTAAATTTTCTTTACGACATGTAAGGAATTTTAATTTATTTCTCATATAAAGTGATTCACGGATAACAATGATATGGTATTTTTTAAAATATCCTTTTTTCCCTGCAAAAAATTGATAAAACTGACTTTCTTTTAAAAAAGTAACCAATTTAAATATTTTATACTTATTATTTTGTAACTTACTTTTAAATTACTCATTACATATAATCCTTTTGTATATACAGGTGTATGTAAATTTGAACTAAAAAAAAAAAAAAAAAGAGAAAAAAAAACATATCCCATATTTTAAAAGTATAAAATTGATATTTATACGAAAAGTAAAATTTAATATTTTTTTATTTATAGCTTTGCATCAGGAGGACAGAAGCTTAGGGGATTGCCCCCCCCCCCCCCCCGAAATAATATCCTGGCTACGCAACTGCATTTAATTACCTATGTGTTTTGACTGTAGTTATGTGTGCAAAGCAACAGTAAACTCAAGCACCCCCCTCCCCTTCCTTGATAGCTGATGCGTTTTTTAAAAATAAAAAACTATATAAAACAATTAATAAAAATACTCAGTCAAATTTTATCCTTTTTTTTTTTTTTTCCATGGCACTTTGTGTGCGTAAATATAAATAATTAAATGGCCAAACTAGTACTCAAATAATCAAATTTGTCAGAAAGGAATTTAGATCATCTAAATTCTACCTTGCCCGTATAGTAATTTGCAATATTAATATCTATTTATTATTACTGCAAAATAACAAACAGGGCAAAAAAAAAAAAAAAAAAAAATAAAGTATTTCTTAGATAGTTAGATAGTGAATGAAAAAGGTCAAGCTAAAATAAATTATAGTTCACACTTGTAGTGAAATATAATGAAAAAATAAATTAAATAATGACTTTTTTTTTTTTTTCACTCACCCAAAAGAAAAAAAAAAAGTTGGAACCAAAAATAATAATATCTGAGCAATAACTACCAAAAACTATAAGAAGTTTTTATAATGTATTTTGTTGCATTAAATATTTCTAGTTAATGATTACTTGGACTAATGCCTTTAACTTAGTTTTCAAATATTTAGGGTGGTAATAGTGAAGGGGAAATTTATGATAATTTTTTTAATAAAAATAATTTATGTTTTTGACTGAGTTTTCAAATAATATATATATATAATATATATATTGTTTTAAAAAGTAGTTTATTAGAATTTTTTAATAAAAACAATTAAAATTTTTTTAGCAAATTTTAATAAAAAGTACTTAACAATTAAGTATTACAAATTGATTTAAATAATTAATTACGTTAATAATATTATTAATATAAATTCATAAATTAATAAAATTTTACTTTCAAATAAAATAATCTGAATATAGTTATGTATTCAGATATATTGTTAAATAATATAACATAAAAATATTTTATATAAGTGTAAGAAATAACATTATATTTTCAAAAATATTCATTTTAAGGAATTGGAATAAATAGCTTTTAAGTAATATGAGTTTTAAAAATTAATTTCATTAACAGTATCTTATACATAATAAAAAATTACAAAGCATTTGATAATAAAGTAATAAAGTTTTTCTGTATGAAAAATACTAATTAATTTTAAAAGAAAACTTTGATAAATTAATTTTGCTAATTTAATATTTATCTGATACTAAAGTTATAAGGGAAAAAAATAATGTAAGTTTAGGAGATATTATTACTGAATTACAATAAATGCTCACTTTAATTCATAAAAAAATAGCTTATATGAATTCCGAAATTTATTTAAAACTAAATTTTATTTTATTTAATAAAAATTAAATTTCAATTTTATTTAATTTAATAACAATTAAAACTTAATTTAATCAAAATTTTATTTAATTATCTAATTGACAATTAAAAAAATTGGAAATGAACTGATAATAGAAGTCTACAAATCTTTATTATCTAACTTAATAAAAATCGAAACAAAACACAAATAAAAAATACAAAAGCAACAGAGAGGATAGAACTCGCCTACTTAAGTTTACTAGACAAGCGCGTTAACCACTGGACAACATCGTCCACACAAAACTTTCCCCGAAATAGCATGAATTAACTAGGTACGATATTTCTCAAAGTGCTTGCATTTCATCGCCAAATCATCCCTGCGAAGCAAGCCAAGACCGGTTTCTGATCAACCAATGAGAGGATGGAACCTTTCACTCTTGAGTCGCTTCCAAAATCTGAGGCGTTTTCGCCGATTCCAACCATTAGGCACACCACATACCAGGGAGACATGCGGCAATTTCACCCTGTTAAATAAAAAAACTGGTTTGAACAGCAGAATTTGCCTCATGTCTCACGATTGTTGCATGTCTCTCTGGTGTGTGGCGCGCCTTATAGCCAAAATAAGAAACTGCGCATGCGTGGGGACTTGAAATTCTCTTACTAGAAAACTTATATGTACAGGGTTACCAGATTGGCTCTTTTATCATATCAGGCGTGACATTTTCATCCCATCAACATTTATTTCAGTTGATTAGCAAAACTTTTTGTAAATGTTGTAGGAAGCCAATGGCTTATAATGAAGAAAAATACCTCTACCATCAATTATATATTTTAACTCTTATTGTTTAGTTATTTTAAATCATCTGCAAAATATATTTTTAAATAATTAAAGGTAATTTGGTGAAAGTCCATGCAAAGTTTTATTTATTTCCACAAAAGGAACTGCATATTTAATATAATTCATTGATTAAATACACAACTTTAATATTCTATTTTTATTTGTTTTGTAATTTCCTATGTCAATTACATTATTTTATTTTTGACAGGAATATACGTATATTGTTCAGGTAAATTCATTATAAATAACAAAGCAAAATAGTTTATATAAGCTCTACACAGTAACACGTGTTTCAGAATAACAAGAATATTTCGAGCACCAAAAAATAACAGCCAATTTAGCATGATGACATACAGCAACTTCTGTAACCCTGTACAAGTTTTCTAGTAAGAGATTTTCAATCTCAAGTCCCCACGCATGCACAGTTTCTTATTTTTGCTATAACGGTTGGGATCGGCGAAAATGCAGATCGGAGATGAGCGAGTAAAAATCCCGAACACAATATTTTACCAAATGCTTGCCATATTACACCTTTTCCTTGAGAAGAGCATTGCCGTGGGGGGTTATGGAGCGAGAGTCTCCATAACCCCCAATATTTGTAAAGTTGGGAAATTGTAGATTTTTGAAAGACTTTTTTTTTTTTTTTTTTTTTTTTTTAATAATAGTAAAACAAATATGAATTTATTATTCTTTTGGTGACTTCTTTTCTGAGTGCTGATACAGTGAAACCCCGATCTATCGCAGGGGTGATTGTATTCTGGTAATATACCTGAATTCAGGTATTTATTTCATTTTCAATACTGGAATTCCAGTTTTTCTGATAGTTAAATTCATAAAATAACACTAAAATATCAATTTCATGTGATTGTTAAACATAATTAAAAGTAATATATTTCATAATGAGAGAAATGGACCTACCTGCAATAAATTATATGTTCTCTCTCCATAACAAAACTTCTTCTCGCTAAAATTTCAGGTATTTTTTTCATGAATTCACAATCACCCCTACTATCGTTTTCCCACATTGATCGCTTTATTTGTATAGTCCCTGCACAAAATATATTTAAATAATGTTAACAATACCCGCTTGTATCGTTCTTCAAAAAGCCATTTTCCCGCATTCATCGTTTAAAAAAAAAATTTCCTCACCGAAAAAAATTGAACATCAAGCGGATCCATATGACATACAAACTGGAATTACTTCTTTTATCCTAAAATAACTCATTTGTGATAATTTAGGAGGGAAAGGGGGGGGGGGGACAAGGATTACCGCTGATATTGTGACAGGTATGTACAGTCGTGGGGAAAAAAAAAGTAAACAGCCCCCTACTAACTCAACAAATTATCGTAGTAGAAAGTTACTGGTACTGAACGATTGGAAATAGTCTATTTTTAAATGATGTATATAAAATTTGCTTAGGGGACCCATATACATATTAAAACAAACCCAAACTTCATTTTTTTTGCAATGGCAGTACCCAATTTTAACACGATATTTCAAGTCTTCGGTTCAAACTATGCCTAGACACCAAACTTCAAATCATTTGAATAAGTTTTTGAATTATAAACATTCAAAATTTAGTGCTTCTAATGTTAAATTACATTTTCAAATTTTTATTAATATCTCCTGAAATTATCTATATTATAAAGGACAAACATACCTGTGCGTAACGCATACGTCATTTTGCGAATGGCAACACTTTGAAATTTGAAATAAAATTTTGGTTTTGCAATTTTCTCTACTACAAATTTTTAAACTTCTAAACATCGCACATTTAAAATTTTTACACTGTCGTATAAGGAAAAAAATGCTCTTTTAAATGCAATTTGTTGGAAAGCTATATCTCAATTTATTTTTGAGATATTAATTTTTTTGTAGTTTTTAATACCATTTTTCTTATTGTGGCAACAAAAGTACCTCATTTCTATTGAAAGTCATTGAAAGTAAACTGAAAATAGTCAAAAATAGGCGATATTGTATCTTTTTGTTGCCATTTTTTCATAAAACCTGAAAAAAAGTTTAAATTAAAATATGGGCTATGTCAAGAATATTGTCTGTTATTCTGTGATAATGATGTCATATGCACACTTTTCTATAGACGAAGTTTAAGATTGGATTATAAAAGTGGATTGTTTTAGCGGATGCAAATGACGTCATTTTATAAAAAAGTATGTATTTTAATTCTTAAACGTGAATTATGTTTTGTAGAAGTGCGTCATTTTCACAGCCCAGCTGCTTTGAAAATCTTCACAGGTTAAAATGCTTCACTTTTAAAAATAATGTAATCGAAATCACATACTGATAAAACGCAATGTTTTACAAAAATTTAGAGTGTCTTTATAAAAGAGAGGTGACATGCAAATAGTAGCGATTTATATTACAGAAATTGATGATTTTTGCCTGGATGGATTTGATTCGCTGAGTTAGACTAGCAAATAAATAATTCATGGTTTAAAATAATATCGTGTTCCTGAAGTTTTTGCCGAAAATTCTCTTGAATAATAAAACTTCAATGCTATTCTTTAGCGCATTCTACTATAATTTTATCAAAATAACATAATTTGCTTAATTTAATTTTCCCTAATTTTATATAATCTATATATTTAAAACACAAATGTGTTTTTTAGTCATCTGCCGTGATCTTTCTGCTGAACCAATTTTACTAATATATATATTTTTTTTAAACTGAAAGCTCTTCCTTTGTAGATGTGATCGCACTACCTGGGTTTTTTTTTTTTTTTTTAAATATTTATATATATATATATCCCCATTTTTATATTATAATTTTAAAAGCATTTTATGAAATTTCTTCAAAATGATGAAAATTAGATAGCTTTCATTATTGCAGACGACAAAAATAATGAGGAATTTTTAACTTTATTCATGCAATTTTCTGATAAAAATTCAAAATTGTTGATAAAAATTGTTGTATAGGGTTTAGTGTCGCAAAATCCCATTAGGAGCAGAATATTATATTAGGGCAAAATAACGGAAAATAACATATTGCTTTTCAAAACACGCATTTTTCCTCATAAATTTTCTATAGTGTTTTTCCTTCTGCATGTGTACTGATACTAAGTTTCAGACACTAGGTGAAATGCTTATTTAAGTGAAAATGAAGTCATATTTAAAAGAAAACGATCATTTTCTTAGATAGAAGTAAACATTTTAATACAAATGCGTCTAAAAAACATAAATTACGGAAATTTTTACTCTCCGAAATTGAGATTGGAATCTCAAGAAAAGAGTGCGTCTGTTCACATAAAAGATGTTACTGACAATCGTGGCTTCAAGTTCTGAGTTAAAATGATTTTTAAATGATCAAACAAAATACAGTTTTTTTAAAAATGATGAATATGGATATGAGAAGTGCGCAGGAAAATTTTGAGAAGGTGAAAATTGCTGTTTTTCATTCCGCAATACCAAGCATAAGAGCTTCAATGGACCACAAGCATTACTGACGTCATACAACGTCATGATGGATTATAGCCAACCAGCTTCTTGATTTTTCCCACAAGCGCTCACCAAAAGCCAATCAAATACCCCAATGCTTGTGGGAAACATTGTAAGCTCCACCCAGTGCATGTGGTCAATTGATAACCACATCCTAATAACTGATCTTTATTATATTTTACTGATTAAGTATCTATATTATAAAGAACAAATGTATAAATGCTTAACGCTGACGTCATTTTGTGAATGGCAACACTTCACGATCAAATTTCGGTCCTGAAATTTTCACTACTGCAATTAAACTTCTGACCATCGTACATTTTTAGGTAGCTTTCTTTATAAAAAAGCTACCTATTGCAGCCGTTCGGAGGAAAGCGATTTCAAAAAATTTTGGTATATTTTCATCGATCATGACCCCCAGACCCCGAAACCACCCTCCGTTCAAAATTGATATATATATATATATATATATATATATATCTGACCTATGTCACACTGTAACTCCCGTAATTATGAACCGATTTCGATATAATTCGGTGTGTACATAGTACATACCAATGTCTCGACCGAGTTCGTTGGCCAGCTTCATCCGCCGTTTTGTTTCAAAATGGCAGCCATTTAAAATTTTAAAAAAAAATTTAAACTTGAAATGTGGTACCAAAAAATTAAAAATGGAAAAATATTTTTTTCTTATGTATTTGACCTTTATACAAAGATTCCGGAGCAGTTTTTGTTTCGTTTATATCTTAAAAAATGGCTGAGTTATAGCATTTTGAATTTCTAGCGAGGCTGACATTTTGAAACGTCCTGAATTTTGTCACGCGATAAAAGGCGTATTTATGAACCGATTTGGATGTAATTCGGTGTGTACATAGTACATACCAATCTCTCGACCGAGTTCGTTGGCCAGCTTCATCCGCCATTTTATTTCAAAATGGCGGCTATTTAAATTTTTTAAAAAAATTTAGAATTTGAAATGTGGTACCAAAAAATTGAAAATGGAAATATATTTTTTTCTTATGTATTTGACCTTTATACAAAGATTTCGGAGCAGTTTTTGTTTCGTCTATATCTTAAAAAATGGCTGAGTTATAGCATTTTGAATTTCTAGCGTGGCTGACATTTTGAAACGTCCTGAATTTTGTCACGCGATAAAAGGCGTATTTATGAACCGATTTGGATGTAACTTCGTTTATACATAGTACATACCAATGTCTCGACCGGGTTCGTTGGCCAGCTTCACCCGCCATCTTGTTTAAAAATGGCGGCCATTTAAATTTTTAAGAAAAATTTAAATTTGAAATGTGGTACCAAAAATTGAAAATTGAAAAAATATTTTCTTCTTATGTGTTTGACCTTGATAAAAAGATTCGGGAGCAGTTTTTGTTTCGTCTATATCTTAAAAAATGGCTGAGTTATAGCATTTTGAATTTCTAGCGTGGCTGACATTTTGAAACGTCCTGATTTTTCTCACGTAATAACAGGCGTATTTATGAACCGACTTGGATGTACCTTGGTGTGTACATAGTACATACAAATATCTCGACCGAGTTCGTTGGCCAGCTTCATCCGCCATCTTGTTTCAAAATGGCGACCATTTAAAAAAATTAAAAAATAAAAAAAAATTAAATGAGATACCAAAAAATTGGAAAATGAAAAAGATTTTTTTTGTATGTGTTTGACCTTAATACAAAGATTCCGGAACAGTTTTTCTTTCGTCTATATCTAAAAAAAAATGGCTGAGTAATAGCATTTTGAATTTCTCTTGTGGCTGACATTTTAAAACGACCTGATTTTTGTCACGCGATAACAGGCGTATTTATGAACCTATTTGGATGTAACTTGGTCTGTACATAGTACATACCAATGTCTCGACCGAGGTCGTTGGCCAGCTTCATTCGCCATCTTCTTTCAAAAGGGTTGCCATTTAAAAAAATTAAATTTAAAATTCAAAATGAGGTATTAAAAAATTGGAAAATCAAAAAGATTTTTTTTATGTGTTTGGCCTTGATACAAAGATTCCGGAGCAGTTTTTGTTTCTGAAAATTTGTTCTTTTGTTGATATCTTAAAAAATGGTTGATTTATAGCACTTTGAATTTCTAGCATGGCTAACATTTTGAAACGATCTTGTATTTGTCACGCGATAACACATGTATTCGCCTATTTCGATGTAATAAGGCATGTAGATAGTATACATCAACACCTCGACCAAGTTCGCTGGCCTGATTCATCAACCATCTTGTTTCAAAATGGCGGCCATTAAATTAAAAAATATATATATATTTAAAGTGAGGTGCAAAAAAATTAGAAATTGAAAAAGGCTTCTTTCTTAAGTATTTGATCTTGATATAAGGATTCAGGAGCATTTTTTGTTTGTCTTTACCTTAAAAAATGGCTCAGATATAGCAGTTTCAGTTTCTATTGTGGGTGACATTTTGAAAAATCTGATTTTTTGCATGCGACAGCACTCCTATATATCATAGGCGTAACCAGCCTTTTGAACGGGGGGGTGCCCAGACTTTTTAACCTGGACATGTTTGATACAAACAATATCTTATGTAGTAAAACCTGCTAAAGCGGAACCCCACGAAACCGGTCGAATTTCCGTTTTAGACAGGTTTTCGTCTTAGAAGGTATAGTTGTGTGGTATTTCTTTTAAAAAGAGCTCAAACGCGATTTTTGTTTGCGTGAGGAGGGGTGAGAAGGGTTTCAAAACATTAAAACTAAATCTAAAAAAACATATATATATATATGTAAATGTCCTTGCAGCAGTGACATACGACAGTGACTAAGTGTGGTCACAAGTATAAAACCTTTTGGCACCCTAACTTCTTATAAAGATTAAAAAAAGGCCTTTAATCATACTGTAAACTTCTATAGGCACAAGGGAACACTGCATGAGATCTAAAATTATCTCAGCCAAAGTCTTGTAGATGAAATTTTGCCGGATAATAAATCTCAGATAATACATGCGGTACACCAGTACATACGCACGAAAGTTTTTCAGAATGTAACTCCATGACTTCTTAGGGATTACAGGAGGGACCCAAGAAATTTTGGAGGAAAGTCTATATAAATAATTATTATAATATTATAAATAATTATAATATTCATTAACAGCGTAATTTCAGGCCTATAATCCGCGGATCAAACAATCATGTTTCGACTCAGAAATTTTATTTCATTATTGAAGTTAAATATTTATCGCGATTTAACAAGTTACGTTTTATGAAACAAGATTTCTGGGTCCGAACATAATTGTTTGATTCGCGGATTATAGACCGGTAATTCATGTTTTTACCACAGAATGTGTCGAATATATTAGATAAAGCAGGTCATGATAATATACACTAAATTTTATCAAGATGATAAAAATTATACTATCATAATGCAACTGTAATAATAAAGATAGGCGGTTGTCTGTCTCTCTCTGTGTGTATGCGCGCGCGCTGAACTCTGAAAAAGCAATGCAACCCGCACAGCCCTAAGATTTGACAGGACCTGTACGCCTGAACTCATGCATATCGAAGACAATTTCTGGAATTTTTTCAAATTAGTAAAAAAGAATCCGATTTCAATATTTTATCCAGTAAATTTTGTCTTCTTTTCAATAAAGTGTTTTCGAGATTCGGGATTCTTACAGCGATTTTTCAATTTTTAACAATTTTTTAACCCGTTGAGGACCATGGGTGCATATATGCACCCTCAAAAAGCGCTTAAAACAATTGAGTTTGATACAAGTAAAAAATAAAAGTTAAATTGATTTTACTTAGTTACGAGATTTTCGTGATTTATAAAAATAAGTAAAATAATTGACAAAAAGTGGTGCCAAACGAATAAAATTCGAATAAGATGTCGGTCCTGAACGGTTAATGTTATTTTTAGAGGGTCTTTTTCGCATTTCGCGGTGAATTTTTTCGACATTCCCAAAAGGAATCCGGTTTAAATCTTTTACCCAATTAGTTAATTTCGTTCCCTGTGGTTTTTTAATATTTTCCGAATCTTTCATGCGATTTTTAGCAAGGGTTTTCGTGCTTTGAGGCGATTTTTGGACTTTTTTTTTTAAATAGAAAAAACTCTCCGGTAATTTTTGCAGTTGCCGTGATTAAATTCGAATTGGAATAATGTCAAATCAGTTCTTATAAGAAAGGTGAAAATTTAATTTGGCTCGAAATAAAAAACGCAATAATTCAAGATTCGCTTGTTTCGAGACAGAAGAGCTCGTAGCTTGCTCAGGAGTGCATTGCCAAAGGTAGTCCCCCCCCCCCCCCCTAATCCTTTATTTGTTTAATTCTATGTTCCTTAAAAAAAACAAAAAAAAAAAAACACAACGAAACTCTTCTAGTAATGAAGTTTTCTTTGAGGAACAGGGTTTGAAATAATGTGCGGGATCGCGGTATTTGTGCACAGAAAAGGAAAGCCCCGCATAATAAAAAATGCTGCGCAGTATTTCCCCTCTCCAAATTGTTTCACAGACCTGTGATTCTTCAGTGAGTATTTAAAAATTTTTTTGAAGTCCGCGATTTTTATTTCTTTTATGGAATTTCTCAAAATCAATTAGTGAATCGGTCTCGGAAGAATTTGAGAATTTCTTCAAACGATCGTGGAAAAATATCGGGAATTTCGATAAAAGAGTGCAGAAAAATCGCCAATTTCGTCAAAAGATTGCGCAAAAAAATTTCGATAAACGATTGCCGAAAAATTTTTGCACATTTCGTCAAAATGTCGCGGAAACGAATTGAGAATTTTGTTAATTGGTACGGAAAGATATAGAGAATTTTCCCGATCGGTCGCGCAAAACTATCCCGAATTTCGACAAATGATCTCCCTGTAAAAAAATCAGTCTCATCAATCGGTCGCAACAGAAAATAAATTTCGTCAAAAGATCGCGGTAAAGACGAGAATTTCATCGAAGGATCGGAGAAAGAAAGCGCGAATTTCGTCAAAAGACTGCGAAAAGAAAAAGCGAATTTCATCAAAAGATCGTGGAAAGAAAACGCGAATTTCATCGAAGGATTGTGCTAAAGAAATACCAATTTCGTTAAAATCTTGCGTTAAAAAATGCGAATTTCGCCAAAGGATCGCTAAAAAGTACGAATTTTGTCAAAGGTTAGTGGTGAAAAGTGCGGATTTCGACAAAAAATCGCGTAGAAAGACGTGAATTTCATCAAACGATTTTGGGAAAAAATTGTAAATATCATAAAATGATCGCAGAATAAAATCGCGAATTTGGTCAAACTTTACTGCACTGGGATAAAAGATTGAAACCGGGTTCCTTTTCCTACTTTCAAAAGAACGCCGTGAAACGAGAAAAAACTCTAAAAATCGTATAAAAATTTTCAGAGGAAAAAATTTCTGTATTGACTTGAAAGACTGCAACCATATTCCTTTTACGAAACTTTATGTGAAAAAATGGCCACGAAACACGAAATTCAACCAACCAACCAACCTCCAGATTAATTTGAATTTTCTGATTAATTTGAACTTTTATTTTTCATTTTCAAAGGAGGTAGGGTCTGCGTACCCCCTCCCCCCTCCCCCGCCGGCTAATCTTATTTTGGAATTATCGTTTCACATCTGCATTTCCTTTCAAGTTTTTTGTGCTTATTTCTAAACTTTAAACTATAAAAGCAAAGAGACAAATAGTTTCTATCCTTGTCAAGAACTTGCGTTAATTTCTCATGAAATTGCATAAACATGCAATAGAAAGAACGGAGTTAAAAAAAAATCTCCAACAAACAAAAGACGTCAAAGTGGGATTATAAAGCCACCTTTTTGACTTACTATGACTAATACAGATTCTTGTAAATATTCTAGTTTTAAAAAAGATAAACAACCTAATTTTCTTAAAATAAAAAAAAGAAAGAAAGAAAGAAAAGAACATGGGTCTCTTTTTTTATCACATTTCAAAACTTAGGCTGTTAGGTTTCTGAACTAAACTAATTTGCTAAACTAATTGAACCCTGCTTTCACTTCTTCTTCTTTTTCCTTTTGTAGATTCCGATTTTTTTTTTTTTAATGATTGTGCTTGAGTCTGCGCAAGCGGGGGGGGGGGGGGGGGGGTGCCCGGGCACCCAGGGCACCCCCCCTGGTTACGCCTATGTATATTAACCGATTCCGATGTGAGTGAGCATGTGCACAGCAATTACTAAGGTCTCGACCCAGTTCACTGCTTAGCCTCATCCACCATGTTGTCTTAAAATGACAGGCACTTTAAGAAATTGCCGAATTTGGCAGCCAAATATAAGTTACTTTAAAGAAAAGCAGCTTGGATAAAGCTGACTAATTTCGCGAAATTCTCATTCATTATATTGATAAAAATTAGTATTTAATCTCCTATATTCGGTTTCCACTAAATTGAGCTTCGTGTATTTGCATGATATAAATTGGCTTTTTTAAAATAAGGATTATGAAAGCTACCTCTTCCTCCCGGCACTGACCGGAAGGACTTTCAATTTTCTTAGCATAGGGGAAAAAAATTACTTTCAAATGCAATTTGTTTAAAAACTGTATCTTAATTGATTGATGTATTATATTTTCTAAAATAATTTTTAAGCATGATTTTTTTTAAGTTTATCTTATCACGTGCCGGTTTCAGTACGCAATAATAATAAACATTTTGCACATAAAGCAACAAACATTTTTCAGCATTTGTTTCTGACTATTTTTGCATAACAAAATTAATTTTTAGATCACCAAATATGATTTTTTTTCAAATGGATTTTGTTTGCAAAGTTCATCTCCGTTTATTGATTGTCTTTGGTTTTAAAAACAATTATAAAGCACGAAATATTTTTTAATTTATCTATATCGCGCGGAGCTCGATTACGAAAGATTAATCCGTTTGCCCTTAAAAAAAAATAAAGAGTTGAAAAAGTCATTTTCTTACGGCTAATATGAATTTAAAAAAAAAACTTCCCTATGAGTAAATAAATAAAAATAATATAAATAAAACACAAATTTAACACACATGCGTATAAGCTCTGAAATTATCAGAATATGAAAGGATGCCATAAGTAGCAAAATCTTGGTCAAATAACTCTTAGCATGCGGCTAATAAGAAAATATCGCTTTTGATAAATTTCAAATATTTATTTGATTGTATAATTCGTATTTTCCATATGAAAATTGCTTTTTTAAATATAAGTGGGCAATCTAAAAAAATTATTGCATATAAAAATTATTACTTTTCTAAAAAAAAAAAAATGTTTTCACCTATATTCTTAAACCTGGGAACGATCACCTAGTGTTTCTAATGTGCTAATTTTTTCTGTAGCAATAATACTAAAATACCCAAACATAAATATGTTGAATTTGCAATTTTTATAATTTTATGATATGAATTATGAAATTAATATTCGAAAAAATTATGAATGGCAACCTACAATTTTTTGGATGGATTTAGATTTATCAAGTCCTGCTTCATGGAAATCCAAAATTTCACATTTTTCTTCCAAGTAGTTTTCCAATTATGCTTTAAAAACAGCAAAATGATGGTTTAAGGGGTTTTCTATGATAGAAGTGATCATATATTTTGAAATTTCTTATGCTATCCTGTAATCTAGCAGTCTTCAATGACTGTTTGAGTGGTGCTTAAGATGCCTTGATCAAGAAGGGGGCTCTCTCGGTCAAAAATTGAGTACCGAACTTCAATTTGAATACAGCTCCTAAAATACGCTCATTTTAAAATGATTCATTTCTTGGAAACTTATTGTACGAATTGCATAAAAATTTGTTTTTAGGCTAATTGAAGGGTGTAGAGTTCATTTATACTGTCAGAATTGTGTATTGCTATTGAAAAAAAATAAAGTTATGGTTTGTTTTAATATGTAGATGGCCCCTAACCAAATTTTATATGCATCATTTAAAAGTAGACTTTATTTCCAATTGTTTGGTGCCAGTAACTTTCTTCTACGATAATTTGTTGAGGAGTTAGTAGGAGGTGTTTACTTTTCTTTTTCACTGAATGTGGAACAAGCATTCTATTTTGTTTTTCCCAGCTAATTGTACATCTGCTGTAGAATCTTGTTATAGCAGGATAATTGGCTGTTTTAAGCAATTTTACAGGAGAAAGCTAGTGAAAAGGTCTTTACGAGCATGTTTCTCGTATGTCTATGCATGTATCTTCTCGTATGTTTCATGGAACAAGCAAAAGAACCTACACTAAAAATAGATCTTCTGCAGACTATTCCTTTTGTACTTTCAGCATGGCATGAAGTAACCTCTTCAGCCATCTAGAATTGTTTCGTGAAATGTGGTTTTGTGGAAAAATTTATGAAGAATGCTCAACAGAAGGGAAAGAAAATAATGATAATGGGGAGGATACTGCAGATGAAGAGTGGTTGTGTGTAGCAAAGGCTGTATCTGGTGTCAAGTTTAGCGATTATACTTCCATTGATCAAGATATTGTGACATGTGGTGTCCTAAGCATAGAAGTACTGTGTTGAGATGCAAAAAATGAGCCTACAACAGTGCCAAATCTGTCTGATGCAATTACGGCATTTGAAACTACAAACTTTTATATATGCACATGCAATTACAAAAAATGACCAGAAAAAGGTTGTCCATCTTGAAAATTTGTTTTTCAATTTAAAAAATGAACGAAAAACCCAACATAAAATTACTGATTTAAAAAAAAAATAAATATCAATTTTATACAACTTCGATTTATTTCTTTTACAGTTTGGTAAGTAACAAATTAGTATTTATTAGTATACTGTATACATTGCATGTATTTGTAATGCATAAGCATTGCTTTTTTTCGTGTTTTGACGTTAACCTGCATTCATCGTTTTTTTTCACACACCCCTTGAAAAACGATGGATCGAGGTTCTACTGTAAACAATTGAAAGAAATACAAAAAGAAAGCAGCAAGACTCAACCTATCATTGTGTTTCTCTATTCTATGAAAATATTCATCTACCATAACTTAATTTCTCTACTCCTGTCCATCAACAGCTGACTCTAATCCATACTGAACCATTATAATATGAATTTCAGGAAAGCTTTGTGAGCGAACACAAGCTTTATTTACAGTAACACACCAACAGATAAAACATTAAATTTATTGTTGTAATTTGCGCGGGTTTTAGAAGAACTTAAGTCCGTGTCCATAGAACTCTGTTCTAAGTGTGGGTTCATTGGGCTAGGTATACAAACCGTACTCTAACTTGATTATTTTAAAATGAGATGCCCACCAGAGTTTTCCTACTCTGTACAAACCCGCCTTGCAGATTGGACAGATCCTATGCTTTTGAAAAGGCACAGGTCAAGCACGTTTGAAGTAAAAGTCCCTGTGAAGCCTCATGAGCTATTGTATTTTTTCGGAAGTTGATTTCTTTATTGTTTGCTGCTACATAGGGGAATCTGTAGTGCTCCGAGATTTATAATATTCAGGCTGTCTGAAATACTGTCAAAGTAAATTTCTTGGTTTGAGTTATATCTTTTATACTGCCAAATGGAGAGTTTGGTGTGGAATTTCTTTTAAGTCAAAGCCGTGTGTTAAAGATTTTTATGAGATACTGCTTACATCGGCTTTCTGACTTCTGATGGTTTACTGAGGTGCCTGGGACCAATGTCCCACATCCCCGAGCCACAACAACTGGAGAAGGATAATGTGAAAACAGTCAGTAGTGACGCATGAAGATGGGGAATTTGGATTGGTTGGGGGCAAGCCCCGCCCAACCGAACTCCAGAGCATGTCAGGATGATCAGAACGAAGGGGGGAAAAGCTTAGGCCCAGAAACCCAGAAAAAAAAAACTTTTAAGGGACCATACATTTTCATATTATTTCCTATACAATTTTGCAAAAAGAATTCAAAGACAATTAAAAGAATAAAAAAGATATTTACAGAAAAAGTGAAAAATTTACATATACAAAAGATATCTAATCTTTTCTAATTCTCTTAGAGAATTTGGACATTCCATCCATAAATTTTAGTTTTATGTGCAACATCAGCTCCTGATGTTATTTGCTGGTAGAGATTTTTGAGATAATTGGTTAATTCGTCAAACAGATCAATTCTAAGCTCTTTCTTAATTTTTTCAAATAGTTTGGAAACATCGTTACCGACTCAGTCATGGTAGATAGGCGCCATCTGGGAGATGGGATTTGAGTTAGAGTTACTAGTTTGGTTTTGGGTTGGTTTAGGATTTTCCGTTTTATTTTGAAGTGCATTTGCATACGATTTCTTCAAGTTTTTAAGGGGGTACATTTTGCAACCTCTAAATGAGGCTGGGTGCTCTTCTGAGCAATAAATACATTTAGGTTTGGGGTCATTATCAGTTTTAATTACATTTTTCTTGGGGCAAGAAGCGGAATCATGGTCTTCTTCGCATCTGACACATTTAGGGTCTAAGAAACAAAAACTGGCATGATGAAAGAACTTTTGGCATTTGAAGCATTGTGTCGCCTTCTTTGGCGATTTGTATGCTTCAATTGAGACTAAAATGGAATAATGCTTTGAGTTTAAAGATTTTTTGCGAAAGTTCAGTCCTAGGGAGATGTAAAAAGGAATAAAGGCAGGATATATTTATCTTTTCTACTAATCATTTGAACAGTTTTGTTAATTTCAAGCCCTTCGGCAATGAGATTCTTCTTTCAATGTCATTTGGGTTAATATTCACTGGGAGGCCTCTGATAACGATTTTAAGAGAGGGGATGGTGTCAGGAGTTACATAGAATTAGTGATGGGCGATTCTGGAAAATTTGAGAATCGATTAAAATCGACATCGTATAACCCAGGTAGCACAGCAGTATCGGCCCGATACTGCCCAATATCGGCCAATCTTGGTGTGCATCGGCAAAAACCGGTCATGTTTACCAACATTGGCCAGTATTGATCGATGTTGTCCAATGTTGGATTTGTATCATTAAAACTTCTGAAATCATGAATATTTAAATTTTTTATTCACATATTGTACTTTTTTTAGGAAGGTAGAAAACAGGATAACAGGAAACAATTATAATAACATTTTAAGTTCTGTAAATCCATGTGGAAAAACTCACATTGACCACAGGCCCGTAGCCAGGTGGGGGCCAGGTCGGGCAAAGCCCGACCTGGGAAATGTTTTGCCCGACCTAGCGCATTCCGATAAAAACATTAAATTTCCAGTTTTCCCCCACTTCTTGTCCAACATAGAATGAAGCTCGACATTCTGATCATTTTTTCACTCAGTATTTCCCTTTAAAAAAATTTATGTAATACAACATCAAATTTTCATTTTTCCATGCCAGGACTTGCCCTCTATCCCTAAATTTCCTTTCTAGACTGGAAACAAAAACAGCAAAATTTCATCTATAAAGCTTTTTTTCTCCCCTTTTTAACAGACCTGTCGAAAATTGCTCCATTGTGCGTGCCTCGCTTTTTCGCTTTGTAGAAATTATTCCATACCGCTTCAACAACAAATTGGGTTTACCTTAAATCCCTAAAGTTTGATTTCTTTATACAATTGAAGAGCTGAGTGGATGAACATGTTATGCTACATTTTCTTTAAAAAAATTTATCTTTTGGATGAAAGCGTTATGAGATATCCTATCACATGGTGAAGCTAAAATACTTAGATTCTATTTAGTTTTGAAGATTTAAGAGATTATTCATTAATATTTAATATTTAATAATGTCAATAATATTAATAATTTTTAATATTTGAAAATTAAATATGTATAAGTTTTTCTGAGAGAGTTTAGTACCCTACCTGTTAATATTTTAAACACATGGTATCAAACAGAAGATAAATCATTAAAATTTACAGCAAAAACTTTCACCTCAAATTTCTTGAAACGTAATTTTTGTTACTTAACATGTTCTTCCACTTAGCTTTTCAATTGTCACAATACGTAATTTATCGTTAGGAGGCAGGGTTGAAACCAAAGGCTTCTGAAACTAATTTTGAAGCAGCCCACAATACTGTTTCCTTAACTTTAATTTGCTGTACATGACAATTAAATGCTTCTTTCGTGGAAACTTGGTCCGATTACAACAAAATCCAAAGCACACTCTCCCCCCCCCCCCCTCATGTGAAAATACAAAACAGATAATGGAAGGTCTGTCCCTTCATCTCTTCGACTGTCTCCTATTCCAATGAAATTTTTTTTTAAATGTCGCTCCTAAAATATACCAATCATTATTTCAAATTTAAACAATACAATATGTCAGGTTACTTACGATTTTACAAATCCAAATTTATTACTTACTGACACATTCATAAAACCATTCTTATTCTTAAATTAAAAAATGTTACAGACGCCTTTATTAAGAAACGAAGAAACTAAATGCATTGTTTAATGAAACTGTTCTGCACTTTTTCTTAAAAGCAAACCAGTTTCCAAAGTGGTCGTCAAAGTTGCCAATATAAGCCAATTTTTGCAAGGCGAAAGCCTGATACAGACCATCATGAGATAGAAATCAATTACAACTCAAAGTGCATTTATTGAAAAGTGAAAAATGGTATTCGATTCCAATTCCATATAAAAGAAATACATTTTATTTACGTTATGCCCAGGGCAGTAAGAAGGTTTTTAGAGGCCACCCACAAACTTTTTTTTCACGTCCCCCCACCCCCCTAAGATTTTGGAGAAATATCTATATTTAATTTTGCTATCCGAGTTCTATTTATAAAAACACCAGCGGAGTTTCACTAGTTGATTTTTTCAAAACGAAACTCAAATTAAACTAATTTAGAGTTGGGTTGAACTGCTTTCGGCAATGTGCGTACACCCATTGGGGCTATGCCGGCTCAGATCTCGAATCAAACAAACCTTAAATTATTGTAAATTTTTATTTCGCAGCCGGATTAAATTAAAATTTTCAACATTTTGTTCATGGTGTTACAAGAACAGATTTGATATTCTTAAAACATAAATTTAATCAAAGCACTAGCAAAATTTAACTGAGAATTCCTTCCATTTAGAAAAAAAATGTAAAAAAATCACCGCAAAATGCAAAAGGATGCCAAAAATTGATAAAGATATTTCGAAGTTCATAGCGAGCAAAATTTACTATATTGTGCTAAAAGATTGAAACCGGATTTTTTATTTACGAATGTTAAAAAAATTACCAGAAACACAGCTAAAAATTCTCGAAAAATTCAAAAATAGCAAAAAACAAAATTTGGCCAAAAAAAAAAAAAAGTTTCAAACTGAATTCCCTTTGCAAATGAACCGCCACAACCCCCCCCCCCCCCCCCCCCAATATTGCACATAAATTTAAAAAAAAATATGGAAATGTTTTCGAATTCTCTGTTTTTTTTTCAGTTTGACAATGACATCCGCATGGCTCAGACAGATTTTTTTAAGCACAAAATACTCATAATAACTTTTTTTCTGCTTTGAATGGTGCCTTTTATTTAAAAAAATATCTATTTAGAGATTTACTCATTCCAAAAAAATTACCCTTGGGATGTCGTTTTCATATTTTTCAGTTTTCTCCAATTTAAAATTGTCACCCAAGTGTGCCGGATAGAAATTGAAAAAGAAAGGCTTCGGATAGACAGTACCTTTCTGTGGACAACGAAGATGGGTTCCTTACGAGATAATAATAAAGACATACAGAGTCTCTCTGTCCATTTTTTTCTCTTTTTTGGTCTGACCAGATATTTTTCTGTTCACGACAAGATTTGACAGGAAGGATACCTGTATGCCTTAAATTATGCACATCGAAATAGGTTTTTTTTTTAAATTAAATTTTTATGCTATTTTTAGTGTTTTTTCGAGTTTTGTGCTTTTTCATCCACATTCATAAAATGAATCCATTTTCAGTCTATCTTTCCATTTTAGCCGAATATAGTAAAGTAGTCTTTTGCGATTTTTGAATAGTTCACGAAGTCTTTTATGTAATTTTTAACTTTCTTTCGCGTTCCGATGGGATTTTTTTTACATTAGTAAAAGGAGTCAGGTTTCGATCATTTAGCCACAAGTACAAAATTTTGTCATCTGCAATTTTTGAATTTTTTGCTAACTTTTTATGCGATTTTAAACGCTTTTCCCGTTTTTAAGCTCCTGTGATTAGAAGAGATTTTTCTCATATTTGAAGAAATTTTCGTCTTTTGATGAAATTTTGATCTTTGATTCGCGACTTTTTCGTGTTATGAAGGAAAAAATATTAATGCGTAAGTTCAGTTTCTAATTATGAAAAGTACAATGCAACACAGTTGACGGAACACTATTGGGATTTGATTTGATGAAACTGCATCTTTATATTGAAGGATGTTGGGTAATTTTTACATTAGATTGGTGACTTTCTATATTTTTACGAAAAATGGGCAAATCAAAGCATTTTTTTGTGTGTGCGTGTGTGTGTTTGAACGGAAAAAAACCTCCAGTTCACTGATTTATTATTTTTTTTAAATTTTATTATTATTATTTTTGAGAATGTAAAAAGAATCCGGTTTCAATCTTTTATCCCAATATAGTAAATTTTGTCCTGTGCGGCGTTTTATTCGCTTTCCGCGGTTTTTTTTTTTTTTTTTTTTTTTTTTTTGTACATTCCCAAAAGGAATCAGTTTTAAGTCCGAAGTTTATCGTTTGCAATTTCTGATTTTTTTACAAACCTTTTATGTGATTTTTAAAGTATTTTTTAAAATTCCACATTCAATCTTTTTGCTCGATATAGTCAAATTTTGCTCTCTGTGATTTTTGAATTTTTGTCCAATTTTTTATGCGATTTATACCCCTTTTTTCGCGTTTTGCGAAGACCTTTTGGCAAGTTTATCTGAACCGAAGAATTATCCAGTAGATTTTGCTGCTGTCATGATTAAGATGAAGGTGGGAAAATAACAAATTGGCTCCTGTAGCAAGATGAACGACGATGCTGGAAAATTTAACTTTTACCTGGAGACTATCATATTTATGGAAAGAAAAATTACAATAATTGAAGAATCAGATTGGTATATTCCGAACGGGTTTACGCTGTTGAAGACAGTGGGCCCCCCGAGGGGGAGCACCCCCCCCCCCTCCAAAAAAAAAAGTTTCTTTTTTGAAAAACCAACCGGCAAAGCAAGCGAAGCTCAGCTAGCAGATTTAAATAATTACAGAATGTAATTTATGTATAATTAACATTAGTAATTTATCGAGAGAAGAGAGATGAAACGTTAAAAAAGAAACAGGTTGAACGTAAGGGGATAGGTGGCAAAGGCAGGGCACACAAATGCCTGCTTATTAGGACCCCAACGAGATTAAAAAGCACATTCTTTTTAAACATTTGAATAACAATAATGAGGTTTAAAAGTTTTGAATCTTGGGTTCCAACTTTTCCTCCATTTAATAGGGACCCTAAAAAAGACATTTTAAAAAGTATTTAGAATTGCAAAATTTCTTTCATCTGGGCACCTTTTAAGGGTGTATTCGAAAAAAATATTTTTCCACCCCCAGCAGCTCGAAATTTTCTGAGACATTTTCAGACTCATTTTTTAAAGTAAAAACATGAAACTTGCTGGGGTGATTTCTGAAGACATGTTTAACATGCCGTGTGATTTCATTTTCAGCTCAATTAATTAGAACTTGATTTTTAAACAATTATTTTCTCAGTATGACCATTTTTTTCATTCCCAGATCGCCCGCTTCGGAAAATTCGGTTCAAAACGCCAACTTTGACAGCGTTTTTTACAGTATTTTCTGCATTTATCAAAAAATTAAGGAGCACCGCACATTATATAGTTTCTAAATAAGAGAATTTCCAAGTTTGATGCGTTTGAGAGCAAAAATGAATTTTAAAATGAATCAGAAAATAAGCAGTTTGGATCGGAATACACCCTTAAAAGGAATGGTGGCTGTAGAAAGAAGCCCATGTTTGTTTTGGTTGAAGAAAGTAATAGTATTAAGGAGGTTTAGAACCTGATTGGGACCCCCAACGAGATTAAAAAGCACATTTTTTAAACATTTAAAAAAAAAAAGTGACAGCTACAAGTTTTGAATCCTGGGTTCCAACTTTTCCTACCTTTCATAGCCCCTCCTCCCCCCACCCCCACAAAAAAAAAAAGAAGATTAAAAAAAATTTAGAGCATGCAAAATTTCTTTCATCTGGGCACCTTAAAAAAAATGGTGGCTAGAAAGGAAGCACATTACCTGTTTTGGTTGAAGGAAGTAATTGTATTAAGAAAGTTTTGAAGCTCATTGGAGCCCCATTGAGATTAAAAAGCATATTTTTTAAACATTTGAATAAAAAATATGGAGCCTAAAAGTTTTGAATCTTGACTTCCAACATTTCTTTATTTTTATAGGGGCCCCACGAAAACACAATTTAAAAAAAAAATTAGAGCCTGCAAAATTTTTTTCATCATCTTTAAAAAGAACGGTGACTATAGAAAGAAAGCACAATTTTTTTGAGGGAAGTAATGGCATTAAGAAAGTTTTGAAACTTATTGGGGGCCCCAATGAGATTAAAAAGCATATTTTTTAAACATTTGAATAAAAAATTTGGCCTAAATGTTTTGAATCTTGGGTTCCAACTTTTCCTCACTTTTATAGAAGGCCCTAAAAAAGACAAATCAAAAAGAATTTAGAGCCTACAAAATTTCTTTCATCTGTGCGCCTTTAAAAAGAACGGTGGCTGTAGAAAGAAAGTGCATATCTGTTTTGGTTGAAGGAAGTAATAGTATTAATGAAGTTTTGAACTTTTGGTTTAATCTTTTTCTGCCATTTATAGGACACCCCCCCCCCCCGCCCCACCAAAAAAAAAGGACTAAAATACCATTATATTTTTTAAATAGAATTTAAGCTTTCAAAAGCTCTTCCATCTGGGCACCTTTATAAAGAATAGTGGATATCGAAGGAAAGCGCATATCTGTTTTCTAAATCTGACCAAGATCTTTGACAAAAAATGAATTTGGATAAAACAAATTAAAATGTTATTAAAAATACATTAAAAATAACTATAAAAGTTAAAAAAAACATTATTCGACTCAAAGGTACAATAACTTACTACTGGGCCCCTGACTTTGCTCAGACCCCTCCCAAATGGGGAGGGGGGGGGGGGGTATGGGAAACGATTCCTACGGCCCTGGTTATGCCAAATATCTTATTTCACTTTAATACATTTTTACTATGTCACTGAAGAAACTTTAAAAATTTCGTACTGACTTTAGAAATAACTTATATTTTAAATGAAAAAAAAAATTCCCTAAAATTGCAATGCATATTTTTGAAGAACTATGAATAAGAGATTAAAAAAAAAAAAATGAAGAAATAATCTGCCACCCCTGGAAAAATCTTTGCCCTACCTGGAAGTATGGTCTAGCTACGGGCCTGATTGACCAACATCGCCCGATATCGGGTTATATCGGTAGCAATGATGCACAAGGATGTACCAGCCAGCCAACCAATCAAATACAAGAGAAAGACAAGTTCCCAACATGGCCGCCGTGTTTCTCGCTTTCTCGCCGTATATCTACTCCACCTTCATGGCTGTTGCAGATTAAAAACGAGAATATTTATTGTGATGGTAGTATGGAAAAGTGAGGTGTGTCATTCTTGAAATCCGAAAGTCACATGTTTATGTGAAACGGGTAAGTGCTCTTTATATTTCATATAATGTTTGTTTATTGAAAACATATAATCAGACTCATTTCATATATTCAAACTTGTTTTTTAAATATTGTTTTCTGTTCACATTGGTATTATTACTTGATTAGTTATCCATATTCTTGTGTAGTGTGTATTTTCTGTTCATATCATATTTATACTTGTCTCGCAATGTATATTATCCTTAAAGATTTTCGTCACTAATGATTGTAAACAATGCATATGAATTTTTGGTAGTGTTTGAGTCAGTATATTATTTAACCGTTTAAGTAACACCAAAACACTTTTTCATTGTTTATATATTAATTAAATTGTCCGTTTACTTTATTCTTGAAGTAATTATTTATATTAAAACGTGATTTTCTTTTTTTATTGTACGTAACTGAAACGATTTACTTACTTAAATGGCACAAGTACAATTAAAGTTGTGGGCAATTTATATAACCTTGAGGTCCTTTTTATCAGAATTCGGAATAAATATTTCAGATATCCTAATTCAAGTGTGAGAAATTTTTTTTCTTCCCTTATAAGGGAGAGTATAGAATTTTTTGTTTTTGTTTTGTCATACTTGCTACTTTAAACATAATTTTCCAAATATAAAAATCGTTAAAAGATTCAAAATCAGTCATCAAACAATTACAATCAAAGGTTATTTATACTTTTTATATTTTCTTTGTTATTTATTTATTTATTGGTTTATTTTTTATTCCATCCAAAAATAAAAATATGATACATTGTTAAAGCTGATTCTTCTTATTTAAGTTTAATCATTTGTGATTTTTTTAAAAGATTTCTACTGATAAATTATCTCTCTGTGTGTGTGTGTGGGGGGGGGGGGGGGGGGTTAAGATTTCAAGATTCTGTATAATGCTTCTTCCTACCATCAATACAGTTAAAAATCTTTAAACTTCTTAGTATTTTGTTTATCTTTAATTTGCATAATGTGTTCTTATTTAAGTCATATACAGAAATTTAACCATTTGGGAAGAGTTCCCTATCTTGTGCCACTTGATGCGACTGGCAAAAAAGTAAGCAATGTTGTCAAAAGTCTGTTTTAGCATCTTACCAAATTTTTATTTTTATTATATTTTATTAATATTATTTGTAATATTTTATTTTTAAATTTACCAAATCATCTTACCAAGCGCCAAAAGATTGCAACAACCACATCGCCCAAAATAACTTTCAAAGTTTTCTGGCACATTGCACATGTTATGGAACTCTTGTCATGAATTTTATAATGGCTGTGTTAAAGCACTATTATTTATCTGATGTCTATTAGGAAACAATTAAAAATGCAAATTTCCCAAAAATTTAAGGTTTTTGAATAAACTATTTCTACCTGTTAAATTCCTCTTGGGCAAACTAAATGTAATAAGTTCATCATTGAATTTGGGTTAATTTGAATTCGTCTTCTATTATGTAATGTTATTTTTCACAAAAATTTTGTTTCACATTAAACGGGCCAAAAGAAGAAAAACCTTGCATTGACCCTTGGAATTTTTTTTCTTATGCAACCTCCAATTTTAGTGATTAAGTAATAATTACAAGAAGAAAAAATTCGTCAACTGGTATTGAAGAATTAAAAGTGTAAAATGCTTTTTGTGTATAAAATAAAGTTTGTTAATACAGTAGACTCCTTCAAATTGAATAATTGAAGGAAAATGATTTCATTTTTTTTGTGCATATTCAAATATGCATTATTAATTATTTACTTTAACTTTACTTTTAATATTTTAATCAGTTTTTAAATTACCTTACTTTTTATCCTTTTAGTTTATTACTTTACTTATTTTAATATTTTACAATATCACAATCATTCATTATAATTTTGATTGCATTACTGCATTAAAATTACTGTTTAAAAAATGTAAACAAAGCAATGGCCAGAAATCCGCACAACTTCTGGTCTCAAGCTGTGCGGATTTGAAGGAGTCTACTGTATTATATTGAAACATGTCAGTTTTTTAATCATTCATACATATATTTCCTGGTTTGTGTGGGCCCATAGGGACAGAGGGGCTTCTGCCTCTGTGCTGTCTGTTGGAGATGCCCTCAAAAATGGTGTAAGATTGAGTGTTAACGCACATAGCATGGGTCTCTATATTGTAGTCAATATTGTATTTTTACACTCTTTTATTTAACTTTGTTTTTATATGTAAAGAAGGAATTTTGTAATTGATTTTTCACTCTTTTCTTGATATTCTAGAATTATAAAAATTATGCCTGTGTATTTCCAATGACAGTATGCCATTTTAATATTTTTAGAACTTCATTATAAATTGATTTTAAGGCATTTTTGTCGTACCTAGCCGCAGGTGATAAATCTCAAAATAATCTTTATTATTACAACTATTTATGATTTACAAAAACAAGTTAATTATGCACCAAACCATTTACATCAAAATATGTTTAGTGGCTGTAAAACTGTAACAGTGAAGTATTTGGAACAATAAAAATTAAAAAATATGAAGAAAATAGCTTTTTATTTTTTAAGTTTCCTAATTTTTATTGATTATTTTTAATTATTAATAATAATTTATTTTATTAATTTAATTTTAATATCTCTTTAAAAAAAAATCCTTGTTTATAATTTATTACTGTATATACTGTCATATTAGTCAACCCCAAAATTTGAGAGATATAACATGTCCATCCGTTTGAATAACAATATTTAATAATAGACAACAACAATAGATATAACGATAGTAATCTTGGTTTTAATTTAATTTTAATCAAGGAAGATTAATATGAATTCTGCAATCAAATAGGACAATGAAAACTATTCCAAAATACTGATAATAAAATGGAATGATTTTCATTCCTTTAAAATTTTGGTGTTTATTTACATGTGAGTACATATAGTAATTAATTTATGATTATATGTTAAAAAAAATAGTTTAGAAATCCTGTATAACAGTTTAAATAATAATTTTTTCCCCTGTTACCTACTATATTTTAAAAGATAAGTAGAACAAATATTATATTTTAAATAAATTCACGTATTCGTGCTATTTATCAAGTAATACATCAAAGCAGTGATTTTTCAATAGTTGGGCTCTTTGTAAAATTAATGCATTGTAACGGATTTTTTTTTTTAACGACATAAATTGTAGTCATGAAATTAGGTGTGATTCTCAAGATATAAACATTGAATGCTTATAAAAGTGTACTCTTTTAGAAACTATTTTTATTATTTGCGGAAAGAGTTTGTTTTGAAAATTCACTTTAATTCGAAAATGCATTTTTGAATATTATGTTCAAATTTTGTAAGAGAAAAAAAAAAAAACAGGTAAAATTTTAATATTGTAAGTTTGCAGTTTGTAAGTTAAGTAGTTGGTTTGCAATTTTGTTTTCTGATTTATAAAACCATTAAACAATAAAGTTGTGAGTACTGTGTGATTTTAGCACTAACTATTGGATACAGTAGACTTCCTCAAATCCGCACATCATCGAATATGTAAACAATAGAACTTTCACTTCAGATGTAGGGACAAAATTACAGACTTTTTTATTTTTATATAATTCCATGTGTATTTTAATATGTAATTCTTGTTAATGTGACTGAACTCTTGCTTGTTCATGAAGGAAATAGTATAAATTTATTTCTGAAAAATTCAAGATATCGCTGATATCACTGGTAATTGCAATCTTTTTACCAAATATATTTATGTATTAATCAAGCTTTTTTGGTTATTAAGTCTGCCTAAACCTGAAATAAAACTTTTTTATTTTATGATTTTGATATGAATTAGTAGGGTACCTTTGTGAGGCAAGTTTGTTTGAATAATTGAAGAAAAATGTATATAATCTTTATTATGTATATTCAATTATGCATTATTATTTACTTGACGTTTACTTTTAATAATTTAATTATTTTTTAAATTATCTTAATTTTTATTATTTCAATTTATTATTTTACTTAGTTATTTTAATATTTTACTATAAGTAAGCATTCATTATAATTTCGATTGCATTATTACATTCAAATTACTGTTTAAAAATATAAACAAAGAAAGCAATGACCAAAAATCTGCACAACCTCTGGTCCCAAGCTGTGCGGATTTGAGGGAGTCTACTGTATTAATATAATAAAGTAAAAATATTTCATTTTCAAGCTGAAATTTTGGTGAATAAATTCAAATCTCCCATTTAAAATTTGTTTATGAAATTAAAAAAAAAAAAGCTATAGCAAATTATAAATTGTTATAGCAAAAATGTACTTGGTCTGATTGTGATTTTGGTTCATTGTACTTTTCTAGCTAGTGTGGAAATGAAGTTTGAAGGAACAGAAACCACTGCTATCTCTAGCTGCATTGGAAAGGTGCTTGCAGAATTTGACGACAGGGATGGAAACACTTTTCAAATGAGAAGAAGATGACTAACAAGAAATAGATGATTTGTCGAAAAAATTTTTGTTAAATAATAAATATGATTAATAATAGTTTGTAAATAAAAAAACATTTAATTCTTTTTTGTGATTAATAAATTTTATTTGTTATACATGGTAAGTTTTTATTTAAATTCTAAGAATTGACTTCTAATGTTTATATTATCATTTTTAAAACTAGTATCTAATGTTTAAGATATTTCAATAAAATACAATTTATAAAATAAATTTACAAACTTTTAAAATCACCTTGTAAATTTTATCTTAGAGAAAAACAGTTGATAAAAATTGACTCATATAAAATCTATCTAAAATTAGAATTTTTAACGAAATATAAATTATCATGATATTTAAATGCTAAGTTTTTAGATTTCTAATTATTTCAAATGCCTTACTTATGTGCAATTGAGAGAATCTATCAATTTCAATTTCTAAAATGTATTTTATAGCTTCACACCTCCCACCTCCCTCCCTGACTCAAAAGAGAAAACATATAAAGAAAATAGCTATTTTGTCCTTTATATAATTTCTGATATTTTCAAAGTGTTTTTTATCTATTAATTTTTTTGAGGGGTGGGGAAATGTCCTGAAATATGTTTAAAAAAGTTTCTACCTTCTATCAGTCACAATTTCTTTCTGCTTACATAAACTTAAGTAGGTATTGTAAATTCTGAAATGGAATTTAGATAGCCTTAATGTCATGTTAGTCTACTTTTTGTAGGGGTGTATAATTTCTAGAAAGACTGAAGTGTTGGAAAAAAAAAAAAAAAAAAAACATTTTTCTGTAAAAATTGTTTTTTTTTTTTTTTTTTTTTTTTTTTTTTTTTACAAATAAGAGCTTTTTTGTTGCTAAATTTTCTTTGAAAATATAAAATAATATACATTTTTTGAATATACGTATGTACATTAAAAATAGAAAGATTTTATTTTTACTTCATATGAATATATTACAAATAGAAATAATAAACTTACTATTAAAATTTTAGTTCCAGAATAGATTTTCCCGCTTAGTTTAATGACATTGTTTGTAACATATTTTTTTATTCTTTTAAATGATCATTTCAGTTGCTCTTTCAATTTTACACTGCCATTAAAACTTGTAATATAAATATTTGCCTCAATATTTGCTGGCAATTGTGTTTATTTAATGAAAAAATTCCATCGAAGTATTTATCCCCCAGTAGTATACTTCAGACTCTCATTCAGAATGAAGGGAGTATAAAGATAAAATATAAATTAATGTTTTACTAATTTTTAATGTAGGAGTAACTAAAATAAAGTTGGTTAAATAAATAAAAAAACAACAGGTGGATTTACTTTTTTCAATTAAATTTTGCTTGCATTTTTCAGTTAGCCGGGCACCAGTGTTATATTTACATACATATATATGTACACACGCACACACATATATGTACATATATGTGTATGTAAATATAACACTGGTGCCTGGCTAACCAAAAAGTACCAATTTTTTTTTTCAGGTGTGGCGGAGAGAGGGGGTAACATTTTATTTATACAGTAGAAGATCTTTATAATCCTATATAATGCACAGCTCCTGAGATGTAAGCAATGAATTTTGTACTTTAGAAGCACCTGTAATCCGTATTGCAAAAATATTGACAACTTTTAGAGGATTAAATTTCAAGCATTATTTCTTCTTTATCTCCTTAATTCAGATTTTTTTAAAATGAAAATATTGCTATTATTAAATGTAAAAATTTTGGGATTGAGTAATGAGATGATTTTGTCCCAGCATGTTTGTATAATTTTTATAGGTGATTTAATTAACAATATGCGAAATGATCAATATTATGCAAAAATTTTTTAACCTGCACAACTTTTGGTCCTAAGGAATGCAATATAAATATCTACTGAGATTGTTTTGTATATTGCCGTATTTACAAGGTAAGTTTTAATGTTGTGCGAGATGACCTATATAATGCAAAATGTTGCATCTTTTGGTTTGCATTATAAAGATCTTCTACTGCATATAAATACTATGTTACGTTTATTGTAAAGACAAAAAAAAAAAAAAAAATCATTTCAACTACGTTATTTTTATTATTTTTTTTTTATAATGGTTAAGTGTTTATTGATTATGTGAAAATAAAATATGGAAATCCTTATGATAAATTGATTTTTTTAAATATTCAATTTTTCAACCTCACTATAACCACAAATTGGTATTACGGACATAATTTTGCATATGAATTTTTAATGAGGAAAGTAGCATTTACTTATGGGTTTTTCAAAAAGTTAATGTTTCAATGTAGAACGTTGAACATTGGAAAGAAAAAAAAAAAGAAACCACCAGAATGTAGAGTGAACATAAGAAAGAGAGTATTCATCTTCCAGCACTATAGAATCGGTAAGTTCCTACTCTGATTCAGGATGATGGCCATACACATAAAATATAAATTTTCTTCTGAGTTAATTGGGTTGGAATAATTAATAAAAGTTAAGTTTGGAAAAACAACAAAGGTAGAATTTTGCATATGTAACTTAAGAGGACACAGTACCTTTTAAACTATTTTTCAGTTTTCAATAGTATTGTAATATGGCATTATGTTTAATACTATAATGCAAATATAATTATTATTTTTTTTAATCTTACAGAAATGCCTATTTAACTAAATTTTAAATTTTTTGAATAATTTTTAACTTTTTAAAAATCCCTACTACTTTTTTTAAATATGAATATTTTTTGCTTCAGAAATTTCTGTAATTTCAATTATGAGTTTGTTGAATTTCCTTGATTTTTTATTATACAAAAAAAGAAAAAGATTTATATTAAATGTAATATCCCATACATCTAAAAATCCATGGCACAGTTTTATGTAGTATAATCTAAGGAATGTGGGGAAAAAATTTGAAACGAAAAATATTGATATTTAAAAAATCAGCTGGGATTTAAAAATATATTTTTTTTTTAATTTAAATTTTAGTTAAATAGAAATAGGCCAGATTTTTTTTTTTTTTAAATTACATGAAATTTAATTTGCTTTATAGTATTAAATATAATGTCACTACAGATATTACGGTATTATTCAAAATTGAAAAAGTAGTTTAAAGGGTACTGTGTCCCCTTAACATAAATTGTTTTTGACTAACTTTTACTAGTTTTTTTTTTTTTTTTTGCAAAGTTTATACATCAATACAGTTAAACAAATTTGAACATCTATATTTATGGTAAAGGCAGAAAAGAATAAATCATTTCAGTTAAATATTTGTTTTAATTTTAATATGTTGAATATTTTTATTGATTATATTAAAAAAAGTTATCAAGATTGCTTATATGGTAATAAAAGTTATTTTATTCAAATAATACAATATAACACTTTTCAACTTTACCATTTCCATAAATTGGTATTATAGATATAATTTTGCATATGACACTTTTAATGAGAGAAGTATAATTTAATTATTAATTTTACACAATATTTTTATGTAAAATACTGAACATGAAAAGAAAAAATTAAAAAAACATCAGAATGTATAAAATATTTGAATAAATTATTTTATTAATGGTATTTGAATTTTCGTAAAAAGATACCTTTTCATAAAAGAAAAAAAATTCCCCAAAATTTTTGGGTTATTTCAGAGCCATCACTTTCAACATAATCATGAAAAATTTCCCTTTTAAATATTTTTTACATTATCATGGCAGTGAACTTAGCTATAATTTTCCATATAAACAATATATAAATATATATTTCTATCATAGCAAAAAAAAAAATATTTGAAATAGTTAAAAAATATATATTTATATGCATATGTTTTCAAACCTGGATTCATCAATATAAAATGTCAAACTTTTTTTCACTAATATAAAGAGATATTTATTACCAATACTATGTCAAGACAGGTAATCAATATCTCTCTATATTGAAAAAAGAAAGCTTTGCTATTTTATAGTGTCGAATCCAGTTTTAACCAATATCGGCCGGTCCGGCGTTCCCCGATATTGGCCGGTCCGGCGCTCCCCGATATTGGCCGGTCCGGCGCTCACCGATATCGGCCAGTATTGGGTCCCGATATCGGCCGGTATTGGGTCCCGACATCGGTCGGTATTGGGTGCCGATATAGGCCAATATTGGAAAAAAAGTTTGCCATGCAATATCGGCCAATATCGGTATACCGATATTGGCCGATATTGCGAAATCGCTGTTCCCGATATTGGCCGATATCGCTGTGCTACCTGGGAAAACAGAATCGATCGCAATAAGAATCGATTCCCATATTCTAGAATCGATACTTGAATCGATATTTCGATGTTCACTGATTCACACAGATAAGCTGAAAAATAGTAATTCCAAAACGTAGGGAATCAACAGGGCCGTAACGACTCTCTCACCAATCACCTCCATTTATGGGGGCCCTAGACAATGTTAGCGGCCCAGAAGTAAGCTACTACAGACCTTTGAGTCAAATAATCAGGTTTTTTAACTTTTAAAATTATTATTTTTAAGATGTAATTTTGATAATAATTTATATTATATTTAAATTTATCTTTAAAAAAGATCTCGGTCATATAAAAGAAAAAAAGAAAGAAATGATTTTTTTTTTTTTCATCCGGAAAAGATGTACTTTCTACTCTTATTTCCTTCAACCAAACAGATGGGGGCTTACTTCCTATAAACTCCCTAAAACGAGTATAAACTTCTTAAAAATGCGCAGATGAGCGAAATTTTGAAGGCTCTAAATTTATTTTAAAAGTTAATTGGTTTTTCAGTCTTTTTAGGGTCTCCTCTAAGCGTGGGGGAAATGCAAATATTGCAAATCTTCTTTTAAAATAGCTGTGATGAATGTAATTAACCAATTATCACATACTAATTATCCCCCAATTAATAATCAAAATTCTCCTTTTAATAATATATTTAACTAAAATTTCTTTCCCTTTTTAAAATATATATCTCCTTATCTCATTTACAGTTTATAAATATCTTTCTTTTTAATGTTTACCAAATTTTCAGCTGTTAAGAAAAAACAAATGTTCTCATCCTAGACCCATTTTTTTCTCTGGTTAACAAATAAATAAAAGTATATTCCTTGATTATATGTTTCTTTTTTTTTTCCAGCAGTAATCTAAAAACTATAAACAGTTATTGACTCATTCGCTGACATGCAGAGTGCACTCACTGAAACAATAATAAATAAAAAAGAAAAGTATCGAGTTAAACTGATGGCATTGAGATCACAGTCTATTCATGCTAAGTGTATTTTATACTCTTACTTCAAAGAATGCCTTTCGAAAAATAAATTAAGGGGGAATCAACCCCCCCCCCCCCCGTCACATCTCTATACTTAAACAATGAGCCTCCAAATCTCATCAGGGAAGCGCTTTATCAGAATAAACTGGTTACCAAATTTGAAGCAAATCAGATAGAAAAACCCATCTATCTAAATTAAGGGGGGTTAGTCCCTGTTGCTCCCTTTATATTTAAACAATGAACCTCCAAATTTAATCAGGGAAGCGTCTTATCAGAATTAGCCGGTATACCAAAATTGTAGCAAATCTGATAATTCTGCATGAAAAACCCATTTATCTAAGTGGGGGGGGGGGGGGATAGTCCCTATACCCCCGTCCTTTATGCTTAACCAATGAACCCCCAAAACTAATCAGGGATGCGCCTTATGAGAATGAACCTAGAAAAAAAATTGAAGTAAATCGGATATTTCTATCGAGAGTTATCGCGTTACGTATGTACATACATACAGAAACTGCGGGCACATTAGCTCCCAGGCTTGGATAGCCTGTGAGCTAAAAAGAAAAGTGCCCAGTTAAACTGATGGCATTGAGCTCACAGGGTATTCACACTAACTGTATATTATGCTCTTATTTCAAAGAATAACGCCCCTCGAAAAATAAACTAAGGTGGGGGATTGCCCCTCCCCGTTTCCTTTCTTTATACTTAACCAATGACCCTCCAAATGTCACCAGGGAAGCGCCTTATCGAAATAAATCGGTATACCAAATTTGAAGCAAATCGGATAGCAAAATGCATTTATCTAAATTAAGGGGTATTAGCCCCCTGTTCCCCCCTTCATATTTAACCAATCAGCTTCCAAATCTAATTAGGGAAGCGCCTTATCAGAATAAACTGGTATACCAAATTGGAAGTAAATCGGATAGCAAAACCCATCTATCTAAATTAGAGAGGTTATTATCCCCTCGTCCCCCCTCCCCCCCTTTAGACCATAACAATGAACCTTCAAATATAATCAGAGAAACTCGTTATCAAAATTAACCGGTATACAAAAAATTTGAAGAAAATCTGATAATTCTGCATGAAAAACCCATTTATCTAAGCTAAGGGGTGGATTACCCCCCCGTTTCCCCTTTATACTTAACCAATGAGCCCCCAAAACTAATCAGGGAAGCGCCTTAGCAGAATGAACATAGAAAAAAAATTGAAGCAAATCGGATATTTCTATCAAGAGTTATCGCGTTACGTACGTACATACATACATACAAAACCGACGGGCACATTAGATCTCAGGCTTTGATAGCTTGTGAGCTAAAAAGTGCCAAGAGCGTGTAACTAGTGGGGGGGGGGGGGGGGGGGGGACAGAAAATAAAAGAGGACATTAAAAGCTTTCCAACAATGTTACACGAGATGGTTTGGAATAAACAATAAATATGCCCCCCGGGGGGCAGTTAAGTCTCAAACGGTGGGAGGGGTGACCTCAAATGTATCTTTGGTCAAGGTTTCAAAATGTGGATTTATAATAAAATAGAACGAGAATTGGGCATTTTTAAAATAGCATGCATATTTTGAACGGCCCTGTAAATTAAGATTGGGGAGGAAGGGGGGGGGGGGAAGGATTAGAAGGGACGAACTTGAAAAATACAACATAATAAACTTGTAACCCAAATAACTAGGCTTCTAAACAAAAGTATAACGATTTAACCTAGTATTGAATTCAGGGGGTGACCCGGGGGAACATTGGAATGTCCCTCCCGAAAGTTTTGAGATTTTATGCTTTAATGGACAAATCACAAATGTGCATCCCCCTTACGGAACTCTAAAATCCCCCCCCCCCCCCCTCTTGACCGGAGCAGTCTAGAAATCAACCCGCCATTCAACACTGAACTTATAAAGAAAAAAAAAAAGACTCTTATACAAAATTTCACAGCAATTCTGCCACTAAAACAGTAAAATTGGAGGAATCTATTCAACCCGAATCGTGGATCATGCGCGATGCGATTTGTTCACCCGCATCTAAAAATCGGCATCGAATCTGAACTGAATCGATTCGCCCGAATCTAAAGAATTGAAGTAAATCAAAAATAAGCGATTCTGCCCGCATCTAAAGATCGACATCGGCATCGAATCGAAACTGAATCGATTCGCCGTTTCTGATCTTAATTTATGGGCAGAATCGATGCGTTAATTTTTTCTTGCTTTCTTTTTTCTTTAGAAAAAGAAAGCGTTGGATTCGTGAAAAATTTCGACTTCCGGTTTTCGAAGGATTTATAGTTTTAGAAGATCTTGTCTGGAATACGATTTGACTATTTTTATATATTGTCTGTCTGTCTATTTGTTTGTCTCTGACAAAAAAATTGTGGGCGGTCTATTTCATGAACTAATTCATGGAATCTGTTGAAACTTTAGATTCAATTAGACTTTCATATAAATTGGTGCTGATTACTTTTTGATGTAAATCTACCGGCAGGTGACGCTGCTATGCTGCATTTTCCCCGATTTTCGCAATAGCTCTATCTACGAGCCGTTAATTCCCAAATTGGCTCATCCGATCTCAGCAATCTGATCCTTCGTTAATATTAATATTTTGGAATACTTTACTGTGATTTTGATCAAATTTAACAAAATAAACCAATTTAAGTCATTATAATTGCATTGTATTTTACATTACACTACTTCATAAGAAAATAAACATAATTTTCTACTATATAAATATCCGTTTTAGCCAATCAGATTGCTGGGCTCGGTTGAGCCAATTTGGGAATTAACGGCTCGTGCTCTATCTCAAGAACTAATGCACGGATTTTCATCAAACTTCACATTCAGTTAGACGTTGGCATAAATTGTTGCATATTAGATTTCGGTGTAAATCACACAACAGGGGGCGTTGTTATGCAGATTTTATCAGCAGTGTTGAATTCAGACAATTTTCTCCGGGAGGGATTTCTGCGGATCCAGAGAGGGACATTTCAGAGGGGAAGGGGATTGAACTTTTGTACATTAAGCATAAAATCTCAAACCTTCTGGTGGGACATTTGAATGTTGCACGGGGGGGGGGGGGGGGGGTGCATGTCCCTCCGGGCTAACCCCGGAATTCAACACGTTTTTCTGGATTTAAACGATTTTAGGGATCATATCTCAAGAACTAATGAACGGAATTTCATCAAACTTAATATTCTGTTCATTATTAGGTTTTCGTGTAAATGATATAACAGGTTGTGCTGCCATGCTGCTTTTTTTTAGCAGTGTTGAATTCAGCCATTTTTCTCCGGGAGGGATTTCTATGGTTCTGGAGAGGGACATTCTAGAGTTTCGGGAGGGGGGGGGGGAGAATTGGACTGTTGTCCATTAAGCATAAAATCTCAAATCTTCATGAGGGGCATTTCAATGTTCCGGGGGGGGGGGGGGGAGGTTGTCCACCCGTACTAGCCCCTGAATTTAACACTGTTTTTCAGAATTTACACGATATTAGCGATAATATCTCAAGAAGTAATGACCGGAATTTCACCAAACTTAATATTATTTGTCATTGACATAAGTTGTTCCTGAGTTCGTGTTAATCATGTAACAGGCTATACTGCTTTTTTTTTTTTTTTTCATGATATTCGTGATAGCCATATCTCAAAACTAATGCACGGAATTTAATCAAAAACTTCATATTCTGTTACACTTTCAGATAAATAGATCCTTATTAGGCTTGGGTGTATACTGCCCAACAGCTGCCGCTTTTATGCTCTTTGAATTGGGATTTTCCGTTGCGAATAACTAGGCTAATATCAGACGAACGTCTTTTTGCACGCTTTTTTTTCGCTCTTACACCGTCCCTACACATGATAGCGAAGGTGTAGGGATGGCGTAAGAGGGAAAAAAGCGTGCAAAAAGACGTTTGTCTGACATTAGCCTAAGAGGGTGTGGGCCGAAATTCAATGATTTATTAGGAAAATGCAATGCTTATATTTTCTTTTAAAATGCACATACTTCAACGAACCTATCCTTTTTAAATCCTCATGATGCGCATAGGTTATTTAAATTTGACACCGTGATAGCGAATTTTGAAGTTTTAACATTTATGAGGCAGATGAAAGTTTTGGGATTGGCACATCCAACTACTTTATCTTCAATTTTTGAAGGAAAATGAAAATGATATTACCGTATTTTGTCTTAGAGACATCGATTAAAAAATTCATAGTATCGATTAAATCGAGTTGGCCATAGTATCGATTAAAAAAATCGAAATCGCCCATCACTACATAGAATTTAAATTGGTTTGACTTTAAATACTCAATTATTTTTTGTTTTATTTCTAAGGAATCTGCAAAAATCGTCAACCAATTCTCTGTTGTTTTTACATAGAAATTTTTATCACTATCATTAGCGATTTTCTTCATAGTTTCTGTTAAATTAGCCGGCATTTCAACAACAATTGGTCTGGGTGTCTTAGTGGCTCCCTCCTTGGGTGCGTCTTGTAAAGACAAGTTTTTCGTTTGTTGTACAGTTTTAGTTTCAATGATTTCAGTCTTCGGCGAATTATTTTCGCAAGTTTTTGGGATTTTTTCAGAATTGCTAGCATTGTTATCACATCAGACATTTCGATGTCAAAGGACGTAGGATTGATTTCATGAAATGGTTTAGGTGGTTGATCTGGGTTCATAATTGTTGAGATAATTACTAGAATGTAATATCTCAGTAAATTAAGTTAGCAGAGTGACATAAACAATAGGAAGCATAATTCCTTTATGTCCCAACCTCAAGTGAAAGTTATGTTAAATTATTTAATCTATTGTAACTAAATCTTTAAATGAAATTAAACTGTTAAAAACAGTTTAATGAAATTAACTTGCTGAAATATAAAAATAAGAAAAAGTCAAACTACTAAGTGATATAAATAATGGAAGGCAAATTTAAAAGAAACAAACATTTATTTAAATTTAGTCAAACAAATTAACTAAAGAATAAAATACATAAAACATATCTCATTAACTTTATCTTTAAATAACATTAATTATGTGTATATATATGTAGAACGAGTTGCACTGAATTAACACTCCACAACACTTGCAGAAATATTTAACTGTAGAAATAAACATCTTTCTTTTCAATGTCCCAGAGCTTGAAAACAATTTATCATTGAAAAACTAAACTTCATTTAAAATCAATTACAGCATCTCCAGCAATATCAAATTTCAGCGTAAAAATAAACGAACGTCATTCTCCTCCAGAAAAACCGATACACACTCATCAGTTCAAAGATATAAATCGCAAACTCTTTTGCCAATCGTCGAGGAATTTGGAAAAACATCAGCTAGCACTAACACAGTGACAGCTTCTTTTCTAATTAACATTAAAACCTCTCGAAGCCATAAGTCACAAATTACGGCTTCCACTATTCCATCCGACTGCTTAAAAACAAAGTTCAATAACTATCCATACGGTATCATCAAAAGGAAAAAATACTAATTTACATTCACTGTGCAATTCCAGGTTAAAAGAACTTCCTTGCCGTTAAGACATCACAAGACTTTAAAACTGCTCACTACATGTTAAAAGGGTAAATCCCATCTGCCAAAGAAACAAGCTGGCTGAAACATATTTATATGGTTCGGACATGCATATCAGCACTCAGCATATGCAAAACATTGAGAATGATCTCCAGAATGATCGGAGACTGACGACACACTCTACCGGACATCTAACGCCATCTCGTGGCGATCGGGAGCACTGCACATCAGTCATATGTGGAAAATGATCTCCGAAAACCGCAATGTTTTGAAAGACAGGTGACTGGCATTAGTAAATCAAATAAAGGGATTTTGAGGAGATACAACTATTGAAAACAAGGATATGAGGTAAGTAGTATCTGTATTTATATTGTGAATAAAGAATGGCTGTTTCAGCTAAAAATTAAATATGCCCTAGAGCTAAAGTAGTATGGTGATAAGACATAGAGGGCTTGTTATTCCTAACAATAATAAGGTAGACCATATCAATATTTTCATCTTCAGGGGTGAGGTTTTGATCCTCTTTAAAGTATTTAAGGACAGAATCAGGGAGATCTTCGGTGATCGCAGATTTACACTCAAATAGAACATCTAGGACACTACCAGGTATTATTTCAATGCTAGAAAGCGGCCTGTAAAAATTTTCGTAGTCTCTTTTGTTATGCCATCTACCAAGACTATTGAAAAGCTTAAGCTCATCGGTATTGAGATCAGCGTAGATACGCTTAGTTTTCTTAAAGTATCCGGCAAAAGGAGAATCTTTTAAGCTTGGGGGGTGGGGGGAACGGGGATGCCTGGACAGGAGCTAACATACTCGCTGTTCTTTCAGAGTGAGGGGAATATTTAGGTTAACATCTGTGTATATTGACAACGTGTTATTGAATAAAGGCAGGCAAGATTTTACAGTATCCTCTATCTCCTCGAAAAGTTTGTTCCTTTTTCAAAAATTACAAAATAACGTCAGTGATTCTTATTAAGAATCACTGACGTTATTTTCATCTGAAGAACGATTATAAGTTTTACACAATAGAAGACAAAAAATTAGCAAACTTTTAACTAATGTAGGTTGACTAAAAAGAAAAGAAAATGCTCATTCCACGCTAGATCTCTGAAAATAAAATAAACGCTTCAATTTACAGATATACCATTGACATAAACTTGACACTATAACAATAGGTCTTTGCTGGAATGGTTATACAAGGTCCTTACTCGTTGCTGTCAATGGCAACATAAATCTCCAAATATTACAAATTTTCTTTTAAAATAGCATTCTATTCTAATACTAGAAAAGAAAAATACAATGTCTATCTCCCCTTCATTCTGAAGTCTAAAAACATTAAAATAAGTTGAAATTGAATATAATAATAATTTAAAAAAACAAATAAAACAAAAAGTTTCTTTTAGGTACTATGCATGAATAAATAAAATTTACAGTTTCAGATGGAATGAGGCCGAGTTCCCATAACTATTCACTTTGCAAATGGGTATCTTTTTCTTTTCTTAATCTTTATTTTCATGCCAAATGATTCCAAGAGAGGAAAATAGAAAATAATACAGTTTTGATTTTAATTATTTAAGTGAATGACGTGCATTTAAACTTTTATCAAGCAAACCAATAATTACAGATTTTCAGGGATGCAGAAAATGTTTTCACTCCGAATATTTCCCTGAATCCATATGAAAATTTCCCCAAAATTTTACAATATGTCATAGGCTTACATAAATTCTGTATTACCGTAGGTAAAGAATTTTTTTTTATTTTTCAAAACTTTCTCAATTTACGCACGAGTATATATGGTACATATTACCCTGAGGTTGATTTTGTGAAGGTCACCATACAGATCTTTTTATTTGTAGAGAAAATTTTTCTATCTCTGACAATTATGTAATTCATTGTTAAAATAGAAATCAATTGCATATTTCTTCTGCAGAATTTCTCCCGATCCTAGATCGCTGGATCAGACATATTCTGCACCCCTGCAGTTTTTATGGTTTTAGTTTCAATAGTTTTGTTAGGAAAGGAATTTTTTTTTACGTATAACTATCATGATTATACATATCATTAAAATTGAAAATTAGAGCAGTTTATTTTAAGTTGGGACATTTTTTTAATCCCCACCCACCCCCGCAATAAATATCTGTAGCTACGCCCTTGAGCATTTCGATGATTGGCTATGCATTGCCAGACTGCTAATTTTGGTGTGTTTATCGCCACAATATTGAATTAATATGGGGTGGAGAAAGGATTTTTGACCAGATGTGACAATAACATAATAGACGCTATCATGACTATTTGATCTAGCGAGCCAGTTAATCTCATAAACGAGACGTTAGATTTATTGCAAAGTGCAGCAAATAAATGGGAGTGAATTCTTACATTTTCACTAGTACGTTAGAAATTGCAGGCAAGGAAAATACTGATGCTAGTTTAACATCTGGGAAAGTTTGTTAAAGGGTGGAAGTAAAGACAGCTTTTGTTCATAACCAAATATCCATACATTTTCTGACAGTTTCAAGATGAAACTAATTGAGGTTTTTTCTCTTTACTATTATGTTTTTTAATCTCAAATGTGCAGACAAAAAAGGGGCAGATATAAAAATTAAAAAGTATCAAAGAGGGGATTTAAAAAAAAAAAAATTATTTATCTTAAATCATGGGTGCAAGAAATCGATCCGAACCAAGACTGAAAACTTTTCCTAGAATTAGGTATAACCACATGGAAATGGGCTAGAAGATATCTATGACTTAAATTTTGGCCAAAATTGAACTTTTACAATAAAAGAAAGTGATTAATAGCTTTTGCTAGTACAATTCCTATCATTTAAGTACAAAAAGTAGAATTTATTATCATTAAAGAATTTCCTCAGGACTGAAATCAGTCCTGAGACTGAAGTCTTGCACCAATGTCTTAAATGCATATTGATAAAATTAACATGTTTTTGACAAAGAGAAACGGGTTAAAGTGAATGAAAAGGGAATTTTTAAGATGCCAATTAAAAGGAAAGAGGGGGAGGGGATGGAATAATATAGGATTACTCAATCTCAGCATAATCAATTTCCAATTAAAATATTGATTTGTATTTTTTGTGCAGCCCTGTGATAAATCTGTTTTGTTCATTGCTGGCATTTGATGCGTTCAGCCAAAATTTCTACTATTGTCATAGCAAAGATCTCTTGCTTGGCAGATAATTGAAGTTTTATTGTAGTTTGAATTAAAACATTTGAAATTTTCCATCAAAATACTAAATGCTACATCTGATCATTTGGATGAGTAAATAAATAAAATGACTCAAATAAATAGATGCCTTAGAAAAAGTTTAATTAAAAGAAATGTACATTCCATCAATTGTCCCAAATTATCTTATCTAGTGAGGCATGTTGGGACTGTTGAACACAAATAAATATTAAAATGTGAAAAAGTGCAAAATATTCAGATAATCAAAATAATAATTTCATCAAACACTGAATGAACACAATAATACATAATTATGTGTAGGGTAGTCCGACCAGTAAGTGAACAGCACCCAGTAAATGAACAATTTGTACATATTTTAATAGAATAAGGTTCAAAAACCTCCCCAGTAGATAGGGTTACAACATTGCCTTAAATCTATTCAATAGGAAGCTATCGCATTCCTGATTGGTTACTAAAGTCACATTACTTTACTCTGAGAACATGTTTTATTTTTCATGTCTGAGAAACACATTGTTTCTATGCTGAAATAATAAGCTAAGTGCTATATCATTTCATATGTTTGATAAGAATTTACTGTTTTTATTTGCATTATGAACTAATTTTATTGTACATACATTAAATATATACCGGGTGTCCCAAAAAGGACTGACTGATTTTAAAATTCAATAACTTGCAAACGGTGACAGATATTAAAAAAATTCTTGCAGGAGGGTTATGCATAAGGTCAAAAGTTTTATTACAGTGATTTTCAATTTTAGTTCGATTTACAAACAATAGATGGCGCTGTAAGCAATAGTCGCTAAATACAGGCTCGATTTTTGGTCCTTTATCTTGTTCCATGCAGAAAAAGGAGATGGAAATGTATTATCCGGGCCACGAAGTACCAAAAATCGAGCCTGAATTTAGCGACTATTGCTTACAGCGCCATCTGTTATTTGTAAATCGAACTAAAATTGAAAATCACTGTAATAAAACTTTTGACCTTATGCATAACCCTCCTGCAAGAATTTTTTTAATATCTGTCACCGTTTGCAAGTTATTGAATTTTAAAATCAGTCAGTCCTTTTTGGGACACCCGGTATATTATAGCTATATTTCTAATAGTTTTAACCATTGTAGAATGTGTATAATTTGAGAATAGGGATGTTTAATAACTGGTTATTCAAATGTTAAAAATCCAATGAATGAACAGCTGTTCATTCACTGAAAGAAATACATTAGGCTACTTTTCCTAGTGAATGAACTATTTTGGGCTTTATGTTTTTGTGGCTTATTTTGTACCTATATTTGGAATTAAGTGATTTTCCAACAATGGTAACAAATGAAAAGTTAACAGATATAAAAAGGTAACAAAAGGACATATACACACATTTTTGAAGGTAATAATTATTGATGACTTTCAAATCTTACTTTTTCTATGATTTTAAATGATTGATAGAAATATTCTCACAGATGACCAAGAAGATTCATCAAAAAGGAAATATGGGAGGTGCAAGTACAGTAAACTCTGTCTAAGGCAGAATCGATCGGGACTGAGAAAATTTTCCGTGGTAGACAATATTCCGGCTTATGCAAAAAAGCTCCCCCCCCCCAAAAAAAAAAATCCCTCGAATTTGATGATTTTTTATTGATATTCCTGACTCGAAAATTGGTTGAAAACTGAAATTTGGAAAGGTCTTTTGTCTTTATAGATAAATTAGAAACACTATTCAATTTCTTAGTACTGCTGTAATACATGCGAATTGGAAGTTTACAAACACACACAAAAACCCCCCTACCCCCCCCCCCCTTCCAATACACTTCGAGAATGAGACAGAACGCTATAACTTTGAATTTGAGTACATCCTTAAAGTATAATATATTGCACTTTCGAAAATATATATTTTGATAAAGGTTCATTCTACTAGAAATATTAACTTTTAAATATAATTTTGCATATGAAAAAATGGCACAAGCATAAATTCCTTAAAATTTAAACAGTTTCTATCCTTTTGAATTAACTTTTTCAAAGTGTTACGGAATTTAACTAACATGCACGACATTGAATATTTGACTTATCAGTTTTAAAGTTTAATAAACAAAATGCCTTTCATTTTTAAATTATCCTTTTTTCTGCCTTATGCAAAATTTTGGTTTCGATGGAACCTTAAAATGCTTTCCGTTTCCACGTTAGACAGATTCTGCCTTACGCAGCATGAATTAATGTAATTTTCTATGGGTTCGCCAGGACTTTTCTGCGGTAGACAGATTTCCGGCTTATACAGAGTCCGCCTTAGACAGAATTTACTGTACTTTACAGAGGACCTTTAAAATGCTGTACAAGCTATGAGGCTCAGGTCAGCTCAGTTTGAAAAAGGCATTTCTTCATTTTAATATTCCAAAAGCAACATTGTCTATGAAACTGCGAGGGAAAACAATTGAAAGTAGTTGTCCTCTGAAGAAGAAAAACTCCTTGAACATTGCATAGTTGGAAAGGGAAAATTAGATTTACAATGCATAAGGATGAAGTAAAAGGTGATGTTTACAATGTCAAGAAACAAACATGAAGGAAAAATCCATTTACAGACAAATATCCAAGGGAGAAGAGGATGGCTTTTTTTATAAAATAGGTTCCAAGGTTGGAAATATGAAGTAAGCACCATGACAATATGTGGACCACAGGTCCACTTGTGGTGGAATTGGAAGTGGCCTGCAGTAAAGTATAAGATCTGGTATTTTAAGGATCATATGAAAGGCATAATGAAAAAAAAAATGAACTTATTTCTACAACATGCTTCAGTTCATCTGGAGTTATTACTGAAATAGAGAAGTACAGGGCCATTGATTTCAGGAAATATAATTAGTTTTTCTTTTTTTTAAAATCTAATATATGATTAGTTTCAAAACTTAAAAGTGACAATTTTTTAAGCTAATTAATTATCGTTCTGGGTTTAAAAAGACCGTAAATCAGTAAAAACGTGTAATAAGTTATTTGTACAAGCTCCAAAATAAATAAAGAACTATGAAATTTAAGTATTTTTAAATAGCTGCCTGTTCATTTACTGGAAAATTTTGCTTTCATTCTCTGGTAACAACTGTTCATTTACTTGGCTTTTGTATCGATTTCTATTAAGACACCCCTAGCATCACAAACAAGTAAAATGTAAAATTCCTTTTGTTATTTTTTAATCATTTGTAAACCAACAAATGTATTTGCACTGTCAAACACCAATATGTACTGTTTATTAAAATGTGATGAATCATTTTCTTTTTAAATGAGCTTAAGTGTTCATTTACTGGTCAGACTACCCTACTAATTTTATATTTCATGCGATTTAATTTTTTTTTTACTTCAAATTCTATAGTACTCATTAAGTTTTCTTTCGAAAAAATAGTGCTTATGTACTATACAGCCTCTGCTAATTTCCATAGCCAAATATTTGCCAATACATTATAAATGCTTAATAAAAAATAACAGAAAAAATAATTTATTTAGCATATATTTGACTTTATACACTTCTAATGACTGTAAAGTTTTACTTGTATCTAATATGGAATAAAATATACCAATTTTGAAATATTGCATGCATTATTACAATTTATTTTCATATTTGGCAATCAACATTAGTAAGAGTACATAACATGTAATTTCTGACTATGTCAATATTTCTTTTAGGAACTAATTTAAAATTACAACCTTATTCCATTTGAATTTTTATTTTCTATAGTAAAAAGTACAGTTATCTTTTTCAGAAAAAACACATTATGATCACACAAACATTTTTTTTTTATTCAACAATTTTACAAATAGCAAAGAAAAACAAATTAAAGTGCATTTTCTTTTCCAACTTCCTTTTTGGTACCTACTGGAGTCCAAACTAAATCTAATAAAGTACCACTAGCTTCTGTTAATGTTAAATCTTCCACAGCACCAAGAAATCTTGCACAAAGTTCCAATTCATTGATACGTAGCTTCACTCTGGCATTACGAACATATAACCTGAATAAGGGAAAAACAAAACATAATAAGGAATAAATAATAATAGCCAAATAAGGAAAAAAAACATTTTTTAAAAATGCTATTAAATATTCATTTCTAATTTTAAGGAAATAAAGTACTAGATTTTACAATATAACCTTTTTTTTTAATTACTGAAGAAATTTAAACCAACAAGCACTTCTTGAACCCCAAAATAAGTTTGGCAACCTTAGTTAAACTTTTTTGTGTATGCTGCTGTAACATGTGCATGGTAATTTTTAATGCCTGAAAAAAAAAAAAAACAAAAAAAAAACAACAACAATTTTATTTTGTTACAAACAGTTACATAACTAAAATTGCTGGTTTTGCAAATTTAAATACAAAATTTCTGGTCAACAATTTTACATAGCGCCAACTCAGATACCAAATACTCATGTATCATGTGCACCTTGATTTTTAAGTAAAACTTAACATTTAACCACTTAAAGGTGTATTCGAAAAAATATTTTTCTACTCTTAACAGCTCGAAATTTTTCAAGACATTTTCAGATTCATTTTTAAAAGTAAAAACATGAAACTTGCTGAGGTGATTTTTGAAGAGATGAATAAGAGGCCGTGTGGTTTCATTTTTCACTTAATTAATTAGAATTTGATTTTTAAAGAATTATTTTCTCAGTATGACCATTTTTTTCTTCCCCAGATCTCCTGCTTCAGTAAATTCGGTTCAAAACGCCCACTTTGACAGCATCTTTTACAATATTTTCTGCATTTATCAAAAAATCGACAAGCATTATGTACTTAATAAATAAGAGAAATTTCCAGTTTGATGCGTTTGAGAGCAAAAATGAATTTAAAAATAAATCAGAAAATAAGCATTTTGGATCGAAATACACCCTTAAGCACCATATTCATTTTAGTGATAGTATGCTGAATACCAGATATTTTAAATTTCAGCAAAAAGTAGTTTGTAATTACTTTTAATTACTCAGGGATGCCGCGGACGCGCTATAGCGCGTAAAGTACGCGAAAAATCGGAGACGGGACGTAAAAAAATGGTTCTTACGCGTCCCGTGGGACGCGTAATTTCGTCAAAAAATCGCAGGAAAAAAGCCGATTTTCGTCAAAGAATCGCGAAAAAAGCGCAAATCTCATCAAAATATCGCGCAAAAACAGCAATTTTCGTAAAAGGGCCGCGAAAAAATAGTGTATTTCGTCAAAGGATCGCGAAAAAAAAAACGAATTTCGTCAAATAATTGCAGAAATAAGCACAAATTTCATCAAAATATTGCGAAAAAACGCGATTTTCGTAAAAGGGCCGCGACAAATTAGACTATTTCGTTAAAAGATTGCGAAAAATAGCGAATTTTGTCAAAAAATCGCGAGAAAAAGCCGAATTTTGTCAAAGAATCGCGAAAAAAGCGCAAATCTCATCAAAATATCGCGCAAAACAGCGATTTTCGTAAAAGGACCGCGAAAAATTAGCGTATTTCGTCAAAGGATCGCGGAAATAAGCTGAAATTTCATCAGAATATCGCGTAAATAAGCTCAAATTTCATCAAAATATCGCGGAAATAACCGCAAATTTCATCAAAATATAGCGAAAAAACGCGATTTTCGTAAAAGGGCCGCGACAAATTAGCGTATTTCGTTAAAAGATCGCGAAAAATAGCGAATTTCGTCAAAAAATAGCGGGAAAAAGCCGAATTTTGTCAAAGGATCGCGAAAAAATAGCGTATTTCGTCAAAGGATCCCCCCAAAATAGCGCATTTTGTCAAAGGATCCCCCGAAAATAGCGAATGTCGTCAAAAAATAGCATAAAAAAACGATTTTCGTCAAAGGATCGCGAAAAAAAAAAAAATACAAATTTCATCAAAATATCGCGTAAAAAACGCTATTTCCGTAAAAGGGCTGAGGCAAAACAGTGTTTCGCCAAAAGATCGCGAAAAAATAGCGAATTTCGTCAAAAAATCGCGGAATAAAGCCGAATTTTGTCAAAGTATCCAAAGCCGCCTCAAGACTACAAGCCAGACACGCCCTTCATCCCCTCACATGTGACGTCACAGCCCGGGGCTGGCTAACTGCCAATGCGCCAGCCCCGAACATTTGAATTTTGTATCTTACTAATTTACGTGCACGTGCGTTTTACTTAGCCTAATAACGTATTTTTTTCAAGGTAAGTTTTATTTTCAAATCATATTTATATGCTATCAGCACAAGTTTTATTTCTTGTGCTCAAAATCTTTTATTTTTAATTTCTTTGAAATAAATTAACTAGCAAATCCTAGTGCGATTCTATCAATAATACCGTATCTCAAAACGAAACGATATTATTGTAGTTCTGTTTCTTTCCACATAGAGCAATAATTTAAAATGGCAAACATCCCTAAATCGTGTCAAGACTTATATCATTTAATTTGTATCTTGTCACACCATTCTCTCTTTATAATTTGTTCTGTTTTCTCTAATTTATTAGAGTGACCTTTAATTAACGCCATTTATTAAAAGATACTTGTCGTGTGAATAGTAACTCGGGTTATTTTGTATGCAGAATTAGTTGGAGTTTAATTTGACAACAAATTTATGTATTTATATATATATATATTCATACTTAAAAATTTAAATATTCTAGAAATGTTCATAAAAGTCGCTGTGAATACATAGCATTTTTATCTTGTTTACTTCTTTTAAAGCAAACCCCGATCGATATACTTGTATCAATTTATTGTTGTTTTTTAATCTTAAACGTTTGCTATCTTAATAAAAATTCTTTTTATAATTTTTTGTTAAATTATAAATGCTTATGTACTGTGTAAATAGAGCTATGAGGATAATGTTTTTGAATCTCTCTATTTTTGCCACAACTGGAAACAATTTATTTACAAGACTAGAGGAAGGGTTGTTAGTACCCTTATGCAAAACAGTAGTCCCCCCCCCCCCCCTACACACACACCTTCTTCACAAAAATCCTATGTGTTTCCATATACATTTTAATGTTTAATTAAAAATAACAATAAATAAAATTATTATTCTATAATTATAAATTTACTTTTAGATCTCGTCAGGAAATATTTTTCATCTCATAAAGATTGATTATTTTAAGCTTAAAAGATGTGAACAAACATTTAAGAACCCACACAACATTATTTTGGAAATGAAATATTTTCGTGGAAGGTTTTTGTGTTTTTCGATGTTTTTTTTTTATCAGCTATTACCTAAACATTCGAGGAAAATGAACATAAATTAGGAATATTTTAATTCCAATTGATGAAAGTCTTTTCTTTCTTTCTTTTACTTTTCTCTTCATTTGTCAATACATTTAAAAAAAAATCTATTGCTTGTACCTTGCATAATATATCAAACGAATACAAAACTAAATAATAATTTTCTGTTTCATGAACTTGTGTTGTTTTAGTATTATGACAGTTTTATGTTTTTTAATTTAATGGATTTTATGTGAAAATTACCCATTTCTGATAAGTAAAGTTTACAGTACGAAAATTTATTTATAAGAATACTTAATTTCATGTATACTTTAATTTTACTATTTATTATATGCAGGTTTCAAATCACTTAATATTTAATAGGATATTTACGGCTGAATCCATATCAACTCAGGCAGGGGGGTTACCTTCATAGTCTCAGAAGTTTTTGAATTGAACATATGTTAAAATTTAAGAAAAAGTAAGATACTTGTATATTTTCATTTTGCCCAAAAAAATTCCTGGCCCGAGATACAGGCCGCCAAAGATGACATCCTCGGCACCATTTCTCATTCGCGATTTTCAATAAAAATTTTAAAGTGCTCTATCTCTAGAACAGTGCAAGATATTTTGTTGCAGTTTATTTTATTTTAAAGATAATATTCTTCTGTTTAAAATGATATACCCAATTTTGAAAAATGTATTCAACTTTTCTTGTGGCAGCCTTTTGAAAAAAAAAATTTTTTTTCAAAAAAAAATTTTTTTTTGGAAATGCCAATCCCAAAAATTTTGATTTTTTTGCTGTTGATCAATACCATTGGGAACTACATTCACTGTAAAGGAGAACTTCCACTTTTGAGTTTAACAAATATTAGAAACATTTAAAAAATTCAGAGAAGTTTACAGGAACTGTATATATACAGTTCCAGTAAAAGTCACTGAATTTTTGCTTATTTGTATCATATTTGTAAGGATAAGCCTACTATATATCCTAAACAAGTTAGAAATTGCAATATCAAATGTGGCAAATGAGGTGCGTGCGTACTATAACTAGTTTTATAAATATTCAGATCTTGGTGCAATAAGTGTTACACTCTTGGGCAAAAAGGGCATAAATACAAAATTTATTGTGATTCTACATATTAAATTCAGTAATACGGAAGTAATATGAATTCAACTTAAAAGGACTTAATCGCCATGGCAACCTAGAATCATTACCTATCATGGTATATCATTAAATCATGTATTATAGGATTTTTAAATAGAATGAAGAAAACTTTTATTAATGTCTTTTATGTTTTAATTTGATTTTCATAGCATTTTAAGTGATACATACATTATTTTCAATACTGAACATAGTAAAACAATCTCAATAACATATATCAATTACACAGCAATACAAATTATATTAATACAAGTTAGAGTTCAGACAGATGGGCAGACAAATCGAATCCATAAAGACTTTCAACTATGTTGGAAATTGTTAAAAACACATAAATAGGTCGGAATTTGACTTTTAGAAATTTATGTCAATAGATGGAAGCATACTTGAATACTTTCATACAACCCTGTATTTTACCTACTATCTTTATATACATGCCACTATTTAGCTAATATTTAATTAAGATTAAAACATCCTTAAAAACAGTGAAATCACACTTCCAGAGATTATCATCCATAGACGGCCATGTATCTAATTCTTTGTGTGGACCTGTATATCATTTTATCTATATTCTCCAAACATATCTTAGTATACTAAATGTAGTTCAGTGTAAAAATGCATAACTCATTTAAAAATCACCTTTAAGCTACTTGCATTCATACTCAGTAAACCCTTAAGATTTCTTTTGTGTAACCCTGTATATGATCTATAGCATTTATGCACACAACGTAATATGGAAAATTTCAGTTTAACTTAAAAACTCAATCGCAACTAAAAATGCACTTCCAGCAATACCCTTACGATTTCTTTTGTGTAGCCCTGTATATGATCTACAGCCTTTATACACATAACGTAATATGGAAATATTTAATTAAACTTAAAAACTCATATTGCAACTAAAAATGTACTTCCAGCAATCATCGCTAATGTAAAGTATTTCCAATAAGTTAAAGTATCCGAAATCTTTTGTGTGTCCCTGTAAATACTATGCACTTTCTATGACACAGGAAGTAATTTTTTGTAAACCTCTGCAATAAAGTATGTATCACTTCAAATGCTATGAAAATCAAATTAAAACTTAAAAGTCATTAATAAAAGTTTTCTTCATTCTATTTAAAAATCCTCTAATACATAATTGATTCAATGATATACCATGATAGGCAATGATTCTAGGTTGCCATGGCGATTAAGTCCTTTTAAGATGGATTCATATTACTTCCGTATTACTGAATTTAATATATAGAATCATAGTAAATTTCGTATTCATGCCTTTTTGCCCAAGAGTGTAACACTTATTGCACCAAGATCTAAATATTTATAAAACTAGTTAATACTATGCACGCACCTCATTTGCCACATTTGATATTGCAATTTCTAACTTGTTTAGGATATATAGTAGGCTTATCCTTACAAATATGATACAAATAAGCAAAAATTCAGTGACTTTTACTGGAACTGTATATATACAGTTCCTGTAAACTTCTCTGAATTTTTTAAATATTTCTAAAATTTGTTGAACTCAAAAGTGGAAGTTCTCCTTTACAGTGAAGATAGTTCCCAATGGTATTGATCAACAGCAAAAAAATCAAAATTTTTAGGATTGGCATTTTCAAAAAAAAAATTTTTTTTGAAAAAAAAATTTTTTTTTCGAATTGTTGCCACAAGAAAAGTTGAATACATTTTTCAAAATTGGGTATATCATTTTAAACAGAAGAATATTATCTTTAAAATAAAATAAACAGCAACAAAATATCTTGCACCATTCTAGAGATAGAGCACTTTAAAATTTTTATCGAAAATGGCGAATTGGAAATGGTGCCCGGGATGTCATCTTTGGCGGCCTGTATCTCGGGCCAGGAATTTTTTTGGGCAAAACCAAAATATACAAGTATCTTATTTTTTATTGAATTTTAACATATGTTCAATTCAAAAACTTCTGAGACTATGAAGGTAAGATTTTTTCTTTGGCTGCCTGAATTGACATGGATCATACCTTACTGTATAATTTCAAGCCCAATTAAAAATAAAAATAGAACACAACTTGAATTTGTTTTCATTTAACATTCACTTTTCTTCCACTTTAATTTAATTTTTAAATGTGGGTTTTGATTGGCACACTTATTGTTATTTATTTATTTTGAAATAATTGAAAGCAAAATAATTCAATTTATATGTTTAAACTGCAAATATATATATATATGTAATAATGTATAATGTCTTGTTTTTGAATATATACCAAATAGATAATTGATATTGTTTCTAAATTTCAAAGTAGAATAAATAATAAAAACTGTCTACTAAAATAAATTTAATACTTGGGATTTTTTTTTCATTAACGAACGAATTTTCTTTAATGTATCTTTAATTCTGATGCACATTTTCATTGACACAGTGATATTGTTTCATAAATATTGTTTTTGTGTTATCGTTATTATTGTTTCAAGTGATCGAAATTGATTAAAAAGCACTTAATTAGCTTCTTTAAACTATAAGTTTTTATTTTTTTCCCATATGCAGTGATAATAAGTTGAAATATGGAGGAAAGAATTAATGTTTTAAATAACGCATGTGCTCTCCACGGCTGATCTAAGCCCCGTGGTGTGACGTCATGAAACCTTGTGTTTGGCTTGCAGTCTTGAGGCGGCTTTGAAGTATCGCGGAAAAAACACGAATTTCGTCAAAACAACGCGGAAAAACTGTGAATTTAGTCAAAGCACCAAAAAAGATGTGCAAACTAAACTTATAGGTAGAAAATTCATAAAATGCGATTTAATTTTTTTATGAGATTCTTAAAAATACAGAATGATTTCAGTGTACTTTGATAATGTATTCAGTAGGTGGACCAGTGAAAAATCCCTCCCCCCCCCCCCTTCTTCTTACTGCATTGAAATGTCTCCCACCTTCAGAACATTCAGGATTTGATTTTTATTAATGATTCAGATGTAAATTTCCCTTCCAAGAAAAATATCTGATTCCAACACAGATCTATGCTGACAAATAATTCAATGGGAAGTATAATGAAAGCACCTATTCATTCAACAAAAAGTACACCTTTACTTAACATAAGTATTCTTTTTTTCAGCAAAAATATCTTTTTCAATAAACCTGTCTTGCCCCTTTTTAAAAGAAATGCAAACATTAGTGATACTTGTTTTGTTAGTGGAACTTGGTATCTTCTACTCTCAAATAAACATTATTTTACAATTAAAATTGTATTTTGCATTTTTACTTTTAAAAAAGTAAAGAAAATTTCTCTTAATATTTTTTTTAAATATCTTATTTGAATGCAAATAATACTGGTTTTAATCCATTATTTAATTATTATTAAAACAATAATTAATACATTTCATTTATCTTTTCCAAATAAACAAGTTTCATTTATTCCTTTAAAATATAAATTATTATTGATGGGGACCCGCTTTTGTAAAAAAGGAACCCAGATTTTTGGAAACCCTGGGTTCCGAGGACCCAGGTTTTTTCAAGTACAGCGGCATTACTTAATTACATGTAATGTTAGGAGATGAAATAAAGGTTTATTTATATTATACAGACAGAAGAAAGGTTTGAAATAAACAACTATTACATGTGTAAAGTTTGTATGTTTTTCGAATGATTGTTACATTACAATAAAGCGTAGAAATGTAGAAAATAAAAAAATAAGCTATGTATGTTTATGCTATAAAGAACGCACAAAACCAATCTCAATAGCAATTAGCCACACACACACACAAAAAAATGCTTAGAACAGTCTGGACTTAAAATCAGGACATGTGCATATATGTCTTGGTATTGTAATAGATTTCATGATGTATGTACATACATCATGGTGCTTAAGGGGTTAAGGACACAGGTGGTATACAGAGTGCGGTACTCAAGGAAAGACAGTTGTGAATTCTAAAATAACTATGTGATTAACATTTGTGCTTCAGTTACCCTCTTTCCAAAGTCCCTTAACGTTCAACCAATGTTTAAAGTTGAAGTTTGTAATTTTTTCTGCTTTGTTTCATTATTTTTATTGGTAAGTCACCACTGCTGTATGGAATACTATGCCACCCGTGTTTTTAAGTAATGTATTCTAATTTGTTTCTTAAACTTTTTACAAATTTCACGCCTATTACATTAAAGCTATTATTAGATGACACTATTCTTATTTAGCATCTAAAGATGATATTTAGACTTTAAAAGGTGTTGGCGCATGGAGTCTGCCACCTACATCTTTTACTACAAGTCGTCTGTGTTACATTAATTCTAATTAAATTAATTTCTGTTTAACAATTTCATGTTTGTTACTTTTACACTACAACTGGACATTACATTAAACAAGGATATCATTAAAAATTGTTATTTCCCTCATAGCATGCATGGTCACAGTGACGTCACTGTAAGTCACTGTGGTCACGTCACATCTGTGACCAAAATGCCACCACTCAGTGATGTCACATTGTGACTGAGATGTGAACTTCTTAGAAAACTTTAAAAAAATTACAAAAATTATTAAAAACATGTTATTTACTGTAAAAAATATTTTTCTGCCGGATTAAAAATTTTTTTAAACCGTGGTCCAAGTTGCATCTGTGCCTCTAACAAAAACTTTTTATTTTCATATAACATAAAGTGTAATTAATTCATCAGCAACACAAAACGGTTTCCTAATTATGAGAATTTCATATTATTAAAAAAATGTTTTAGGTAAGCAGACCTCGACTTATCTTTTATAAAGATATTTGTAAATGATCATCTGTTATACTAGAAGTTTCTCAAAGAGTAGTCGAAACATTTCTGTCGTTTCAAACTAAAAACTTTCTATTACAGTTAATTCTGCAGCTTTTAATGAGCACGCAGAAAGCGTCCTCAAAATTCAGTCATATATGCATTTCTTGCTTTATAATTTGCATTCAAGTCATTTTTTTTCCTCTTAGTGTTTCACTATTTTAAGTATTTTTTTTTTTTTATTATTATTCTACTTCTTTCAAACGTTTAAAATAGAATTGACATTTTCCGAATATAAAATTAATGTACAAAATTTAGGCAAATCCCACGACATAATTAATTATTCATGTTTTATTTTTTGTTTTCAAAATATATCTTTAAAAATTATTTTACAAGTTTTATTCTACAGAAAATTAATATTAAGAGAATGACAGATTGACAAAGAAAAACTCATCTCTTCTCGATAATCTTGTTGTATTTTTTAAGAAGATATTTTGTATATATTACCTGTGATACAAATTTTACTTTAAAAAAAAGGATGGAGTCATCATTATTACCATTAAATTAATTTGTATACATTTTGAAAAATTAAGCAATGTTTTATCTAGTAAACTCTAATTATGGATAATATTATTATTATAATTTACGTAAATGAAACTTTACAATTCAATAAAACTGATAAAAATAAAATATGAAATACAATAAAACATTTTCAAACAGGAAATTGAATTAGAGACAATTTGACAAAATTATTACACATTTAATTTCCTTCCGAAACTGTGGTATAGAAAAACAAATAAAACCAAAAAACATCTGCTTCGAACTTCGAAACTTAAAAATCGTCTGCATCTGCACTATTTCAGTTGTTACCACTCGACCGCAGAATAACGGATAAAAGTAACAGTGAAACTTTTTAGAATAAACGCGGGACACTGGACAGTTCTGTGGACACTGTGGACAATGGACAGCATAGATGTGTTGACACGGATTTAAAAACTGAAACAAGAACGTTCCCAGGATCCAAGTTAGTTCAGCTAACAAAATATAAACCCGAGAAAATTACGGTAGCTTTGACTTGTTGAAGATGATTCAAGTCATTGCTATCGTACTTGTAATCGGATTTAATTGGTTCCCCAAAATCAAAGTATCACGTACAACGTCAATGAAATTAGGTATGTAAAAATATTATTTTCCCTGTTTGCTTTTTTTTTTTTTTTAAATTACAACAATTTTAGTTAGCTTCTCATTAACATGCTGTAGAACATAAATATTTCATTACATTTATTTTTTATTTTGCTGAAATTTCTAAAATATTATTTTCCTTGTTTGCTTTTTTTTTTTTTTTTATTACAATGATTTCAGTTATCTTCTAATAAACATGTTATAGAACACAAATATTTCATTACATTTATTTTTTATTTTGTTAAAATATCTAACTTCCTTTTCAACAGCTTTGATCAGATTATTAAAATTAGTGATTTAAATTGCATTTTAATCTGGTTTATTTTCTTATTTAAATATTGGGTTAAAACCACATGGTGGCATAAATATAAAAGTATATGGACAAGTATTATCATCAATCATTAACATAATTAATAGACATTTAAAGATAATTAAATTATTTAAAATTTTTGGATGTTATTAACGTTTACCATAGCAAGACCCCTATTTGTAATGAAGTTTGTAGCATGTTATTTCATTTACAGGGACAGTCAATTGTATTCCATTACATTACGGCCTGTGGGAAAAAAATCGTTTCAAATGATTTTTAATGATTTTACACGCTTTCAAACAGAATAAAATTGATATGCATTTATGAAGTGCACTAAAATGTGCATTCCATAGAATATGCGATGCAAAGAACAGTTATTGTTCATTTACAGGGCTAAAAAAGGAATTCCAATACATAAGGGTAAATTCCAATGATATAGGGGTGGATGGAATTGTTTGCGGCGTACTTTATTTATGTTAATCTATTTGATATGTAATGAAATTGATATACGTCGTTGAGGTTTACATACTATGAATTATTTCATGTATAATACGAAGTGTATATAGCATTTACAGGGACACACAAAATATTTCAGATACTATATTGTATCCGAAGTACTGTTCATTACCGATGATTGCTGGAAATACATTTTTAATTATGATATACACTTTTATGATTCACTACATTTATGCATAGTATATGGTGTATATATATATGCTATAATTCATATACAGGAATATACAAAAGTATTCGAAAGGGTTACTGGGTATTGCTTAAAGGAGGTTTTTAAATAAGTTATGCATTTTAACGTTGCACTGTATTTAATTTACTAAGAAATGTTTGTAGTATATAGATAAAATGATATACAGGGTCACGCAAAGAATTGGATACGTTGCCATCTATGAATTATAATTTCTGGAAATGTAATTTCAGCAGTTTTAAGAGTGTTTTAGCTTGAATAAAATTTTAACTAAATAGTGGCGTGTAATAAAGGTTCTAGGTAAACTACAGGGTTGTACAAAATTATTTAAGTATGTTTCCATATATTAGTATAAATTGCTGAAAGAGAATTTCAATTTGTTATGCGTTTCCTTGATAAACTAAATTTTTCCATTATATAGTATATATATATATCAATCTACAGATCAAATACAGGACTGTTTAAAAGAATTAGAAAACATATTTGGCTGTGGATGGTAGGGTGTCAACGATTTTAATCGGTTGATTTAAATCAGCGATTAAATCATGATTTTAATCAACCAATTTTTTAAAAAAAATCATTGATTAAAATCAAAAATTTTCTAAATGTTTAAAATGACAAAAAAAAAAAGTATTAAAATCTAACATGAACATAATTTGAAAGTTTCTACAGGTATTTTGACTTATTAATAAACAAAAAAAGAGCTTTAAATAATTGTTTCTAAGCTTAATTCATTAGTATTGTAAAAAAATTAAAAACAGTTGAGTTTGTAAAAAGCATTGTTTTTAAGTTTTTATCCAATTTAAAACAGTTTCATTTAAAAATGATATTTAAATCTAACATAATTTGCAATGTCATAATTTCATTTAGGTAATCAATTTATGCATTATTTTATATAAAATACACATAGCAAGTATAATTACATTTCTACAAGTAAAAGAATAAATAGTAATTAATAGCAATCTCAAGTTAAAGAAGAATGAAAGAATGACATCTGCTCAGCAGCTAAATTGTAAATGATTGCATAAGAGAAAAAGAAATAATTGGTATAAAAATGCTAAGCACAGCAAGAGCTTCTTTGGTATAGGTTGAATAAATGTTTATTATTATTATTATTATTTATTTTTTTTTTGTAACTCATATATATTAAAAAATTGAACCATTGAAAGCTAATAGAGGTAATAATGCTGTTACTTAAATATTTTGAGGATTTCAGATATTAGTGGCTAACTTATATTTATTCTATATGAATGGGTTTAACTCATTTTCATTTTTTTTTTTTTTTTTTTTTTTTGGTTAGCATACACGTACATGTGTGTAAGTATAGATTTTGGTGGTTTACAGAAATTTTCCTAAATACAAATGCAAAATGAGGTGCAAATAATATTTGTTAGTTTTGTTATTTGTCCTACTAACTAATGAATTTTACTTATTTGCAGTTTTTATTAATTCTGTAATTACTTATACTGCTTCTTCTAGGCCATTTTGTTTAATGGTGCCACACCATGCCCCTTTTGAAATTGGCAAAATGCACCCTGCCTTAAAAAAAGAAAAAAAAAAGTTGAAATTTACCTGTAGTTGTAGCCAGAGATTTCTTGTAAAAAACTTCCCCATTCAACAGTATTCTAAATTCATGTGGAAAACATCTTGCAAAAATATAGAACTTTATTTCTTTAGAAAAAACAGGATATTATTAAAATATGTTATTTAATTGTATTTTTCAATTTGTTATTCATAAAATTATTAAAAAAAAGGACACTTTACTTATAATGCTAAAAAATATTCTTTTTTTTTTTTCTTACATCATTACTAAACACATTACTAATATATTTCCTCATGAAATAGTGCCCGTTTTTTGAACTAGCATCCTGTCCCTTTTTCTTTCTAAAATGAATTATTATCATTTTAATAATTAAGGCTTAAAAATTTATAATATGTTCCTAATTAGAGAGTTGATTGTTTAATAATTAATTTGAAGTAATGTTAGCTATTTAATATAAAATGCAGTTAATAATTTTCATAAATGTTAAGTATCTCTAGTATTTATAAAGTTTTACATAATTATTACAATATTAATGTATATAATATTATTGTATAATACTACCTAATGAAACTACTAATTTGCAGTTTTTATTTCTGTAATTACAAACTAACAATTATAATTTTATTAATTAAAGTGTAAAAACATAGATTATGTTAGCAATTAGTGGTGTAATTGTTTTGGAAACCTAAAACTCATGATAGCTATTCAGTATTTGAACGCTGGGGAAAAAAATCATACAAATCTGATTTAAATAAAAAAAATCTGATTTAAATAAAAAAACCCCGATTTTTTTTATTTTTTTTTTAAATTATGATTTTTTTACACCTTAGTGGATGGTAACTGCGTAAATCAGTTTTCAAATGTTTTACGCGTTTTCATGTTACTTAGTTATCTTATTTACGTTATTTCCCCCGATGTCTTGATAAAACATTTAGGAAGAGTTGGAAAGTGTTTTATAATCTATGCCTAACGCATGATATATCTTACTTGTTGTTTCTATTTCCCAGATCAGTCTTTTCATATAAAACATACCAAATCTAATTAGCTAATATTCACAAAATACAATATATACGGGAATAAAAAATTTAAATAAATGGGGCTTATCATGTAGTTCTATAAGTAACAGTTGTATTAATGTCCGTTAGACTCCATGTTCGTATTTAAAAAAGCAATGACAAATCATAACACATTAAAAATCTTGTACATTCTTAATATTAAGCTTTAATTCAAGATCAAGCTAACTTAATAAAAAAAGATGTCAGTTAATAAGCATTGTTTTTTAAATGGAAAATTAAAAATATTTTAGAAGAATAGGACTCCAAAATAGCGATATCTTGCTAAAAAGTACGGTAAAAAGATAAAATTTTATATTTCAAACAAAACTTTACTTTAAAATTATCGTAGTTTTTATGACAAGAATCATCACAGTATTAATACTTGGACATTTTCCCAAAGAGAAACATTCGCCTTGCATACAATATTTCAAATGAAAATCAAATTTCAAATAAATTGCTTAAAAGTGCGCCAAGGCCAACATAGTGAAAAATATCCACGCCGGGTCTCGATCCCGGGTTATCAGTATAGCGCACTGACATTCTACCGACTAAACCACATGGAACGATACCCAGCCTGGAAATTTTCTCCTTATTACATGTTGGCAAGGCTACAAACGCCGCACAAGATGGAATATTTATCGTGAGCCACCGTCATGGGGCAAACACGAAACTTAATTAAACCAGCATCGATTAAATCTATATTAATACTTGGAAATTTTTCCAGAGAGAAACATTCGCCTTGCATACAGTATTTCAAATGAAAATCAAATTTCAAATTAAAATTGCCTTTTAAGCTATTAATTTGAAATTTGATTTTCATTTGAAATATTGTATGCAAGGCGAATGGTTCTCTCTGAAAAAATTTCCAAGTATTAATATAGTTTCAATCGATGCTGGATTTAATTAAGTTTCGTGCTTGCGCCATGTCGGTGGCTGACGATAAATATTGCATCTTGTGCTGCGTTTGTAGCCTTGCCAACATGTAATAGTGAGAAATTTTACAGGCTGGGTATTGTTCCATGTGGTTTAGTCGGTAGAACGCAAGCGCGCTATACTGATGGCCCGGGTTCGAGTTCCAGCATGGAATCTTTTTCACTAGTTTGCCTTTGCGCCTTTTAAGCAATTAATTTTAAATTTGATTTTCATTTGAAATCATCACAGAGTTTATGACAAGTTCGTCACAAATGACACATATTTCCCAAATTGGTCACAGTGTGACTTCAAAACATTGTCACTTTCGTCACAGGTTCATCACAAAGTTAATGCCAAAATAGTCACAAATGACACACTTTTCACAAATTAGTCACACCGTGACTTCACAGAGTGGTCACAATGTGACGTCACAAACGACCTCTAAAACGGCCATAACGACCTCACATTCTAGTCACTGTGACGTCACATCGACGGTCACAAAATCACAGTGTGACTTCACAACGACGTCGCCGTGACGTCACCATGCCTTACGGGTTAGGCTTTAAAAACCAATGGAGCATAGAGTTTACCACAGATGTCTTTATATTATTTCAAATCATCTTTATCTTTAAAGGCTAAGAGGGAAATAATTGCGTGACATACATGAGAAAATATCGTTTTTTTTTTTTCTTCTGTGAAATTGTATTATTAATTGAAGAGCTCAGATGATAAAGGTGGTATGTGGCCCAAAAAAGAAAAAAAAAAGGTGAATCACATGATTTAAGATAATGGTCTTCTCCTTTACCATCTGTTAAATTACTATTCAAAATAAACCTAATACAGGGTTCATACACATTTTTTTAAATAAAAATCAAGGGCTTTCAAGGAACAGAACCAAAAAAAAAAAAAAAAAATTTAACAGGCTGTCTAGCCACCTGGAAAAGTCAGGAGAAAAAAAATGGAAATTTGCCATTTCTGAGGAAAAGTCATGGAAATGTGAAACTTCTGAGAAAAAGTCAGAAATTTTAAACTTCTGAAAAAAATTTAGAAATTTTTTTCTAATTATAAAACTAAAGATTTCAAATTACAGTGCTAGAAAAATCTAACTTTGCTCTTCATAAGTACTGTAAAAGAGTATTTCAACCTCTCATGCAATTTCTTTTGTCTACACCAATGGTTCCCAACCTTTTATTGACCACGCCCCATCAAAGCATATCTGTAAAATCACGATTGCCCCCCCCCCTATCTCTCCTTCACACACATACATTCTACAACATATATCTCTTATTATTTAAAAATGGAACTCTATTCACCTGAAAGAAGCCTGGCAGGCCCTTAACAATAATTATTTATTTTACATTTTGTAACTTATCAAAGATATTAATTTTCTGTCACATATATGATTATTTTTAATGCATTATATAGCACCTGAACTCTGATTCATGTGAAATTTCTTTTTGTTTGAGAGAATAGTTTTTTTTTTTTTTTAAATTAATAAAATTGTGTTATGTATGGGACATCACAAAAAAATGTTTTAAAAGTACCTCTAGCAATTTGGATTTTACTCTAAATTTAATAAATATTTTCACAAATAAATTTAATGAATAGAAGCAGAAATATACATTTTATTAATTAACTTTAAAATTATTTTTTAAAATTGATTCATTAATTAATGAAAGCTAATTATTTCCGTTACGTACAAGACAAGGCTATTCGTTACGTACGGGACCTCTGATTTCAAATAACAGTACTATAAGGAATTGTGAACTAAAATATATATAAGTATTCATTTAATGAATTTACTAGCTTTATTAATGTATTGAATTACATTATGTAATAATGTATTAATTATAGAAATAAAAATAATTAATGACTTCTTAAATATTTTAATTGCTATTATATAAATTAGAATTTTCCATACATAGTTCATTTGAAAAATTAATAATAAAAATAAAATACACGTTTTATACAAATACAATTCCCAGAACATCAATAATGTCATTAATTTTTTTCACTTCCTCCATTGGTAATGAAAAATGTACTCAGCTATTAATTGGACTTGGTGCTTTTTCGAGCTTAGTCAAAATATTTTCTTTTAGGATTTTATCCTTTTCTGGAATGTGTGGCCAGGAAAACTTGTTTTGCCTAAAGGTATCATAAAGGATAGATAGATATATTTATCATCTATGTCCTCCACAACTCCTGGCCACCAATAATCATCATACATGACCAATGCCCAGTATTTTTTCAGTAACTCAGTACATGCATCTGAGCTAGGCTCTTTATCTTGTACTGGACATAAAATCTATCTTTTCATCAGGACCTTTTTTATCAGAAAAGCAAGAATGCTACCAAAGGCCCAGAGTGTCCGAGCCTACTGGTTGGGCAAAATGCACACTATGTATACCTGATAGCGAAGTAGCGCCTTCCCATTTTTCAATTAATGTAAACTTAGTTATGCATCTCTGAATGTCTGCTTCACTTATGTATTTAATATTTATATTGGGTGTCTCTTTTTCCACAACTTTAGAAAACTCCATTGCTGTATTTATTATGTACTGCTTACACAATATACAGAGGCGTCGCTGTGAGGGGTGGAGTGGAGCCTTGCCCTCCAATATATGTGAACTTGGGAAATTTGAGCTTAGAGTTGGGAAATTCTAAATTTTTTAACTACCTTTCCGAGTTTATTAGCAGTAAACAAGTTAAATTATCAAAAGAATGTACAAAAAGCAGTCAGACTCAATTTGTCATTGTGTTTCTCCGTGCTACGAAAATATCATACATCGACCAGATCTAAATTTCCCTACAGTTGTCCATCAACAGTGTTTGTAATCCATTCCCTCTATTTGCTCCAAAATTGTTCCTTTCTCAAAATAACATGACGTATTTCATATGAAGTGCGATCATGACTCCTACACAATAGAAGACTAAAAATTTGCAAACTTTAAACTAATGCTGGTTTTCACTAAATATATGCAATTTTCGTAGGTTTAAATCTTACATTTACCATATTGCTTGAAATTGCGTCCTTAGCTATTCATTTAGCAATTGGGATTCTTATTATTTTCATGGTCAATGATTCCAAGATAAGAAGATAGAAGTTAATCTAGTTTTGCTTAAATGAAAGAGGTGTATTTAAAGTTTCATTAAAGGAACCAATAATTATAATTTTTATGTTTTTAGTTTCAGTATTCTTCTAAAGGATTTTTTTACGTATAAGTATCATTATCATTCAACACATATTGCACATATCATTTCAGTTGGATAATAAAGCAATTTTGTTTCAAGTTGGGAAATTTTTGAATTCTCCCCTCTGAAAAAATATTTGTAGCTACTCCCCTGGCAATATACCAAACCAAACATTTCTCTTAACTACAGCTCCTAAACCATCAACTGCACCTTCCCCGTGTGCAGTTCTGAAAATGTTCCAGCCTGCACTAACCTCATGGTAATGCACATAAAGCATTAAGTTTTGCATGTTGTATCAATTCTTAAACTGGGCACCACATCCATCAGACCAGAAATGGATGTGACTAAATGCCACAGTTTGTTTTAAATCTTCAATCATGGTAGCGTTGAATGCAAATACTGCATGTTTTGTATGATTAAGGTCGTCAGAAACAACAACATAGTTTTTATGTTCTAGTTCGAGAGTTTGATTATTTCTATAATATACAATAAAAATAATGTTACTTGGGTTGAGTTCCAGTGAGCTGCCATAATTTCCCCTCCTAACCTTCACCTTTACATTTAACTAATGGTAGCTATAACTAACCACACATATGTTTACTTATACATTTTTTGTAGATAGTGCTGACATCTGCGAAGGAAAATCATAAGCAGTCTAAAAATTTTATTTTTGCTAAGTTTTAAATCAAAATTCTGCATTTTGTCCCGTACGTAACAGATTTGTCTTGTACGTAACACATTTTTATTTCTCATGCCCAGATTCTAAATGAAAATACATAATATTTTAATTGGATAATTTAGGAAGCTAGTTCACCAGTTGAAGAGAAAACAAAAAAACATTAAGTTGTAATCAGTATTATTAGTTAAAAAATTAAAAATAAGCTCGAAATTGTTTTGTACGGGACAAAAAAAAAAAAAAAAAAAAAAAAAAAAAAAAAATCATTGAAATTTATTTATAAAATATTTTTTTAACTTTTTCCTTTTTATTTCATACAATAGTACTCTTAAAAGGGCTTAATGAAACATAAGAACTTTGAAATAAAATAACATATTTTTTGAGTTACAGTTAAAAATATAATGTCCCGTACGTAACAACTTTTTATATATGGCTGCAAATAAAATGCTCTAATTTTTGTTTGGTTAAAAAAAATAAAAATATTTTGAACAAATTTAAATACAAATACAAGAGATTTAAAGCTTTAAAATGATGTACAGTAGACTCCCTTAAATCCGCGACCCTAAAATCCGCGTATTTTTCAGATGTAAACAATAAAATCTACAGTTAAGTTGCAGGAACAAAATTCAAGATGGCGCCGAAATCAGCGACTACCGCAATGTTTTTTTTACTAAATTTTTTGTTAATCATTCTCTTTTATCTATTACAGCTGATTTATTACTAAATAAATATACATTATTTTTGATTTTGATATAAATTAGCATATCTATATCAAAAATTCCAGGGTTCGAAATGGAAAAACCACGAACCGGAACGCTATTTTAATATTATTGTTCGCAGAATTTTATTTTTAATTATAGACAAATTTATTTCTAAACATACAAAGCAGTATAAGAAAAGCATCCAAGACTCTAAATAACAATGAAAAAAATTACTAAAGTTAAAAGTGCTAAGAACGAATAATAACGTATCGATCTTACGATTGCTTTACCATGAGATAGCAGCATAGGACTTTTGGAATCGAATTGAATCGATTTCATCGGTAATAATTTAATATTTTTCTAAATTTTTATTTTACATAATTATTTTAATAATTACTTACTTTTAAACTAATAAATTATTTTAATATTTTACTTATTTTAATGTTTCACTTTATTCTAAACATGCATTATAATTTCCTTTGCTTAACTACCAATCAAATTAATGTTTTAAAAATGTAAACAAATCAATGACCAGAAATCCGCAAAATTCTAAAATCCGCACAACCTCTGGTCCCAAGCTGTGCGGATTTGAGGGAGTCTACTGTATTACACTTAATTTTTTATTAAATTTTTTTTTTCAAACTTGTGAAGTCAAATACTGTGGAATGACCCAGTATGTACTCTGCATTTTTATCTTCACAAAATGCTCTTACATTTAAAAATTGATAACATTGACACATTTTATAATTCTTAGTAACTTATTAAAAGTTGGTGAAATTTTTTCTTTCTATGGATAAGGGCCTTTCCATTGTGACGGGTGTGACATCCAGACACAATTTTAAGAGGTTATATCTATATTTTAGGCAATAAATTAGCTAATAAATCCCTGAAAAGTATTTAAAATATGTTTATCCATGCATATGCTTGAATAATTGAGCAAAGATAAAATTTTAATAGTTTTCAATTAAAATTTTTTTTTTTTTTAATCTTGTGATGGGTGTGACACTCTACGGACATGAGTTTTCACTTGCATACACATTTATTAAAATTCCTGTGAATATTTAAATGTTTCATTATTAAAACAATTTTTTTCTAATAAAAGAGATGTAGATTAAACTTAATGCATAATTTTCATAATAAATTTTAATTATTTTAATGTATAAGAAATTTTTTTCTGCTGTGACGGGCATGACAAAGTTGTGACGGGTGTGACATCATGCAAAGTATACAATTTTAAAGTTATTTACAAAAAAAAAAAAAAAAACAGCAATCGGTATTGACAGAAAACTTGACAATAGCTAATATACAAACAAAATTTAATAAAACTAACATCTGTATGCTATTAGTTTAAAATTTGTGGTGTCCCCTATTTGTTATAAGTGATGGGGTAGCTACTTTTTTTACAATGGCAAAAACATTTTCAATTGAGATGTCATCTATATCTGGCCAAATCCAGTGTTGTCCACTGGCTTGCATGTATTTTAAGCTTATTTCTTTCTTATGGAAGTTGATATTCAAGACATTAACATAGTACAAGGTACAAGCTATTGCGCTTTTTCTTACTGGCCAGGGAAACCACAACATAGTCTCCGATATTTAAATCTGATGTTTTCAAAATCTTTCTAGGGGGGAGATTCGCAATTAGCAGTGACTTACCTCCCTTAGTGTTGACTTGGCGCAGCATGTCCCTTGGTGGATTTTGCGCCATAAAACCTCATACAACCAACCAACCAACCCTTAGTGTTGATTCCGTAGTTTGTCCAATCAAAAAGTTGGTACTATCAGCACTTACCTTAAAGTGGTGATAAGACTTGATGCCTTCCCAGTATTTGTTTAGTTTCCAGTATTTTCTCTGCTGACACATACAATGTCTGTATTGCACCAATCTACTGTGCACAATTAAAAAAATCCAAAGCAGAATAAACTAATTGCTTTTCTGGACTTAAGCAAAACCCACACTCTTGAGTCGACTTATCATTCCGTCAACCATTCTTTTCCCATGAGAAGTGGCCAAAAAGTTCCATTTGCGTGTTAGTTTAAAATCTTTGATAAAGAAGCACAAGTTTGAAATGTTATATTTGTTTTTAAACAAGGCTGCACAAGCCATCAGAAAAAAATTTCACCATTTTGAGATGGGGAAACTGTTTTCAGATTAGTAGTAATGACATTTAAAAATGCCCATACAGTATACTTATTTAACATGCTGCAATTGGTTATTGATTACTACAAAGGAGATAATCACATTACCTTTCAACAATGCAAAGCATGTAAAAATGGTGATTTGAGGATGCGTTCAGTGAGGACTCTGGGTCTCATTTTGAGAAACAGCACTATAGTTCTCGGCAAAGCTTACTTGTATTATTGCTTCAGTGTCTCCCATATTATTTTTGGCTTCTTCAAAATAACTGGATTGAGTTATAGTTATGTAAAGAATATTAATAATAAATTTTCATTTTCTTGAAAAAGTAGTGCTTTACTTATCAAAAGTTAAAGTAAATTGCCACCAACTCACCATTTGCTAAAATAATTCAAACATATATATTTTATTAATTATTTTTTTTTTAAGCCACATTTGTCTTAATATGTTTAGAAACAATAGTGATTCAACCTTACACTTCATTTAAGAAACATTTAAATATATTTCTAAACAATTTAAAATGTTGTCACACCCGTCACAAAGATTTCGTCACACCCGTCACACTAAAATTCTACACAAAATAAAAAATTTCTGAATTTTTAATATTTCTTATTTATTCGGACTTGCAATAATTAGACTTTCAGAAAGTTTCATGCATTTTTGAGAAAAAATGAACTTTGTATAATAACTTGAGCATCTTTTTTGTGACAGGTGTGACAGAGAGACAATATAAATATATTTGTATTAAAAATCGGGTCTTTTAAATTATTTTGAAAAATTAAGTGTTTCAAAAGGTAAACAAAGGTCACAAGTAGTAATATATGCTCATAGAGTGAAAAAGATGTTGTTTTAAATATTGCATCTGGTGGAATGAAAATACCTTATTTTACATACTAGAAAGTTTTTGAAATTTTTCTAACTTTGAGCCTAAATAAATTATAAAAGAATAATTTTTACAGCTTAGTTCTCTGTAATTTCATATGTGTCATATTTTTACCTTTAATTTGATATATTACTTGTAATAATAAAAGAAGTTTGAAATTTCAACGTTCATGTCTACTTTTTCATGGAAACGCCCATAACAAAACACACAAGAAGCGTTTCAAGATTCTGAACTTTATCAAATTTGTCATTATTCCCCATCAAAATGCTTTTTTCTTCCCAGCTATCATTTATAGACTGCCATGTATTATCTGATTTTAAAACTTAAATTTTATATTTATTTACTATATAGGAGGGCCTGCACTACAACCATAAATAGCTACACATTTCCTTTTATATAAATTTTATGAAGTTGTTAGTATACCATGTTCAGATATTCCCAATATTTTTTAGACTAAAGACAGTCAAATTTAGATAGGCCCTTAAGTAGTTTCACGTAGGGATGCACCGGATATCGGATATCCGAAGCTCCTTTGCCTGCCGGATTCGGATATCCGGCACTAGATATATTTTTAGTTATATGGTGAATTATTTCTTTATATAATGCCATCTCAGAACAATAAATTACAAACATGTTTCACACATCATTAAAACATTTTAAATGTAAATATCAGGGCTTGAAATTCAAGTTTTCCCAGGAAAAGAGTTTCCTACCCAACATTTATAAATGCAGGGGAGTTGAATTGTTAGAAAGGAAAAAAAATCTTTTAACCTCATTATTTTTTATGTGCCACTTTAAGTAATGCACTTATACAGTCATGACAAAATAGCATGGAAATAATTTAAATTAAAAACTCAAGATAATTATTCAAAATTTTTATTTTATTAAAACAAAGGAACATAATCAAGCTTTATATATACCATGTCTATTTTTCAACCTTCACCTAATGTTATGGGCAGTTAATTGGGTTGCTAAATGAATTTCTTAATATAGATTTTATTCTATTTTGCGTGTTTTAGCCTCTTTCACAAGTTACATTTTTGACAAACAGCATAGTGCAACTTTTATAATTTTAGAAATTATCAGAAACACATGATTATGCTCTCTTAAATTTTAGAAAACTTTGCAAAATCCGATGTCCATTAATTTTTAACTTACTTACATGAATAATGCATATCGGTGATTGTATTGTCAATATCCTATAGTGTTTATATGTCATTTTTGAACAAACTTGTTTTATTAGAATCCTTAATGGAATTATAGTCAAAACTGTAATCCCTGGTAATTTCGCTAATTGAACTATGTTCTATGCATTTGAATTTTAAATCCATATCCAAAGTTTGAAAAAGGAATAGTCAATTGATTTCTTCTATTACACGAGAAAAGTTTGATTTTAAAAAGTCATGTCCTAATTTTAGTGAATTGCGAGAATCAACTAGCTTGTTGTTTCTAAATATGTTTTTTTTTTCATGTGCACCAGAAGTATCTCATTTTGTTTAGTGCTGACTATTGGCCAATTTGATAGAGTACAGTCTCCGGTGGCCGTTACTGCTCTTTTACTTATTTCCTATTTTGGGAAAATGGAAAAACATCGCAAAATATCTAAATCGGTCATAGAAAAAAATATCGCTGATTTCATCAATCATGGTAAAAATAAATAAAATAATTTGTCGACCGGTCGCAAGAAAAAAAACTGAAGTTTGTGGGAAATCGACAGCGGGAAAATATCACGAAATTGGTCAATCGATCACGGAAAAATATCATGAAATTTGCCAGTCCATCATGAGCAAATATGAAATTCCTCAGCCGGTTGCAGAGAAAAAATGCGAAAATTTTCAATCGGATGCAGAAAAACAATCGTTACTTTCATCAGTATGTTGCAAGAACAAACAGGGAAATTTGCCAATCGGTCACAGAATAAAATGGCTAAATTTGTCAATTGATCACGAAAAAAAAAATTATGAAATTCACCGATCGGTCTCTAGAAAAAATCATGAAATTCGTCAGTCGGTCATGGAGAAAAATCGCAAAAATTTTTCGGTTAGATGCAGAAAAACAAACATCAATTTTGTCAATTTGTTGTAAGAAGAAACTGTGAAATATGTCAATTAATAACGGGAAATATCACGAAATTTGTCAGTCGGCCCTGAGACTTGATCGTAGTTTTACAAAGCAGGGTTCGATTTAAGCAGTATCACATCGCAATTTGCGATTCAAATTTAACTAAAATGCGATCCAAGAAATGCATTAAATCGCAATCATTGTGATGCATATTTCCCGCAGTGATTTTCGTAAAAGGGCCGCGAAAAAATAGTGTATTTCGTCAAAGCATCGCGAAATAAAAAGTGAATTTCGTCAAAAAATCGCGGAAATAAGCGCAAATTTCATGAAAATATCGCTGAAATAAGCGCAAATTTCATCAAAATATTGCGAAAAACGTGATTTTCGTAAAAGGGCCGCGACAAATTAGCGTATTTCGTTAAAAGATCGCGAAAAAATAGCGAATTTCGTCGAAAAATCGCAGAAAAAAGCCGATTTTCGTGAAAGGATCGCGAAAAAATAGTTGTTTTTCATCAAAGGATCCACCAAAATTAGCAAATGTCGTCAAAAAATAACGTAAAAAAGCCGATTTTCGTCAAAGGATCGCGAAAAAAGCACAAATTTCGTGAAAATATAGCGGAAAAAACGCTATTTTCGTAAAAGGGCTGAGACAAAATAGTGTATTTCGACAAAAGATTGCGAAAAAATAGCAAAATTCATCAAAAAATTGCGGAATAAAGCCGAATTTTGTCAAAGTATCGCGGAAAAAAACACTATTTTCGTGACAGACTCGCGAAAAAATAGCGAATTTCAACAAAAGGATCGCGGAAAAACGCGAATTTCGTCAAAGTAACGCGGAAAAAACATGAATTTCGTCAAAGTAACGCGGAAAAAACATGAATTTAGTCAAAGCACCAAAAAAGATGTGCAAACTAAACTTATAGGTAGAAAATTCATAAAATGGGATTTCTTTTTTATGAGATTCTTAAAAATACTGTATGATTTCAGTGTACTTTGATAATATTTATATTCATTAGGTGGACCAGTAAAAATCCCCCCCCCCCCCCCCCCCCTCGTTCTTACTGCATTGGAATGTCTCCCGCCTTCAGAACATTTAAGATTTGATGCTTATTAGTGATTTAGATATAAATTTCCCTTCCAAGGAAAATGTCTGATTCCAACACAGATCTATGCTGACAAATAATTCAATGGGAAGTATAATAATTAAGCACCCATTCATTCAACGAAAAGTACACCTTTACTTAACATAAGTGTTCTTTTTTTCAGCAAAAATATCTTTTTCAATAAACCCGCCTTGCCTCTTTTTAAAAGAATGTGAACATTAGTGATACTTGTTAGTGGAACTTGGTATCTTCTACTCTCAAATAAACATTATTTTACAATTAAAATTGTATCTTGCATTTTTACTTTTAAAAAAGTAAAGAAAATTTCTCTTAATATTTTTTAAAAATATCTTATTTGAGTGCAAATAATGCTGGTTTTAATTCATTATTTAATTATTGTTAAAACAATAACTAATGCATTTCATTTATCTTAATAAACAACTTTCATTTATTCCTTTAAAATATAAATTATTATTGATGGGGACCCGCTTTTGTAAAAAAGGGACCCAGGTTTTTTCAAGTACAGCGGCATCACTGCTTAAAGTTAAAATTTAAAGGTGTTTTTACACGACATACGTTGTGTTTTCACCCTCCCCAAGTGTTTATTTACAATGGAAGTACAGCGAGAAAGTACGCTTTTTTAAAAAAATTTGTTGTAAATTTTCAAGATTTAAAAGTTACGTTTGCTATTTTTTACTTGCTATACAAAAGTGTCTAAACAAAAGTGTCTATTCAAAACTGACTTTGTATAGCAGTTACTGCTATGCAACTTTCTTTTTCTAAATCGACCCCTGTTACAAAGAAACATTTTCGGAAAATGATTTTTTAGAAACACAAGCCTCCCGTCCCCAATATTCTTTAGGGCACGAATCCTGCCATCCCATCTCAAAATTCAAGTCCTGTATTTGCCATTCAAGCCCTGTAATGCATATTAATAATGCTGTATAAAAAATGTAATTTAAACATCAAAATATTCTGTTTATTTGTACAATGAAATGCTGATAATTGCTATTGGATTTGGATATGGGATTGACTATATTGATAATTTCTAATAATTAATTAATTTGTACAATGAAATACTGATAATTTGTATAACAAATTTTAACCAATTAATATACCTATAATTGTAGAGTATTTTCCACAAAGAAATACATACTTTCTTTTTATAATTTAAACATAAAATATCTACTAATATACCCATGATTAAAGAGTCATTTTCTCAAAACACAGGTTTAGTTGATGCCTTTTTTTCTGTTTTAATTATTTGATACTGTTTTGCTTTAAGTAAGTCACATTTAGTTTTATTTTAAGTTAAATTACTTTGATATTTATAAGTAAAAAGAAAATTACTTTTAATTTTAAATATTTATAATGAAGTTACAAAAATAACTAATTTGATGTGCCAATCCCAAAGCTTTCTTCTATCTCATACATCTTAATATTTCAAAAGGTAGCTCCAAATGTTAATACTTCAATATTATTAGTTCAATATTATACCAACTTTGACTTTCATCTAAAATTTCTGCTCCAATTAATTAACCAGAATCTCGATCATGATATTTATTAAAATCAATAACTTTTTCGTTATTCTGTTGTACATCAGCTGTTTGTGAAATAGCCAGCTTAGCAGGATACGAAGTTCCCATTGCTTCATGGGCTGCCAATATACAGTACCAAAAGCGAAAAATCGGGAAAATTTTACAAAAAAAAGCTGTTACAGTGCCACCTTCTGGCAGAATATTTCCAAATGGAAGGAGAAGCTGCTGGCCATAGCCAAAAATATACACAAAAAACTGGTTCAATTCTATGCTTAGCTTCATACACTTTTTGATGGTAAAATAATGAAAATAACACAAAAATCACTATTATAGCGCTCCCTTCCAGCAGAATATTTTCAAATTGAAGGAGGACCCTGATGGCCATAGCCTAAAATATACCCCCAAAAATTGGTTCAATTCTAAGCATAACTTGATACACTTTTCGATGGTACAAGAATGAAAGTGGCACAAAAATCGCTATTACAGCAACCCTTATGGCAGAATATTTCCAAATTAAAGAAGAACCTGCTGGACATAGCCAAAAACATACACAAAAAATTTTGTTCAATTCTATGCATAACTTCATACACTTTTCGATGATGCAATAATGAAAATGGCACAAAAATCGCAATACAGCACCCCCTTCCAGTGGAATGTCTTCATAAGGACAAGCTGGCTATAGCCAAAAACATTCACAAAAAATTTGGTTCAATTCTATGCATAACATCATACACTTTTTGATGGTACGATGGCAATACACGGACAGATAGACATTTTGTATAACCTTGTTTTGGGATCTCGGACCCCTAAAACATCTAAATCCGTCGAAAACCGGGAATCGAAAAAATTTTAATTACAATACTTTCTTCTATTGAAGATAGAAGAAATTTAAAATAGGCCTGTTTAATTGTTAAACTTAAAAGAAAGAAAGAAAATTAACAAAGTCATACTTTAATAAACAACTTCAAATCTTGTTTTACCTACATTTTGAAAGTAAAGGTACAATTTTCTAAAAGATGTAAACGTAAATTCTTAAATTTATTATAAAGAGTTCAAATATCAATGTTAGGAAAGCTGGCAATTGTTTAAACTTTTGAGAATTACCTTTTACTCATGAATAGTGAACTTTCTTTCATATTTTGCATTATAAACAAAAGTTTTTCGGCATCGTTTGGGTCAAACGATTTCTCTTATCGTTAGATATTAGCTTTGCTGCGTTTTGCTGGATATCCGGCAGAGAAGTCGGATATCCGGTGATTGTGATTCGGATATCTGATGATATTTCGATGAGCCGGATATCGGATATTTGCCATATATCCGTTGCATCCCTAGTTTCACGTACAAAAGTTTCTTACAGCAGAGCAAAAAAAAAAAAAAAAAAAAAAAAAAATACAAAATTCATTTAATAAATAATCGAAAAAGTTGAAAAAAATTGTAAAATAGAAAATTAACCAGAAAAATTATAAACATTTTTATGTTAAAATTTTTTTAAAGGTGGCTCATATAAGTATTCTGGTGTTGAACTTCTTTAAAGCATTTGATTTGATTTTTTTCTTTAAATTCAACAAAAAACTTTTTTTTTTTTAAATGTTATTTTTTAAATTTTGCATCTAGTATTACTTTTACTTTTAGCATAAAACATTACATTTCCAAAAAATTTGGCAGCGAACATGCACCAATTTGAGAACCACTGGCCCTTTCAGTCCTTCCTTGTATCTCAGAAAGTTTCAATATTAGCTTGACTCTCACTGAATCTTTGTGCACAGTTTTATAAGATTACTTAAGTGATTCAGTTTGCTTATTTATCTTTGTCTGAAAAAAAATTGTTAGTTTAATTACTTAAATATTTAAAATCCTTAAATTTGGTTAGTTACAAAGCAGCTATATTACTTACAAAGGTTTTTTTTTTCTTTTTTTTTTGTATTAAAATATGTCAAAGCATTTTGTGACTGATAGTATGATAAAGAATTTCGTCTTGAATAGAAAAGATGGATGGAACCTGATGTTAAAAGCGTATCTGAAAAAATGTTTAGAATGTTAAAAATGATTCTGATTAAGAAATATAGGAGCGTTAAGCAATTATTATACAACTTTTAAGTTTTTTGTATGTAACACCGCAAACTCTTGAAACCTTTTTTTTCTTTCTTTTTTTATTGGTATGGAAAGCCAAGGGAATTTGTAGTGGAACTGTGCTAGACACCCTGATACAAAATATAAATATTCTGTATTTAATATTTCTTCATATAACTGATCAAAAATTCGATATTTGGAAATTTTATATTATTGGTTTGGAAAAGTAAGGAAAATTTGTGGCTGAGTTGGAATAGAT